>VDFB02270651.1:128306186-128422219 GCA_007258455.2 Sequoia sempervirens | reverse complement strand
GTTATGGATAGGTCCTTATCAAGTCTTTGAAATTTTAGGTGATAACACCTATAGCCTCAAAATATTTGACTAGTGAAGGTATCCCATTGCCTATCAATGGGAAAATTCTGAAGCATTATTTCCAACCATAGCTTTTGTAAATAGTTTTTGTTCAAATATTATTTTGTAAATATTTTTTGTACAAATAATTTTTTGTAAATATTTTTTGTTGTTGTTTTGTAAATAGTCTTTTGTTGCCTTGTTTTCTTTTCTCTTTTTGGGTGTTGCGTCATTAGGCTATAGAGCAATTGGAAACCTTTGAAGGTGAATAGGGTAATAGAACATCAATTCTAGAAATTTGATCTATGTTTTGACTGGAAGTAGTCCTTTAATAAAAAATAATTGGGGAATTATTCAACTCTTTTTACTCCAAATAGCATAAATCATTTAGTTGATGTTGAACTACAAATGCTCATATCTTAAATCATTCTAATAAAATTTTATATAGCAATTATTTGCATTGACTGAAAGATCAAAAGGCTACCTTTTCTATCATTGTAATTCCCAATCTAATAGCAAGCTTCATTGCTTGCAAGCTAAAATGAGTTATTGTTGAAATATCAAAAAAAAAATTGAAAAATGAGCTATAAAAGAAATATCAAAAGAAAGAAATCAACTCTTTAGGTTATTCAAATATCTCTATTGGGGCTATGGATGCCTAACTAAGGAAATTAGAGAGATAACCTTGTTGGGGCTATAGAACCTTGACTGGAAGCAAGGTTGTATCCATGGTTGGCTTAAAAGGGAATTGTCAAACTATGTAGGTCAATGCAAATAAGTGTTATACTCTAAGTTTGTTCTAGCAGAAATAATCAATTGCATAAATGTGAGCTTAGTAATACTTAATCTTGTATGCTATTTGAAGTGGAATTGGAATGCTAGAATGAGGATTTGACTGTTTATAATTAGAAGACTAAAAAAAATTGAATCATGGGTTTTAGATCCAAAATTGAATTTCTATTGTTTTGTTTTGTTTTGTTGGTTGCTAGTTGCTGTGTGGTCTCACAACATGCCCCATTTTTCCCCTTGGAAAAATGTGGACCCCTCTTTTTCTTTTTTTTTCTTTCCTAATCATTTTTGCTTGCTTTGGCATTGTTTTTGGGGGTTGGTTAAATTGCAAGTTTCATTTTCAATTTGCTTGGTCTTTGCTTAAGTCCTGGTTCTTTCCTGGATTTAGTGTGCTAGTCTCTTCACAATTTTTTATCAATTTACTAGAAATTGGAGTCCCAGAGTTATTGTGGTTGCATCAAAGATGTTATATCTTTGATTGGTCTTAGTCTTGCCTGGTATGTTGTCACCCAAAGGTTGTCAATCCTGGCACGATCACATTTTTTTTTTGCATTGGTTAGTCCAATGGTTTCTTTTCATTTTTAGCCAGAGGTCAGAAACTAGAGGTTCTATTATAAATTTTTTAAATCATATTTGATCTCTCTTGAACATGATTCTCGGTTCCTCTCTTTGTTCCCAATTTTCTTTAAGCTTGGAGGTAAGTGTCTCATTTCTGAGTAATCTTTCCAAGGTTTGGTACTAGAGGTTGTCAATCTTGGTGATTGTAAATGATCATGTATCTTAAAGGCCTTTACCTTGTAAAAATAAAAGTGACACAAGAGTTCCATGTAAGCTTTTTCACATCGTCTTTTCCTCTAGTAGTGAGCTCATGTGGAAACCTAGGTGTTTGTAATTTAAACCCTAATTCACCATGATTACACCTTTATTCAAGAAATTAATGCATTTGTAATAGGTAATTAATGAATGTGGTGAAATACACATGTACTTGGTAACACCTTTAGCATGCAGTTACTTTTATAACACTCTATTTCGCATCATACAAATATTGAATGAATGAGACTAATATTGTCATGTGCAAGAAAAGGTAAATTTTGAGAAACTAAGAACACAACTACCAAGGGTTTCAAGGTTGCATTATGAAAAGATTTTCCTTTTCAAAAAAACCAGGTATGTCTCGAATAAAAAAAATTATTAATCATTTTCATGCATGAAGGTCTCGAGAAAAGTGTATTTTGGTGATCCCACAAAGCTTGTTTACAATTTCTAGGAGATTCTTATTTTTTCTAAAATCACATATTTTTAGAAGATATAATGATTTAAGCCTTAAAAATTTCCATTTAAAGCATTCTAATTGAAGAGGGTTTGATCAAACTACCTTAGATCAAACCCCCTTGGATAGGACCCCACTAGTTTTAAACCAAACCTATAACAGTGTCTCCTTTACACCTATCAAAATGTTGATAAAAAACCACTTTTGATTTACCTTTTGGGGGATAAAATGAATTCATCTAATTTTATTTTTCTGTAAGTATGTAGTCCTTATTATAAGCTTCCCAAAAATTATAATTTTAAATAAATTTAATTTTATCATTATATTTATCTTTTATTTCTTGTGAATGTAGTTTTTTCCCTAAAAAATCAAGCTCTCTTTTCTGCACATGTGGAAAATAGAAGATTATAAAAAAAAATTTGAAAAATATGAGTGCACCAAATATTGAAGTCCTTGATACAACAAAAAAAAAAGAATTTCGATGTACACACAAAAAATGTTATGCATTATATGGTTCATAGGTATGTTTGGATTGTAATTGGTTTGACTTCAAAACTTAAGGAAAAAATATTCAATAAAACACTATCTAACCAAGTGGAACCACTATATATCAGAGTTACAAATCTAAATTCAAAAGAATTATAATTTTATCCTTTATGGAAAAAAAGTTATGCGTTAGATAGTGACCATCACTCCTTAAAAATGTTGTTTTCTGAAAAAAAAATAGTTTTCAAGGGAGATCGAAAAAGAGGTGCAATATGATTCCAAAAATTTTGAAAAAAATATATGTAGAATCTAGAGAAAAAATTTCATGAAACTCTAATTTGCACCATCTTCAAATTCCTCACGGTTTAGCCGCTATAGGTGCCTGAAAGTGAAGATTTAGTTAGAAAAAAAAAACTTAGTGTCTAGTTTGGCCAAAAATTGTAAACTGCTATTATGGGATCACCCATCTCCCTTTTAAGAACTAAAATGTTTATTATTTTGATTTGAATTGAACAGAAAGGTGAATGGAAAGTTGTATAAATTATTAAAGATAAATGGTTAAATCTAACACTTACTCGCACACAAAGCTCATATATTTCAAAATGCAAAATATGTCGGCAAAAATGAATACTTCTCAAGGAAAACCAAAAGATGAATTCAAATATTGTACTACACAAGCTATACCAATTAGAGGGATAGCTAATGATACTCATATGGGATGGTATTTTGATGTCGAATTTCTCACATGGGCATGGTAAGAAAATGCTTCTCAGTGCACAAGAAATGTTATAGCAAGTGGGTCACTTTTAGTATGAGGGTTTCCACCAACAATAGAGGCCCTTGAATTGGTCATGGAATGTTTAAACCACTACAACCCAAACAAAGAGTCATTGAGTCTAAGGAGGGAATAACCTATGCAGATCTCTCTGAGAAAGGAATTATATATATACATTTGGGCTTCCTACATTTACTCAAATGTACCATATTGATATGAAGGCAAAAGCTAAAACCTACCTAACTAATGAAGGACACACCAAAGAAATTATGAACACACAGTGGTGTTAGCATAAGTTTACAAAGTAGAAAAATGCAATTCTAAGGTCTATGTTCAACCCAAATGTTCAAGATATTATAACTATGCTAAGCAGGATAGCTAGATTGCAAGATACTAGTAAATTCCAATCATGGATGTTTGTAATCATAGCTAAATTGATGGAAAGTCCTATGAAAATGCATTGGGGAAGATTTATCAATGACTGATTGCATGATTAGATAAAGGTATTTCCAAATTCCAGATGTTTTTCCATGTCATTATATGTGATTTATTCTTATGCCTTAAGGGAAAATAAACAAGGGTTGAAAAGAATTGGTACTCTAGGCAAAGAATTAGGAAATAGTTTGATATATGCTCATTTACCCGAAATTACTATTTATGGATACAAGAAGCATTATCAAAGGGGTCAATGATGTGTTTTCCATAAAGCTAGTTAGAATAATGGAAGGAAATAAATCCAAAAGATTATCTTTGGAAGCACATAGTGTTATTGGATAGATTGGATGTTGGTACATTCAATTTCCTACGTTCACCTACATTAGGGTGGAAGGGTTTTAAGGACATCCTTTCATGTTGCCTAGGTACCCTATAGATAAAATGGTGTTACTAGAATTGGTAAGACAGTTGAAGCCTTCCCAAGATCTTTATAGCATAGCTAATAAGAAAGCTTCTCTCATATTTCCTATTATAATACGGAACTACAAATGTAGTGCAATTAGAGAAGCTCTAGTTTGTGTGAAGAGAAATTGAAAATGTACAATTTGGATTACTTTCCATTTTGAAGAAAGTATTATGATCTAGAAATGAATACTTCCAAGAATATAGTTGGCTATTGTGCTCATGTCCAATATCTAGAAGACTATTGGCTAAATTATGAGGATGAGCACACAGTAAGAAAAATAAAATATGAAAGATTATCTTTGGAATCTACACAAATTCTCATGATTCATGATGTTCCAAATCATATGGAATAAGATGATGGTGAAGTGTTGAACAAGGCTTACAATGAAAACGTAGTCTATGATGAACCTATTCTAGATCTAAATTATGAACTGGTAAGGAAATAACATCTATTAAGCAATTCTCTGCACCAGTTATATTACAAACTCAAAATTGGATGCATGATTTTTGTAAATCTTTAAGAAAGAAAGGAATAAGGCCCACATACTCACAAAATATGAGAAAGATTAAAAGAGAAGAAAATGATCTTAAGCATGTGGAACCTGCTAAGAAAAAAGAGAAAAGTTGGTAAAGCAACTACTAGTATACATATTGAAGAAAGATCCCCTAAGGTTCCAAACTAAAGAGTGTCATTAGAATCAACTAGTAAGCATAAAAATGTTGAATCAAGCAAAGTAAAATCAAAAGTTGCATCTTATTCCACAACAAAGCCTAAGACTAGGCCTACTACTAATGAGGTAGGGATGGTAGAAAGTATTGGTACACAGAAAAGGTTTGCATCTCAGAGAGCTACATCATTATTCACTTATCCCCCTTTAGTTAATACAGCTACAATAAAACAATCATTGCAAAAAACTCATGTGGTTTTAGATGAAGTTTTTGAGATAGGTGAAGCTAAGATAAAATAATAAAAAATTGATAAGTGGGGCACCATGTGGGAATGAGTAAAAGAAAATAAATATAAAGATAAACCCATGGTACAACCAGTGGTGGAAGAAATTACAGATATAGGGTCAATTCCTATAGATTTTGAAGAAGAATATATAAAAGGAACACTAGCTTCAAAAGTGGTGAACCCTGATGTTCTTGAAATGGAAACAAATGAGACTATAGGATTGATTCCTACTAATGCTATTATTATTCAAGATACCTTCTATTTCCAACCTTCGCTAGGGAATGATCAAAATGATAATGAGCAACTGTAGGTATCTAAAAAATAAAAGGACTAGGTTGAAATTGAAAATGAAGAACCTTCACAAATTTTAGGTGATAAGGTCAGAGATGAAGAAAACCCTAATGTGATAGGATATGAAGAAGGTGATATCCTAGGAACTCATGTTGAACACCTAGCACGATAGGAAAATACAATTCTTGAAACAAAAGAGATGGTGTTGACTCTCGGTAATCCAAAATCTATGCTAGAGAATATTGAGGATGTTCCTATTTCAGAGGATGTAATAGATAAAGTTGAATATGTGATAGAAGAAGTTCCTAAGCATACTAAAAACTAGGAACAAGGAAGTATTGTAAAGGTAGGAAAAAATGAAGATACACATGATTGGTTAACTAGAGAATTAACTTCCCCATTGGAAGTGGAATTGGAACCTTTGGATCTTGAATTTTTTATGCAAGAAGTAGATACTTCTAAGCCTAGGTGAAGAGATAAAATGAAACATGTCATACAAAAAAATGTAGATGGAGGTAGAATGCTCATATAGCTACCATAGTAGAAGATAAAAAATAGGCATGAGATAATTCCTAAGGAGTATAAGATAAAAATTATAAATGTTGGACACTCATCGTGGAAACAAGAATTAGAAGAAATGAAGATGAATTTAGAAACAACTATTTCCAGGGTATAGAAAAGTAAACAAAAGAAAAGAGAGTTGAAAGAATGGGTTGCTAGCCTAGATAATTTGTAAAATCATTAACCCAATCTGGTAAAGAACAGACTAAATTGCCTCATAATCCAGTACTTATGTCATAAGAATAGGTGGATTCCATTGCATCAATTCCCCATAGGAAGAACTTTTTTGATGAAGGGATTGAATATTGGGTAAGGCAAGGAGAAGAACTCATTACAGATGTAATTGGGAAATACAAGGAAGCACACTGCTCATTTGAAAAATGCAAAATATTGGAATGAGAATGCAGATTTTTCTAGGAATAGATTGATGCTAAGAGGCGAAATGTAGAAACTCTCATTCAAATAGAATTCCAAGAATTGATAAAAGAAAGGATAATTTCAAAGAAAGAAGTTCCATTATATGAAAAATGGAAGAAATAGCTAAGTTGGGAAGGTGACACTTTAGTACAATGTATAGAAGGATTTGAAAAGGTCATCGAGAAATGTAGTAAGTTGATTGAAAAAGATCAGGATTTTATTGAAGTGTTAGCACAGTAATATTGTGATCCCCAGAGACTAGGATAGGAGGGTAAAGAAGCAAAATCTTTCAAAGAATGGATTGAGAGAATAAATAAAGACACTATTCAGTTGTTAACTCAGGAAGTTATTGATGAGAACATACAATACAAAAACACTATAGTGAGGTATGAAACAAAGAAAGTGCAAAGGAATGCCAATATAGTTCCAATATCACAAGAATATACCAGGATCAAGATTAGTTGGAAGGAAATACAACAAATTTCAAAAGATTGTATGCATCATACATTAAATGCTTTTCAAGAGTATCAACTGAAGAAAGATGAAGGGTTCCCTAAACCTAAGCTCGTAGGGATATAAGGAAGTGTCAGATATTGGATACCAAAAGTGTCAAAAATACATATTGTTGAAGTTGGTTTTGCAGGTTGTTCCTAATCATGGTAGAAGTTTCTAATCTAGTATTCTAAGGAATGTTGATAGCCTTGTATTATGCGAATTGTTATGTATCGAAGTTTGAAGCTAAAGGTTATTGCTTTGAAGAAGTCAAAGAGTTGACTTTATCTAGAAGATTTTGATGACAATTGTCATATTCCACGTGCTACATTTTTATTTGCTATTTCTAATTCTCTTGATAGACTTTAAGTTTCAACTCTTGAGGCCTTGTTCCTATAAAAGGTCATTTAATGCTTTACTTTTATTTTTAAGTTTAAAATTTGTGGATGTCGGAAGAGCCAAAACTTCTCTAATTCTTTTTTCCTATTTTTTGAATCATTATGGACTAAAAACTTGTATGCTCATAGAACTTAATCAATATCAAAGCCAATTCGATAGCTACCTATCTTATGTATCTTTTGTAGCTAGTTTTATTATTTCAGCCAAACAAGATTGTGTGTTGTGTCGTTTAAGGGTGCATACAGAACCTACTCAATGTCCCAACTAAACCCCCTTCTTTAAAATATTGCATCATTTTATGCCTAGTTGTGAAGGAATCTGGTGAATTATAAAGAAGTTTGCTTTGATTTAATTAAATCTTGGGGCATGCGTAGAGAATAACTGGGAGAAAAAAAATAGTATTTTGATGCTTTATTTTAGATTAGATGTTAAATTTTAGAAAATGTTCCAAAAAAATAGATGAATGGATGAAAATTTATTGAAAATCTTTCATTTCTATGAAATTTTTGAATGCTTAAAGCTAAATCTACTTAATTGATAGAAAAATTGTTGATGTTCATGAAATATTATTGCAAATATGTTGATTTCATGAAATTAATCAATGTAATAAGAATCTACTAATTCCATGAAATTATTTTATGATCAAATTGAAACTCTTGTATCTGATGCTAATGATTCTTAATGAAATTGGAGATAACCGTAGACCCCTTGAGATTAACAAAAATATCACATCATACCCTGAGGTGAACCTAGTATGGTCAAGACTTGACTACCAAAGACTTGGGATTAAGCTAAGTCATCCTTTTCCTATTACATGGACACCCTAGGTTTCCCTGGTTCAGTCCTTCAAGAAGATAGCTTCTTTGTGGTTTTCCTATGAGGATTTCATTTGCATGATTGCTGCAAGTGACATCATCATCAACACAAGGAAAACCCCTATTCTCTAACAATCAACAAGTTTTTCTCTCTTTTTGTAATTGTAGATCTAGGTGCTTTAAGATCATTGAAGATTAGGTTACAAGCTTGTTGGAGTTATCTGCCTATTTTCAAGGTCATAATCTTCACTAAAAGGTTCTTGGATCATTAAAGAACCTAAAGGAATAGATCAAGCAGACTGAGAAGAGAAAATTCAAAATTTGAATTTCTAGAAAATCCAAACTAGATTCATTCGCCACAAGTGGTGAATCAGTTCCACTGTAGTTTTTTAGATCTATTTGCAAATTCAGATACCTTTTTGTACAAAATAGGCTTCTATGTAGAAATTTGGTTATGGGACTGATTCACCCAAAATAGTGAATGAGTCCTAATAGGTCAAAAGGTCAAATTTTCCAACGTTTCAAAGTTGGTTCCAGTCACTTACAAATTTTCAGGTGCACAACATTCATCTCACAATTCTTCTATTCTGTTTTATTTGCATAATCATTTTATAAGTCATTATATTAAGTTAGGATTTTTCATTTCATCTTGCATCTTACATTTCATTGTATTTTCCAAGTTTACTCTTGGTGGTGAACCCCTTATTAGATCATATTCAGACCTTAGGACAACCCTATTGTAAGATCTCTTTCTCTTTTGCATTGAGATCTCTAGTGTTATCCTTGAGTGGAACATCTTAGAAAGTGGGTGTGATAGTAGTTGGTCTCCACCTATCCCCCATTTTCTTTGATTCTACATACTTGGCAAGATTCATGGTAAGTTTCCCTTATGCCCCTCCATTTTCTTCAATTTCTTCTTCTTCTTTTGAGCAAGAATGTTCATCTAACCAATAGTCTTTATGCTCATGTGTGATTTGTTGTGACTCTTCATCAACCTTAACATTTTCACTTTCAACTATCTTCCTCATTATTTTATTATAGCACATGTAGGATTTTCTCCTTTCTAATTATCCAATAAATATTTCTTCATTATATTTTGAGTCAAATTTTCCCAAACATTTTTCATCTCTTTTGATGGGTATGTCCAGTATCATGATGGGCCAAAAAGTGGCAATATTACGGGTATTTGTAGGGTATGTGGCTGACGACTTTCTTTTAACCCAAAAATGATGAAATGAAAAGGGTTTTAGAGGAGATTCTTTCCACCAACATAAATTATGCTTTAGTTTGAATTTAATAAATAATTATTATTTATTTTCTATTAGAATTATGACTAAAGTCCTAATCGATAGGCTGATTGAAAAACATCCATAACTTTCAACGGTATCACATTTTTGAATCTGAAACATGCATCACATTCTATGCTTCACATACTATAGGATTAAAAAAAGAAAAATTAAATTTCATGAAGTTTTGACCAAGTTAAGGTGGTCAGACATACGAGTTTTTATATTTTTTAAAAGTTGTAATAAAAAAATCATAATTAATTATTTAATTGGAAAAAATTACAACAGAATATGCATCACATTTAGACATGCGTCCTCTACTTATAAATAAAATATTATAAAAAAATATTATCATCTTATTATGGTTAGGGTGGTTAGACAAACACCTACTTCTTATTTTTCCTTGAAATTTAAGTACTGCATTGAAATTTCAAATTTTCACCAAATAGATTTTATTTATTTTTAAATAAACCTAGTAGTTTAGAAACTACATTCAATTTTCTATAGATTCTATTCTTACATATTTTTGAGATAATATAGATAACTTATTCAAATTTTTACGTTAAGTTGCCTAACACTGATTCTTCTGAATTTTTTGCCACTTAAGGGCCTATTTTTTCCATGATGATCCTGCACATACCTTGATGTAGCATCTACTTCCAAAAATTCTAAAGTACTTGACTATTGATGGAATTCCATACCATAGCTCACAAGGGGTCTTGCTAATATTCACCCTTATTTTTCCTCTATTAAGAATATAGAAAATAGTATGGACTCCTTTCCAATATACATTAGGCAACTTGGCTCCATTCAACATTGTACTATTCATCTCTTTAATAGTTCTATTCTTCCTTTCCAATACTCTATAAATTGCTAAGGAGTTCTAGCAGTAGATAAATGCCTCTTTATTCCATGTTCTTCACAACTAAATTCAAATTTATTTAATGTGAACTCACCACATATATCAAATCTTAAACACTTGATTCTGGCATTCATTTCATTTTCAACCATTGTCTTGGAAATCTTGAACCTACTGTCAAAAGTTTCTAATTTTTCTTTTAAGATTTTAACCCATGTTATCATATAGAAATCATTAATGAAAAACATAAAATACATTTCACCTTGGAGAATCTTTGTCTTGGTAGATCCACACAAATTAGTATGAATTAGTTCCAATGGCCTTGTAGAATAATACTCCTTTGTCTTGAATCTTTTTCTTATCTTCTTCCCAATCTGGCATTCTTTACACATGGTGCTTGAAGGCTTGATAATCTTTGGAATATTTCTTACTTCTTGCATTGAGCCGATCTTCATAAGGTTATAAAACTCAATGTGGCCCATCCTCTTGTTCCACAACTAGCATTCATTTTTCTATCCTAGAAGACAACTTCTTTCATTGAAGCACTTTATGTTGTATAAGGTTTTTTCCCTAGATCCTTCTACCACTAATTTACCAGATTTTTCTCTTTCGATTTCAAACCCTTGATTATGAAATACTGTAAGATTGTATCCTTTGTTTTAGATTTGAATTACACTAAGAAGATTGTTCTTGAGACCTTCAACATAGACATCATTCCATCAATACTTATGGTGCACATTCCACAAATCTTTGTAGATGAATTGTCTCCAAAATTGATTGATACGCCATACATCTTAACACAATTTATGAATTTTCTTTTTTTACCTATGATATTACTTGAACATCAAATTTTTATTACCCAAATATTTGTTTACCCTTAAGCATGAAATTTTTTTTAAACTATTGAAATGAACGAGACAATTGAGAGTGGGGCTAAATCGGTTGTAGAAAATTGAACCTACAAAACCCTCAACAGTAATCAAATCCATAAGCACTCATTAAACCCTTATTCTATTAGTATGGTTAAAAATGAAATGCAGATAACATAAAATGAAGTTAAAACATACACAAGAGAACACAATATTTATGTGGAAAACCCAATGAGGGAAAAACCACGATGAATATTAGCTCAAAATATAAGTAATTACAAAAATGGTACAAGGGCTCACTGCCAAAATAGGAAAGATTGTCCAAAAGGGCTCACAACCAGGGCTCACAACCAAGCTAACTCACTGCCATAGGAAGAAATACAAGAATATAGAAGAAGAATGTTACACAAAGAACACTTCTCAATGTAACAAGTAAATCCACCACAATACTTCAACAATCTTGCATCCTTACTTGAATGATTTTTGATTCCTTCAACTCGCTTCCTTCAAGAACCCTAACACTAAAATTTGTATTGCTCTACTCAAATTTGCATCACTCTCATCACTCACATAAATCTCACATCTATCTTTCTTATTTATTCTTTCATCACACAACTCACAACAACACCATACTTATTTATATCAACCTCAATCTCAAAAAGCTTCTTAAATGTCGACAGCTAGCCATTATGAATATAAATTTAAAATAGGTCGACACCTAAAAATTGCCGTAGTGGATAGTAACAAAGGTGACCTACATAAACCCTTAATTAGGATCCAAATAGATCCATTCAAACTTCAACACACTTTCATAAACTCGCATGTAGTGTTAAACACAAGGTCCACCAATACTTGTGCAAAACACCATAAACATTAAGTATACGCTTCCTCAAATCAATCTAAAAGATTTGGTCAACATAATTCACTTGAGCATGATCTAGAATAATTCATGAACTACTTGATATTAATTAAACACTTCATCAACCTTGAATCATTCAAATACTTCAACTCAGAATCAATTGGTAACCCTTACTTGCATACTGATAAATGAAACTTACTTTTTACTACACCAAATCAAGTAAAACCTTGAATACAAAAAGATAAAAGCATTATAAGAAACATTTGAAATTTGCACAACCTAAAGCGAACAATAGAGAAACATTGAGTAAATACATTTCTCCTAGGCCATAGAAAAACATCACTGAACAACTGGTTCACACACTGGTGAAAATATCTTGCACTATACAACAATCAAGAAACCAAAATTTTGAATATAGCAACCTATGACAACCTTGAATAATATGTAAGATCTACATAGGCATAGAATCAACACAAAAGAAACATGGAGCAAAATACTTGGGCACACTATGAACACTTACACAACACATTTTACTCTAATTATCAAATTTCCTAAAAAGCCCTTGGAGACCAAGTCCCACAGACAACATCTTAGCTCATTGCATCATTCTAACCAATTTTTAGACACTACAACCAAAAGATAGCTCCATATGCTCACAACATTTCCTCAAGATCTAAACTACATGTTGTACAAACAATTTTCTCAATACCTTCAACATCTTCATCCCATAGTTGACATTGATGACAAGACCAGTCAATAGACTTCCTATTGACATCAATGACAAAACCTTAAAACTTGGAACATTGACAACCATTGAGTTTTTAACGTAGTTTTTTTTGTCATTTTCCTTGATTTTCTTATAACATTTTCCTTCTAAATTTTTTATTTTTCTATATGTCCAACATTGTTGTAGATTTGACATATCACATTGACATCTAGTAGTGAAGCTAGAGAATTTATACTTACAAAATTTCTTCTATTAATTTCATATTTGCAATCCATAGCCTTATGAAATTACTTATTTTAGATGAAAAATAACCAAGAAATGCATGACTAAACATATTTTTGGAGAAACTTCTTTCTTGGAAAAAATCTTCCCTGAGGTTTGATTAGAATGAGATCTACTTCTTTTAGATTTCTATACTTTTCTTTCTCCAATTCCTTTTTGAGTAAAAGGATTCCTTTCTCAAGGTTTGTGCATTCATTTGTCTTGGCTTCAATTAGGAATTTTTATTCTTTGTTCTCTTTCCTTGCACATTCCAAGTCTTTAAGAGCATAAATAAGTTCACCTTTAAAATTAACTTCACCTTTTTCATCCACAATCTTGTTCAAACCATCAAAGATCATTTTTTCCATGAATAGGGATTCTCCTCCATCATCATCTGATGAGTAATGATCTACTTCTTCTGAGGAGATGTAGTCTTCTTTTGAAAGAAGGTTCCTCTTGAATTTGTTCCTTTTGAAACCCTTGCTATTGTTTTTATTTTCTCCAAAAGGATATTTAGATGCATAATGACCAATTCTTCCACATAAATAAAAAATTTTGAAAGCTAGGTTACCTTTATAGTTTCCTAATCCCTTATTCATATTTCTCACAAATTTTGCTTCATCTTCCTTTGATTCACTATGTGAACCAAATATTACTTCTTTCTCCACAACTTTGGAAGCATCAAGTCTCTTTTGTGTGTACCTTGAACTTCATTTCTCATCTCATAGGTGGTGAGAGATCCAAAAATATCTTCCATGGCATGTTTTATCAGATCTTTGGATTCTTCAATGGAAGACACCTTCGAATCAAATTGGTGAGGGAGATTTCTCATAACTTTCTACACAACCATTGAATTAGATATCTCTTCACCTAGTCATCTTATTCTACTGACTACTTCATCTACCCAGAGCAAATAGTTAGCAATTTTTTCCTCTTTTTTCATCCTTAGATTCTCAAACATTATTGTATATGATTTTAATTTTTCTTGCTTTACAATATCATTTCCTTCATAGATATTTTTGAGTCTATTTTGATATCTCCTCGCTTGTCTTTCACTACACTACTTTGACAAAGTCAAAAAATGTTAAACCACTGAAGATAGAATTCCTTGATTTGGCATTGCTTTCATGGGCTTTCTTTGCATTAGCACTTTTAATAAGATGAGCAAGTTCAATATAATCATCCATTGTAACTCTCCATACATCATACCCTAGTGAGGTGAGATAGGCTTCCATCCTCACACTTCAGAAGGCATAGTTGCTTCCATCAAATATTCGAGCTTTAGAAGAGTACTATTTCTAAGCCATGTTTTCTATTCCAAGATCTTCCCTCAACTATTAGGCTACACCAAGGAACTCAGCTCTAGTACCAATTATTAAGAACACAATTTTATACTGAGAGGCGGGTGAATCAATATTTTCTATCCAATTCAAATTTATAAATTTAAACTTCTTACTACCTTAAATAGATAAAGCAACAAACATAATTCAAAGGCACAAAAGACAACCATAACACCAAATTTACATGGAAAACCCTACAAGGGAAAACCCACAATGAGAAAATTTCTTGGAGCTACTACCCAAATCTAGCCTCACAAATAAAAGAATATTTACAACAGCTTTTATGGGCTACAACCTAAAGAATGTTACAACCCCCTGAAACATAGTTTTATATCTTCAACCAAAGGAACTCTATAACTCTCTACAAATTACAACACTTATAGAAAGAGGCTACAACTACATAGTAAAATATACTTGAAAAAATCCATTGATCAATCATCACCACAAAATTCTTTACACTAACACATATCTTCAACACCTTTGCTCAACAACCTCTGCTACCTCTAGTTCACTAATTTTGACGCACTTCATCACACATGTACTCACACATAAATCTTTGTACATTACAAGTACAATCACCACACACTTTGCAAGAAACTTGATCTTCCATTTATATCCTCCACAAGCTTTAAAAGTTTCTCTTTATTGGCCAAGATGAAACTTGTAAACATGAAATGTGCAACAACAACAATAAGTTGGCTTCAAAACATACACAATAAGTGGGAATAAAATGTGCTCCAAACCAAGAGATAATTAGGACCTATTTTACCTTAGCACACACATCCATGTTGGTGCACACATCAAAGAATTGGTGATAACATCTCAACACTCCAAGTTAGCCCATCAAATATTTAACCTTCCATACATTAAGTTGAGACCACAACCAGCACCAAAGAGACCCGATAACATCATCCATATCACTTTACAATAATTATATGATATTCAAAAACATTCTCATACACTACTTTAACCGCTTCATGCTACACCATGATAGCACAAACAAATAGATGCTAAACCCAACATCACTTGCAAACCTAGAAAGCATAGTCTTGTTATAGAACATTGAAAACTAGACTCATGATATACCTCAATACGTGAAACTTGAAATGAGAGAACATACATATAATTTAAAGTTAGCCTCCAAACCACATGATCATATATTTAAATGTGGAGAAATGTGGAGCATTCCTCTAATCCTTCTTGATTGTAAGAACACAATCTTCAATCTATTAGCTCTAGAAACTTCTATGGTAATTTATATTTCAAAGGTTGAAAATTATCGCTCTATGTTTAGGAGATAGAAAAACTAATTTCCTACATGTTTACTTCAAGGAAACCTTAAACATTTCAATCAAGTGATAGAATGAGGGAAAGAGATCTGCAATAAGGTGTCTTAGGGTGTGATTAAAGGTACAAATGGGGTTCACCACCAAGCAAAGGCTTGGAAGGAAAAGTAATGAAAGTATCTTGCAAACTTTACTAAATGACCTAGGAAATAAAACTAAAATTTAGGATAACCAACTAAGAATGAACATAGGGGTACCTGGAAGAGTGATGTGGTCAAAACAATCTTCAAAACCTTCAAATTATAACATTTAATGCTCACTAGGACTCATATGGTAGTAGGAGAACTTTCAAACTAAACTAGGGTTTCTTAGAAAGTTATGAAACCTCCTTATGACTATTCAACATCTATTGAAGATTGGGAAAAAAGGAGTACTAGGACTCATACGCCCAGACTATTGTAGAGTGTCTCATTTTGTCGAGAACTGTCCCAAGAGGAAAATTTTGAAGAAAAACTTTGTGAGCCTTTGAATATGGATCAAATAAGTGCTTTCCCATTGATTTTATGCAAATAGGTTTGATATCTTGCTCTAGATCTAAGTTTTTGTGAGCCTCAACAACTTTTCATGACAATTTTGGAAACTTTGTAACTATCATTTTGGTACTTTTGAAGGCTTCAAATCCACTTTTTCTTCAACCTATGAACCTACAATCACGCACGGAGAGATAAAAAGTGTTTTTTTCTAGAAAATAGGGGGCTTCCTTAGTCAAACCCCATTTAGGTAATTAAATTTTCTGATGAAACAATGAAATATGAACATGTAATATGAAGCACAAACAATGATACTTTGAATGATGTCTTAAAGTGTAAATCTATAATCTAGCATGGTGTGGCCATGAAGAATGTAGATCTTGATCTTTAATTGGATATAAATGATATTTAACTTGGATCTTCAATGCTACATCAATAATATTAGCTCAACAACATGCTTGATGTACTATGCCTTTGACATGATGATGAATCTTGAATTTCTACAACAAATGATGAAGAAATATGCCTTTAAATGCTTTATAAATTCTCTTGAATTTCCTTAAATACTATTGTGAACTCTTGTGAAAGTGATCTTGATTGCTTATGAAATTCTAGGATCACTTAGGATGAAACTATGTGAAATAACCTTGTATTTATACTTGTTTATGCCAAATTTACAAAAATTACAACACTACAAGCTAACAACATATTTAGGAGAATAAAATCCTACCAAGAAATGAATTCCAAATAGGTATTAATTAAAGCATGACTCATATGCCAATTGTGGCGTATGAGTCCTACTGGCTTAAACATGGGAGACAAACTCCAAGAAGTTTATTGTTTAATGTGAAATTCAAAATCAAGTCCCAAGACCTATGTAGGACTCACACACCCAAGGTGGCGTATGAGTCTTAGATCACTAGATATAGAACACATGACCCAAAACACTAAATTATAATGTGTTATTTGATAAGTGTCAAGATTATCCATGGAAAGATGCAATTAATAAGGCTTGTGGGTTTAAAATAGGACCAGTTAAGGCATAAATAAGCCCAATTAATTAATAAATCCCTAGATTAGTGCGAAAGTTTTAAGATACAATTTACAACACCCTAAATAAGGCACAATTAGGTCCATTTTATCATTAATTATTCATTCCCAAATTATGTGTGAAAAAGGGATACTTTTTCCTACACTACATTTAGCCCCTACTTTAGTGTGAAGAGGAAATTGATTCAAACTCACACTAAAGTAGACATTCAAGAGGGGTATTGTGAGTGTGTCGAATGAGGAGAGGATATTCTAATGTCAAGAGAAACCTTGATGAGATGGTTTACATTCAAATTTTGAAGCAAGTAAAACTAATCTATTCATAATACAATCAAATATTTCAAATACATATCATTGTCCTCTATTTCTAGGGATTTAGCAAACCATTTGGCCCTCATATTTCTATGGGCATAAAGGTTGTTAAAATGACTACCTAGAAAATGAGATTTGATGCTTAATATGCAAGCTAAGATGATCTTTATGTGCAAACATATTGTGGAAGAATTAGTGGTATGCAAGTGTGTCTTGGAATGATTAGTGGTATGCTCCTAAATGAAAAAAATGATGGAAAGGATAATGGATGCAATGATAAACAAAGGATGATGTTGATGATAGATGAACACGTGGAGATGAATGAGATGATATGCAACTATAGTGAACTATCCATGATTATGCATATGCTCAAATGGAAACATAAAACAAACTAACCTAAAATGTAACTATGATGCAATGGGGATGATAAAATGTAACTATGAAGCAATTAAGTAATCTAAAATGAGAATTCAAAGTAACACATGATATGAAAACTAAGTATAAGACTCCACGAAAGCTCCAAGCTCCTACAAAAAACTTGCATGGTAACAATGCTCAAAGTGTGGATGAAAAATGGAATTATAACACAATTCCAATTTGTATCTCAAAATAGCATTATAACATTACTCTAAAGGTGGATGATAAATGCTAAGGAAAGAGGGTGTATTTATAGGGTTTCTCAAGCATTTTGTGAGGTGGCATCCATCAACGGTCTAGATTAAAAGGATAAAAAATAGATAGTGGAGATGAAAGGAATCAGGATGTTGTCCCCTTGACCAAAGACAACATGCCACGTGTGAAGAGAATCCTTTGACCAATTGGAAGCATGCCAAATGTATGGGATTCCAAGTGTGTGAAACAAAGCCCATGTGCTCCAAATTTGTTGGAAGTGTGTGGGAATAAAGCCATGCACTTTTTCTCATTGGTGGAAGTGTGTGATGATAATTCTAATTAATAATTAGGCTTATTTATTTTCATGTGACCTTTATGAGGTGGCACACAAAAAGTTGTAGAAATGTGCTATAATTCTTAATCAAGATTAGGGAAGATTAATTAAATAAACACTTTTAGGGTTTTTTTGTTTATTTAATTTAGAAGAATGTGATTTAGGAGAATTAAAAGAAAAGTGAACAATATAAATAAAGTAAGACCTTATTTATATGTAGTTGAAGTATTAATCAAATATGTTTTATTTAATTAATTGAATATGATGACCGTTTTTGGGTGTAGACATTTTTCCCCTCTTTGAAGTAATGTGTTTACATGTTGCTTCAAAGAAAAGTTTGATGTCGATGCTTGGAAAATATTTTGATGGCCTAGACGATGCAATATTTCGATACCCCAGATGATGATTTTGATGCCCTAGATGATGAAAGATTTCAATGTGTCAAACTTTTGAATTTCAGGTATTGACGGATATATGCCCCCTCAAGAGATAAATCGGTGAATGTGGGGATGTTAAAATGAAATTTTGGAATGATTTGATGTTGTTGTGATGATTATGATGATGATCCAATGTTGATTCAATGATATTTTGATGGAAAAGATGATTTATCTTTTGAAAGTTCATTGCAAGCTCTTTCTTTGAATAGTGGTGATTAATTACCCCTCCTTTTTAGTAAAAATGAGAAATAAATCCCACCATAATTCCCTCTATTTTACCCCTAAAAGGTAAAAAGTGGTAAAATGGGATTCATTTTCACATTTGAAGTTTGGAGATGTTGAAGATTGGAGAGCTTGCAGAAAGATGCTGATCCCATATCATAAGCATCATTTCGAGCATCTTTGCCAACCTGATCAGCCTGCTGCCTCTGGACCTATGATACGCTTTTTGAGAAACCTCTTTATTAGTCATTTTATTTCCTTTTTGCAGCATTTTGAACATCATAGATGGATGTTGTAGCTTATGGGATATCATTTATGCATGTTCGGGTGATGTTTTAGAGTTTTGGTGCCTTTGGGGTCCCAAGTGGCACCTCTTGTAAGCTTGAAATTCAAGTTTTTGGCCTCCAACACTATTTTGGCACCTTTGGTGTCCCAAGTGGTACCTCTTGCAAGGGTGAAAATGTGTGTTTTTAGTTGAAAACTCTATTTTGGCACCTTTGGGTTGCCAAATGGCGCCTCTTGTTGCCTTGGAAAGTTTTCATCCTTGTTGATTTGAGGTGGTTTAGCTTGTCCTTTGACCCATTTTGTGGGGTCTAATTGTTGAAAGACCTTAGAGTGATGTTTGCAAGATGTCCTTGAAACCTAGGAGTCATTGATTTTAGTCAGATTGTGGTATGTGCAGTGTTCGATTGATTTTTTGTGTGATGATTTCATCTCATGATAGGTGAGAATCAAATGATAGAACCAGTGTTGTATTGTCCTCATGATAGGCAAGGAATGATAATAGTATTGATACCATATCATCCTCATGATAGGTGAGGAACGATTATAGGATTGATAGCATATCATCCTCATGATAGGCGAGGAACAATAGTTTGATTGATAGTGGATTGTCCTCATGATAGGTGAGGAATGATGGTAGGATTGATAGTAGATCATCCTCATGATAGGAAAGGAATGATAGTTTGATTGATAGCAAATCATCCTCATGATAGGCGAGGAATGATGGTAGGATCGATGGCAGATCATCCTCATGATAAGCAAGGAATGATGGTAGGATTGATAGGAGATTGTCCTCATGATAGGTGAGGAACGATGGGTTGATTGCTTGAGATGTTGATGGTTCTAATTGATTTGATTGTCTTGATTGACCCTAATTCGATTAACTACACATTACCTTGAATAACTGATAGTCTTGATTGAACATGACATTGATCAAATGATTTGTGTTCATGATTAGGGAGATGGAGATGTACTCCAGACTCGGGAGAGATTCCTAAAGACCTAGAACATGGTCCACCGATTATCCTCAGCTGACTTAGAGATTATCTCCTATTGTGTGTTGACTTCTCTATTAGATATTCCAAAATATAGAATCAACAGAGGCTTGTTGATAGTATTAGCAGAGAGATGGCATAGTGATCATAATATGTCTCATTTGCTGACTAGAGAGATGATCGTGACTCCCGAGGATTTCTATCGTATTCCACGTATCCTAGTGATGGGAGAGATAGTAGTGTATGATAAGATAGAGTCGGGTGGGACAGATGCATTGCAGAGATTATGTCAAAGTGATCATGTTATGGGCTGATGGATCCCTTGGTCAAAGATGATTAGCAGATATGATCCTTTGTCGTGTGTACTTTCTAGATTTATTGGTGGATTAATTTGTCCTGATCATAGGTCAAAGGGATTTTCATCAAGTTGGGGTCATGTACTATCATGAATGACACTTGATGGTATGAGGTACACCTGGGGTTCATGTATGTTAGCCCACTTATATTGAGATTTGCACAAGGTTGTTTGTTATGGTGCGATGAGCCTGTCATGTGGCATCATAGTATTGTAGACATGGGCATGGGAGCATATAGCCATCACTCAACCCATGGGAGAGAGACATCGACCAACAAGGAGACCCTATGTTTTCAATTATAGTAGTCCACATGTACATCATAAGCTGGGAAAGGTTTCTTATTGGAGGTAGGTTCTAAATGATTTAGAAACTGTCACATGGCAGCCATACTTAGATTGTGAGCAGTGGCCAAAGGATCAGCCGGAGATTCCCTTTATGTTGTTGTCTTGCTATCTGATTGGGTGGACACATGTTGTACTAGAGTGCTACTTGTATCTACGAGTATGTCGACAGTTTGGACAAGTTCAGGGGATGCCTATGGGAGTTGCCCATTATGCATGATGACGACAAGATGTGTTAGAGTGGGGCCCCTGTGTATCATATGAGGTGGCTTGTATAGAGTACTATACCTTGATACCAAGTTTATGGGATTATGTTCCATATATTACAGATGTTGAGATGATCAAGGTTTATTTAGAGTTCTTCCATACACATCCCTTTCCTATATTTACACATCTAGAGGAGCTAGTACCACCAGTTGATGGGGAGGGGGTTTCTAGAGGTGATGATGGTGGTACAAAGGGTGGTTGCAGAGGTGATGGTGGCATATAGGGTAGTGGGGAGAGTGATGGTGGAGCATTGGGTGGTGGGGAGGGGGATTATGGTGCAGATGATAGTCATCCATTAGATTTTGCAGTTTTGAGGCATAGGAGGATTGTTATCGTAGATCAGGGGGTGCTTTCCCAGATTTGAATTGAAATACCCTCACATCAATAGTCATCATAGATAGTAGCTTTATAGGTAGAGGTTCAATCATTTCAGAGTGAGATAGCACAGGCTCGAGCATGGATTGGGTCCCTTCAAGATGAGTTAGGATAGTGTCGGGCACAAATTGATATTTTGATGACTAATAAAGGGACAAATAGGCAATAGATATAGTAGTTGTAGGCAGAAATGATCATTCTTGCTTCAGAGAGGGATGCCTTTAGACAATGGATAGAGCAGGCTGAGGCCATTTCCAAGAGGATATAGCAGATGACACCATTTGTGGGTACAACAGATTTCTTTAGAGAGATCAGACACATTTCTTAGGAGTTGTAGTTTTACAGAGGTAAATATCATGATTTGGTTCCTCCTGAGCGATGAGAGAGTTTTGCACAGTCTCGTTCTAGTAGATCTTGTTCTTGGACTATTAGCATGGGTTTCACATAGCCATTTCCTCGAGATAGGAGATATCCAAGCACAGGTCCATCGGGTAGAGGGGGTACCAATTCCATGAGAGCAGCAACATCTGGTGGGAGCTCAACATAGCATTTTTTGATGTTCCTGGGACATTGTGTATACACCTTTTGTGAGATTGAGGATGTGTTTCCCATGATACAGTGTTTTTTCAAATTTTGATGTATCTCATCCTATTTTTTTTGGATATCCTTGTACACGTGGACATTATGAAATTTTTGATGATATATGATATGTAGCAGTGATTATGATCTAAATGTTGATATGCATTTGATTTCCCTATTTATGATATGCAATGTTGTGAATTTATTTAATTTCCATGTGATGATAATGATTAGGCAATATGATGAATGTATTATGATTATGCAATGTGGTGCAATTTAGATGATATGCAATGCAAATGTGATGTGATTATTTCAAATGTTCAAGGTCTTAAGCTTGAATAAGTGAGTCTGTCCAACTTCCTAAAGTTGTGGGAAGACTACAGTAGATTGATCTTTTAAGCTTCATAACTCTGACAT
Organism: Sequoia sempervirens; assembly: GCA_007258455.2. Classification (NCBI taxonomy): domain Eukaryota; kingdom Viridiplantae; phylum Streptophyta; class Pinopsida; order Cupressales; family Cupressaceae; genus Sequoia; species Sequoia sempervirens. The sequence goes on along the minus strand of VDFB02270651.1, from coordinate 128,399,434 downwards.
ATTTCCCAACTTTCTTGGAAATTTGAAGAAACTCACTAGTTCAAGTGTAGTGGATCACATGATTTTGATGTTGGAAATGATATGCAATATATGTCCTTTTGTATTTTCTTTTGTATTTTTGATGCCAATATTCTGATGGAATGTATGAATGTAAATGATGTGACAATGTTTTCTAAGATATGCAAATGATGATGCAACTGATGTACAACTAAATGAGAATGATGTGTTTATGGTTAATGTCTAGTGTATTCAATCCATTAATAATAGAGATGAGACCATTGTGAAATTGTTTCAACATTGAAAAACCCCATAAATACACATGCAATACTAACATGAATGCAATCTAACCTGACTATACAAATATCATTTTCAAAAGTTGGCATTTATATTAACCAATTTGTCGTGCTTGTTATCATCATTGGGACTTGAAAATTTTGAAAGTGAGTACAAGCATCAATGGAATATTTTAGACCAAGATGACTTGAGCACTACTTCCATGATGTTTCAAAATTGCAAGTTAACACAAGCATCTAAGTATAATTAAACTGAGATGACCTAAGCATTGCTTTTGTAAATAGACAAGAGTTAATCTTTTTCCTATGCAAATTTGGAATGTCATTAGTGATACTTTGTAGCGCACATCTCGTGACAACTTGCATAGTACTAATGATAAACTCGCAGACAATAGACATTTAGAAAAATCATACTTCTTCCTTGCTCCTCTAGTTTGATAAATCATTGAGGAATCAAGAGATATGATATCAAAAATCAAAGTAGAACAAATTGAACTTTCGTGTTTAACATGATAAACCCTTGATTCAGAAAGATCATCATCCATTTTAAGTTTGTGTTTGTAACTTTGGTTTGACGACTATTTTCATGTTGGTTCAAGCTCAACGTTTATTTGCCCCTAGTGAGTGCAAGATTTTTCCCCTAGTCCAAGGTGAGACATGACCACAACAACCAAGACCTAACCTAAAGACCTATCCTAGGGGCCTTGGGGGTTAATCAACAGATTAGCCTTGCGTATGTTATACATGTAGAGACCATGTAGTTTGACTAACAACACGACCAAGATTTACAAGATGAAAATATGAACATAATGGACACCTAAAAGACTGACCTAAATGTCTCAAGGAATAATCAAATATCATCCTTTCCTACGTGTAAATCTCAGAGACGATGCAATTCGACAGACAACTATGTTTTTGACTTTTTGACTTTTTGACCTTTTTTTTTATTTTGACATGTTTCAAATGTTTTTGGATTTTGACATGTTTTGAATGTTTTTGGATTTTGATATGTTTTGAATGTTTTTGTGATTTTTGATTTGTTTCAAATGTTTTTGGGATTTTCTATTTGTTTTGAATGTTTTTGGATTTTGATATGTTTTGAATGTTTTTATGATTTTTGATTTTCTAACCTTGAGAATGTACAAGAATTCAATCCAATGCAAGACATTCCCCCAGTGTGATATGATAAGACAAACTAATTTTTAGAATGGGTCGAGTAATTCCAAGGGATACCATGATACAAACACTGGATCATGCTATGATGCGAACAAGGAGGCATGACAAATGCAAAGATGGAACTATGATGGATGAATGTTGTAGAGAAAGTCGTGTAGCCTGAGATAGATGGAGAGTGCTTATTTTACACTAGGCCCCTATTTTCCAGGTTTTCACCAAGGTACTTGCCCAAAGCGCCACCAAAGTGGTTTTCACTAGAGGACGATCTTTTTTTCTTTTCTTTTTTTCAATCCTTTTTCTAAATTTTTTGGATTTTTACATTTTTAATTTTTTTTTGTAGTTTTCCAAGACCTTTACCAATGCACTAGATGAGTTAGGTGTAAAACATTTTGAGATAAAATCTGTTGAGGGGTTTTTCAAATAGATCCCCTTCTAGTGTGGATAACTAATATGCTCTTGATCCAAAGACTGATACTATAACAAAGGGACCCATCCAATTAGGTTCAAATTTCCCCTTCTTCTCTAGATCTTGTTTATTACGGGGATTTTATTTCAAGACTAAGTCACCCACCTGAAATGCTCTAGGTATTACTCTATGATTGTAGCTCCTTGATATCCTTTGTTGATAAGCTTTTAGGTGATCAACTACATGTTGTTGGCATTCATCCAATAGTTCTAATTCTTGTATCCTAGATACTCTATAATATTCATCTGAAATCATCCCTTTAAGTGACACACATAGGGATGGTATCTCAACCTCAATAGGTAGAATAGATTTTGACCCATAGACAAGAGAATAGGGTGTTGCTCCGGTCAGGGTATGAATACTGGTTCTATAAGCCCACAATTCCAAGCTTAGTTGAACATGCCAATCACGTCTAGCTTCATTGATGGTTTTCTTCAAAATCTTCAAGATAGTCTTGTTTGAGGCCTCTGCTTGACCATTCCCTTAGGGATAGTAAGGTGTAGAAAATCAATGTTGGATATGGAATCTTTCACAAAGCTCTTGAACATCTTGATTCTTAAAGGGTCAGCCATTTTTTGTAATGATAGATTGAGGAACACCATACCGATATATGAGATAATTTAGGATGAATGATGAGATTTGTTTCTCGGTGATGGTGATTAGAGGAACAACTTCAATCCACTTGGTGAAGTATTTTGTGGCTGTGATTATAAACTTATTTCTATTGGAGGAAGAGGGGTTAATCTTACCTACAAGGTCCAATCCCAACTGACAAAAAGGCCATGTAGTTGTGAATGGATGCAACTCTTGTGCAAGTGCATGTATCAAGTTTTCATGAATTTGACATTTGGAACACCTTTTGACATACTGAAATGACTCTTTCTCCATGTGGCTAGTAATACCCCAATCATAATAATTTCTTAGCTAAGGTTAATCCACTTGAATGTGTGCCACATATACCTTTGTGAACCTTGTGTAATACACCAAAGAAGAGTACCATCCAAACCTCGTCTATAAAGCACATTAGCTATTAGGGTGTGGCGAGCCGCTTGTCGAATGAAGTTTCATTTTTGGTTTCAAGATAAGCTAATTGGAAGGGTATTGTCTTGCAAGTAGGTATGGATCTCTCCATAAAGGGAAATTTGAGGGTCGACAATTTGTCATATCACTTGGGATTTTGGATCTTCATAGACTGGGTTGGACACTTGTTCTACCATGAATTCATAATGTCTTCATTGTTCAGGTATCTACAAGAGAGAAGCAATGGTGGCCATTACATTTGTAGCTTTGTTTTCTATTCTAGGAACCTGTGCAAACTTGATCTCAACAAAGTACTTTTTGGAATCATCCACCATCCTCTTGTAAGGTAGAAAATTTTCATCCATTGTTTGATAATCATCATTGAATTGGTTAATGACTAGTTGGGAGTCACCATAGACTAGCAATTTTGTGATTTTCCATTCAACAGCTATCTTGATTCCAATAATCAATGCTTCATATTCAGCTATGTTGTTGGTGTAGGGGAACATTAATCTGTAGGATTTAGGAATTGTGTATCCTTGTAGCGAGACAAACAAGATTCTTGCACCTGATCCATGTTGTGTATAAGAGCGATCAAAGTATAGTAGCCACTGTTGTGTAGATATGGTTAGGATATCATTATTAGCGAATTCAATGTTCATTGGATTGTTATTAGACAATGGTGCCTCAACTAGTTGGTCTACTATGGCTTGACCTTTAATTATTTTTATGTCCACATACTGGATGTCAAACTCACTCAATATCATGACCCACTTGGATAACCTCCCTGTTAAAGTAACTTTGCTAAGTAAGTAATTTAATGGGTCAATTTTGGAAATGAGTTTGATGGTGTGAGTCAGCATGTAGTGCCTTAATTGTTGTGTAGAAAATACCACTGCTAAGCATGATTTCTCAATAAAAGTGTAATTGATCTCATAACTGTTTAAGGTCCTGGTGATATAATAGATGGTTCTTTCCTTCCCTATTGAATCTTCCTATGCTGATAAGGCTCCCAAAAATATCTCGGTTGTTGCAATGTATAGTAATAATGGTTTTCCCTTATGTTTTCCGGCGCTTTTGCTTTAGGTTAGAATACATTCCTTCATCTAGATTTTCATTAAGTTTTTAGCATTTAGATACATCCATACACAAACTTCACAACCCTCTTTCCATTTCTTCTAATGAGAACATAAGCATTTTTGTGCCACCTTTCTCCTTCTAGGTGAAAAACCCTAGGAGTGATAGAAAGCAAGTAGGTGCCAAAAATATTGGTTTCACTCAAATAATTTTGTGAATTGACCTCCATTATGGTTTTTCCCGTAATAGGGTTTCCATGTAAAAATCCTTGTGTTATGGTGTTTTGGTTGTTTTTCTTATGTTCATACATCTTTCTTTTGGTTGAATGTTATAAGTGCTTTAAAGATCATATTATTAAAGTTTAAAATTGTAGAACACTAATTCACCCCCCCTCTCTATGTTCCTTGATTCCAACAATTGGTATTAGAGCCTAGTTCCTCAAAAGAAGTTTAACAACTTGAGGAAGATTTGGGAAAGTGATTCAATGGATTCAAGTAGTCTTCCACAACAACTTTTGGTGGCCCTAGATGATCTTGTTCAATCAAAATATGAAGTTCAGGAATTGGAAGTAAATCTCATCAATGCTAAGAAATTCATTGAGTCATTGAAAGATAAAATCAATAAGTCTAGGGAGAAGAGAAGGGAACTCATTCATCAAATCTAGTAGAAAGAGAGTAAAAGAATTGAAGATGAACAACTGAGTCAAGCCCTGAAGAAAAAGACAAAAGAATGTGAAATTTTTTCCAGAGATAATGCAGTCCTAAAGCATGAGATGTAATCTATTATGATGAGGATGACCAAGGAGATTGAATACATAAAGAAGAATGAAGAGAAGCTTCCTCAGTCCTTCAAAGAGAAATTTGAAGAATGCAGCCAAATTACTAATAGATTCAATCAGTTGGAGCTTGAATTGGAACAATCCAGAAATAATGAAGAAGAGCTTGAAAAGCAGATTGTTGATCTTAGAGATGAACTTGCTACTACAAATGAACTCAAGGAGAAGTTTAAGATTAGCTCAGCCAAGCTTGATGAACTAATTAAAATTTAGAGGATTGAAGGTGACATGTGAGGTCTTGGATATGAGAAAGGAGAAAGTTCCGGATCTAGACAAAGGAGATTTAGGAAAGGAAATCAAATGAAACAAGCTAGAAGGTATCTAGTAGGACAAACTAATGCTCAAAGGATCAATGGTTGCTATTTTATTTGCAATAAATTTAGTCATATGGCTACTCAATCTAGAAGTAGAATGAATTCAAGTGGTCCAACATTCTCTGGTCAGTGCTTTAATTTCAATAGGTTTGTTCATAAGTCAAATGAATGCAGAAATATGATGAATTTTTTTTTATAGAGATTCAGATATTATACATGCAATAGATTTCGCCATATTGCTAACCAGTGCAAATCAAGAGAAAATCAATGGAACAATTGGTCTGGACAATGAAATGTGGTATGCTACAATTTTAGCAAATCCAGTCACATTGCAAGATTTTGCAGAAGTACAAAGTTTCTAGTAAATCAAGGGAGAAAAATGTTGAAGGATGAAAAGGGAAAAGGAAAAGTCACTATATATGAAATCAAGAAGAAAATGAAGAAGATATGGATGAAGAAGAGTCCATCTATTGTAGGAAATGAGTTGGCACCAAAACCAGGGTCTAGAAATTCTTCTGGTAATTCCTCTGGGAATTAGTTTAAGGCATTTGGCCTAGGGGGAGCTATCAAAGAAAATTTTCTAAACTCCCTACCGGTAGTTGGTACCGGGATATCGATAAATGCAGTGATTGCATTGATGATCTATAGATGTTGTTGAAATAGTTGGAGAGATTATTTATGTAGAGTTAAAGGTCCGCAGAAGAGTTATCTCTCACAGTGTATCGAAACAGGGTATCTAAATGATTTAGGGAAAAAAATTATTGTGATAAAAAGTTAGGTGTCTGAATGATAGTAGGTCATTTGTATTCTTCATTTGTCACTTTACACTTTAAGAAGAAGAAGTTTGGAGAGATTTGAAGCAAACTTTGGCGAATTGTGGTGAGATTCAAGTGTGAAGGTGATTTGGTGATCAAACCATATTCCAACAAAAAGGTATTTATCAGGAAAACTTGTAAACTTGTGAATTTGTGAAAATAGCTGCTCCATTGGTAGTTGATATCAAGGATAGACCCCATCTAAAATTCAAGTGGAACCCTTTCAAATCTATTGAGATAGAGCCATTAGGTGCATTTTATTCTATTACATACGACATCTTGCATATTGAAGACATTAGGGCATACATTCATGAAAATATTAAGGAGTTAGGGGGCTTGTAGTTGAATTTTTATACAAATCATATAGTTGGAGAATATTTCAAGGTAAAACCTAAATTCAAAACCTTATAGGAGAAGAAATTCACATAGATTGTAAAATTTCCCGTGTTTGATGAAAGTGAATGGCTCTAGTATATTTTGAATCGAGTTCATGCTGAATTTATGTGGTTTAGTCAACCTTTTAAGATTAAAAAATAAGACATAAGCATTGTTACTGGTTTAAATTCCTCCAGTGGGTTGCCAAACTTGAAGTCTGTGAAGAACCAAATAGTTACTAATTCAATTGGTTCAGTGTTTGATAAAATAGCTATGACAACTGATGATATTATTAAAGTGAATGTCATATTTGCATCGATGTTCATTGGTTACAAGATCTATCATTCCAACCAAGATAATTTTTTATTTGGTACAACTATCTATGTAGCATATCAAATGGTGAAGGATAATGCAGAGTATGATCTATGTGAGCTACTCAGAAGCTAGTTAATGGAGAATATTGGTAAGATCAAGAAAGATAAGAAGAATTCCTTCAAATATGGTAATCTGTTGTTGTGTTTATTCTTTTATTTCATGAATGAAGTTCCAAGAGTTGGAAAAGTGAATTGGAAAGTTCATAAGCATGTAGCTATTCAAATTAGAGACATGTTATAGAACATTGTTGATAGTAAAGCCAAGAAAACTGCAATCTAGGGTTATTTGAAGAACTTTTAGAATGAAATGCAAGCTAGGGAAAGGATTCCTACTTCTATTATGGAGAAGTATAAGGACACAATTTTCTTTATGGTTGACATTGATCAATGCTTGATGGAAGGTATTGATCCAGAATGGTCTGGATTATGCCAATGGGCTATGAAGTTGAGTAGAAGATCTTGGAGCTATATGCACAACTTTTGTTGAGTAAACCTCAAAATTTGACAAAAGAGAGGTTTGGAACCAATGAAGAAATAGATATGCAAGTACATGAGAAGTTGAAGAAACCTATGATAGTCTAGAGAGTAAGGAAGGGAGTGGAAGCCTTTGTAGAGAGCATGGGTATATCTGCAGAAGTAATGAGAGAAGCTAGAAGAAAGAGAGAACAAGCTGAAGCAGAAGAGCCTACTAGAATTAAATCTACTAGTCTGACAAAATCCTTTGCCCAAACTAGATCTACATGAATATCTACTCTCACATCCGTTCCTGTAAAGAATTCAATCCCTATGAAAGCTCAAGCCAAATCATTTGAGAGAGAAGGAAAAAGAAAGGACAAGAGAACAAGAGTTTATGTTGTTGTTTCTGAAGATGAAGAGACTGAATCTGATGAAGAGATAAGAGAAATCAAGAAAAAGGGGACAAAGTAAAAAAAATTCTTTAAGGACAAGCCCTTTGGTGAAGAGGAGAAAGAAAAGAAGATGAAAATATAAAAATTGGTTATGTTTATCGAAGAAGTGGAGAAAGCCTTGATTAAGGATGGTAATCTTAGGTCTCTTTGTGAATGGTATGACACCTTTGACAATGTCGATCAAAGAATTGTTGAGGAAGCTTCAATAAAGTACTTGAATAATTTCAATATGACTCTTATTGAAATAATGTTTGGGTTACCCAAAGGTCTATATGAAGTTTTAGAAATTAGAATAGTGAGTGCAAGGACAGAAGAAGAGAAAATGAGAGAATGGATACTTGTTGATCTGTGTCCAGTGATGTCATTAGAAGAGATGAAGAATATTCAAAATGAAGCTAAAAGGGATTTTAAGAGAAAAAAAGGGTGAACAAGATAATGATTGGAAAACCTGAGGAGGTGGCAAGGGATACTGAGAAAATCCTTAAGGAAATTCTGTTAAAGAATAGGTACAATGTTGTCTCTGAAGAAGTGCATGTTAAAGATGTTTTATCTAATCTGCTAAATGAAGAAGGAAAAGAAGATACATTTGAGGATACTCTGAATCCTCTAGATATATATGATACTGAAATTCCTATGGAGACTGAAGCTTCTAAAGTTGTGTCGGTTGAAGAAAAAGATATTCCTAAAGCCATGAAAGAATTAGTGACTAAAGAGAAGAAGGATGAAGTGAAGGGGATTCTTGTGGAAGCAAGAGACACTACTAAGGAAGTAAAGGAGTTCTTGGAAGAGCAACAAGAAGAGTTTGATCATGAATTAATTAAAGGTCATATCATCTTGGCTACTTTTTCTCCCATTGAGAAGCTAAATGTTATATTGTTTGCACAGGCCAAGGGAAGGGAAGAAATTTTGAAATCACATACTGAAGATAGTGAGTTGTTGAATCTTGCATCTGGCATTCTAGAGAAGATTATGCCTTCATATGTCAAGGATTCATCTGATTCTCCATTTGGTTAGCTGAAGAAGCTTGTCAATTCTATAAGTACTCACTTTGAGTCACTTGAGAAGTCGGCTATGGATAAGGTTCAGAAGGAGTTTGATGCTAAAAGGTTCAGTAGGTTGAAAGGAATGATAGCTAGTGATAAATCTCTATTAGCTACTTGTGTAAAGAATATTGAAAGTTACTTTTTCTAAAGGTAGAAACATTTATAATTCATGTTTATATTTGTCTAAGTTCACTAGGGATATTGAAAAGAAATGAAGAATGTCAGAAAAAATTACCAAATATCACTCAAGCATTTGATCCTCTAACCATTTTTGTTGGAAAGCAAGAAGGTCAAGTCATATCCCTACTTGAAAAGATCAAAATTTTGAAGCATGAAGAAGGAAAATTTGTTGAAAGGGTTTGTGAGCTTAGAGGACTAATTGGTCCTAAGATGGAAACAATGCTTAATGCTTTGAAGGAAGCACAAGATGCTTTGGCAATCAGTGATCCAGTGAACCTGGAATCAATGGAGATGGAATCTTATCTATTTTGTGGCCATATGACTATTTTGGAGAGTCTAAAGAAGGTTTGGAACACAAGTTTGAACCTGTTGAAGACCAATTTTGTAAATATTTTCATGTTTTTGTAAGTTGTACAAAACAAGCTTGTACACATGTAGCAATTTTGTTTGGTTTTTGGTATGCAAATTCCTCATCTTTATCATTGATGTCAAAGGGGGAGAGTGGGATAGTGAAAAATGTATATTCATCTCAAGGGGAGTTGTGATTGAAGATATTTTTTGGGTATGTGCAGGATCATCATGGAAAAAATAGGCCCTTAAGTGGCAAAAATTTTAGAAAAATCATAGTTAGGAAACTTGACATAAAATTTTGAATAAGTTATCTATATTATTTCAAAAATATGTAAGAATAAAATCTATAGCAAATTGAATGCATTTTCTAAGCTACTAGGTTTGTTTAAAAAAAAACAATCTATTTGGTGAAAATTCAAAATTTCGATGCAGTAGTACTTAAATTTTAGGGAAAAAATAAGTAGGTGTCTATCTGACCAACCTAACCACAATAAAATGATAATATGTTTTTATAATATTTTACATATAAGTAGAGGACTCATGTCCCAATGTGATGCATATTGTTTTGTAATTTTTTTCCAAACAAATAATTAATTATGACTTTTTATTTACAACTTTTAAAAAATATAAAAACTCGTATGTATGACCACCTTAACTTGGTCAAAACTTCATGAAATTCATTTTTTCTTTTTTTAATCCTATAGTATGCAAAGCATAGAATGTGACACATATTTTGGATTCAAAAAATATGATACCATTTGAAAGCTATAGATGTTTTTCAATCAACCATCAATTAGGACTTTAGTCGTAATTCAAATAGAAAATGAATAATAATTACTTATTAAATTCAAAGTAAAGCATTATTTATATTGGTGGAAAGTTGAGAGTCTCCTCTAAAAATTCTTTTCGTTTCATCAATTTTGGGTAAAAAAAAAATCATCAGCCACATACCCATCATATCGCCACTTTTTGGCCCATCATGATCCTACACATACCCTTTTAACTTTTCATGGTTGGTAGTGTATTTATGTTGGTATTGATTTGACACTTAGTCATTTTTCACTAAGTGTTGCCATCAATGCCAGAGGGGGAGATTGTTGGCAAGAGACATTGCAATTTTTTTTTGGTGTTATCATTGATGGCAACCTTGGTCAGTGATTTGATCCGAACGCCATCATTTGATCATACTATAAGTTAGATTGAAGATTAGTGATTAACTGCCAAGTTAGAATAGAGCAGCTAACATAATTGTGTTCATCAATTCATATGTAGATTTTATATTATTATTTTGAATTGTGGATCTTAGGGAAGCTTGTTTGGTATATGGGTATGTGTAGGATTATGCTGGGACAAAAAGTGGCAATATGATGGGTATGTGTAGGGTATGTGCTTCTCGATTTTTTTTTTACCAAAAATTAATGAAATGAAAAGGGTTTTTAAAGAATATTTTCAGTTTTCCACCAATATAAATTATGCTTTACTTTGAATTTAATAAATAATTATTATTCATTTTATATTTGAATTATGACTAAAGTCTTGATTGATAGGTTGATTGAAAAAAATCTATAGCTTTCAAGTTGTATCACATATTTTTAATCCAAAACATGTGTCACATTCTATGCTTTGCATACTATAGGATTTAAAGAAAAAAAATTGAATTTCATGAAGTTATGACCAAGTTAAGGTTGTTAGACATATAAGTTTTTATATTTTTTAAAAGTTGTAATAAAAAATTCATAATTTTAATTATTTGCTTGGAAAAAAATTACAAAAAGATATGCATCACATCGGGACATGAGTCCTCTACTTATATATAAAATCTTATAAAAAAATATTATCATTTTATTGTGGTTAGGGTGGTCAGACATACACCTACTTATTTTTTCCATAAAATTTAAGTAGTATTGCATTGAAATTTCAAATTTTCACCAAATAGATTAATTTAAAAAAAAAAAACCTAGTAGTTTAGAAACTACATTTAATTTTCTACAAATTCTATTCTTCCATATTTTTGAAATAATATAGATAACTTATTCAAATTTCTACATCAAGTTGCTTAACTCTAATTTTTTTGAACTTTTTGCCACTTAAGGGCCTACTTTTCCCATAGTGATTCTACACATACCCATATGATCTCTATTATTTTTTAATCTTGGAGACTCATATTGATCCGTGTGCAAGTTAGAAGATCCGAATGATTAATTTTCTATTTAATAGTGCATGAAGGCTGACTAAGTTAATGTAGCATGTCGCGGATGTTCGAGGAGTAATTGTTTAAGTGTTTTTGTGTTCAAGCATGCTAATTTGCGTCCTCAATATGTTGTGGCATAATTTGGTGGGTACACATTGAAGATTATTTTTGGATTTGAGCCGACAGTTTGTAAATATTTTTCTATTTTGTTGAAGCTGACATGTAGCAATTAAATCCTTAGTAGTGGATATATATAAGCGATCAATTATATCATTTTGATGTATGTATGAAGTGTGTTTGTGTGTGTTTCCAAAGTCATGTTGGAGCCTAAAATTTCATGTAAATTTTGGCAAAATTTTAGGTTCCCATGATGAAAAATTGGATTTCAACACTCAAAATTATAGTTGAAAAATTTGCTCAAATGACCCACTTTGAAAAATCATAACTGGAAGATCATTCAGTTTCATGCAAAACCACCTTGAAAGTGTGTTCATCTACCATATGTGAGTGCGCACGCCAATTTTGAGCTTCATATGATTAGTTTTGACAAGGTTTCAAAAGCCCAAGTTGAAAGGTTCTGCAAAGGTTTGTTGTCTACACATAATTAAAATTGTTAAAATGATCAACTTTGGAAGGAAATATTAAGTAACCAAAAGAGTTTCATCACAAATTGATTGGTTCCTTTGATTATCTACACCAAAATCTACCTCCATGTCAATTTTTAGAGCTTCAGGACATCATTTGGTATTTTTTCAAAATCAATTCCAAATGGATTTTACCTAGTTGGAGGACTACATTTCTAGAAAACTTTCACAAAGGTGAACTTTGATGCTTGATATTTTGCAAAGGAAGAATATTGAAGAGAAACCATATTTCAAACATGTTCACCATGCCTAAAAGAGATAATCTCCAAAGTTATAGCTTCCTAAAATCAGGTTTCATATTTTTTCAAAATGACAGTGGGTTTTAGTTGAGTTGGATGAGTGCAATTTTCAGAAAATGTTGAATAAGCATCTTTGGGTATTAAAAGTTTTCAGCCCAGATGAATTCATGCCAAACCATTTGATTATCATACTCTCCTATCACAACTCAACATGTTTATTCATTTTCATGGTCATTAGAGGAGTTTTGGTATGCTTTTTAATTGCTTTGCGACTGCTCTCGAGCTAGATTTGGGGACCCAAAAAAGTTACAAATTTTGAAATTATAAGGATGACCTAGTTGATATTTTGTTCTCAAAATTTTCCAATTTATATTTCATTGGATGACGAGCTCATTTGGTGCATTAAATAAAAAAATTATTTTTCTTGCTACATGCTCCAATAGGGTCAGTTTACAAAGGAAGTACCTTGATTTGGCGAGCTATTCAAAATATGTTGGAAACCCACTTCTAGAATAATTGATCATAGTTGCATGCAAATATTTGTGGCTCCAAGATGCTTAGTGTGTCTATAGTGGAATTACTCTATTTTCCCAACAACCAAAATTAAAAAAATTTCGTATGTGCTAAAGTTTGCAAGGCATAAATTTTTAAAAGATTTAAAATTTTTTGAACTAAATCTAGAACAACTATTATAGTTGTCAAGAACCCTCAAGTATATGCTAATTCCCACATGCACAACTTTTCACAATAAGCTTGTTTCTGAGTATGTCATGTGTGGAAGAAAGAATGAAACAGACACAACGATTCATCATATGCAACATATTTATATTTGCAAACGAAAATGGATGATTTGAAATAAGGTATGGATATCAATCAAAGCATAGTCGAGTGAAATTTTAACCAGATATGCATTCCTGCATCACTGCAGAGGATGTCAAAAACATATGCGGGAGTGCGGTGAAATCAAAGTTTTATCCTGCCTTCCCGCAATGGGGAAACGATGATGGTGTGAGATAGCGGGAAGTTAAATAAAATGAAATATTTTCATTAATTTTTGATAAGGTAACATAATGTAGAGGTATGAAAATTTGTGAGATAGCGGGAAGTTAAATAATGTAGAGGTATGAAAATTCTAAAGATAAAAAATCTATGTTTATAGTTGCACCATAGGAAATGAGATAGTATTATTTTGGTGAAAATAAAATTTTGTAAAATACTTTCACTTGGGGATAAAGAAATGGGTAATTATTTTACCCAAGGAATACTTTTAATTATGAAGTGAAAAAAACTTACCAAGGGAGTTATAAGCAGGTGATTATCTTTGCCGAAATATATTTTCTAAATTTGGTGAAATGCATATGGATAAAAAAGAAGTGAAAAACTCTAGTGAAGGAAGAATAAAAATAAGAAATCAAAATTAATTTCCATGAAGAGGCAAAAAAAAGGGAGTTAAGAGATGGGTAATTACTTTTACCCAGATTATATATTTAAAGGGTGAAAGAATGGATGTGAAGTTGCCAGTGAGAAGAATAATGTGTTATTGGTGAAATTATTTAAATTATTCATAGGAATCAAAGGAGATTAAAATTAAAGTATTTTAATTTGTTGAAAATAATTAATTAATTGGAAAGTTGCACCGAATGTTGTGAATGGTCATAACCCTAAAAAATACAATGTATATATGTAAGATGAAAACATATCATCAAGAGGAAGAAGTAGTAGGTTAGGTAGTTGGATAGGCTGGTCAGTTTCCTCAACAGAACATTATGTTATATATTGTAAAATATTTTAAAATTATATAATGGAGAAGAATGCATAAATTTGGTGATTCAATTATGGTGTCAGCTTTTTGTTGAAATAATTGAAAATATTATCCGATTGTCTCCAAGGTTGACATTTCTCTATTATTTAAATTGATGTATCAAGGATATATTCAATTTATCAAGGAAAATTTGTTGTTCTTGTATGGTTCAAGGAAGGATTATATCCTTTTAATTAATCACACTAATCTAGAAAAGTTCATTTGGATCAATAAGAAGAACTTGATAATTGCATCATTGCACGTTTATACAAGGTATAAACAAACATAAATGCCAAGCAATTAGAGTTGTAGCCATTAAGTAAGTCACTTATTTTTCACCTCTTGACTCCATTAGCCCAATATGAGTAGGAACTGGTCATACCAATTCCATTTTAGAATTTCATAAAATATTATTTAAGACATTCACATTTCAAATTCAATATTAGGAGAAAAATAGTTAATAAGCCATCATCTATTACACTTTATGACATTATGATAGATCCATAGATTCAATTAAATCACATAACTCTTAATCTACTTCATTTACATAGGTATACCCACCTAGGTTTGGCAGAGTCTGAAGAGAAGAAGGTTCAAATACATTATTTGGCCTAGTTCGTTAGCCTAAAACATACCAAGAGCTTGGCAACCTCTTGTGGTTTCTCAACCAATTTTTTTGAGAACTAACAAGTCAGAAGGATTGTACGATGATTATGCACAATTTCACTTGTGCATAAAAGGATTTGTGATGCGAGTAATAGTAGAACATAGCAGAAGAGTAGAATTAGACAAAAGGTCAAGAATTTGATCTATGAGCTTAATCGAAACTATTCTCGGGAATTTGTAGATGCTATTTCATATTTCACCACTCTAGTTGTCTTTTGGCATTGATTGTAAGGAAGTGATCCTTTTCATTTTTGAGTAGTGAGCTCTATGCAGTGTGCCTAACTGCAAGTGCATTCCCATTTTGTAAAACATCTTTTTAAGTATACTCAAATAATATTATGGATTGACCTCCACTGTGGTTTTTCCCCTAACATGGTTTCCACATAAAAATCCTCATGTTATGGTGTTGTGGTTGTTTGTCTTATGTTCATGCATCTTTATTTTGGTTGAATGTTATATAAGTGCTTTAAAGATTAGTTTAATAAAGTTAAAAATTGTAGAACACTAATTCACCCCACCTCTCACTGTTCCTTGATTCCAACAGTCTTTAGTGAACATCCAAGTTTTTGTGGGATACCTTTCTCCTGTTAGGTTGGGTATGTGTAGGATCACGATGGGCCAAAAAGTGGCAATATGATGGGTATGTGGCTAACGACTATTTTTTTACCCAAAATTGGTGAAACAAAAAGGGTTTTTCAAGGAGATTCTCAGCTTTCCACCAATATAAATTATGCTTTACTTTGAATTTAATAAAGTAATTATTATTCATTTTCTATTCAAATTACGACTAAAGTACTTATTGATAGGATTTTTGAAAAACATCTGTAGCTTTCAAACGGTATCACTTTTTTTGTTCGTCTAAAACATGCATCAAATTCTATGCTTCACATAATATATGATTAAAAAAAGAAAATTTGAATTTCATGAAGTTTTGACCATGTTAAGGTGGTCAGACATACGATTTTTTATATTTTAAAAAATTTGTAATAAAAAAACATAATTAATTATTTACTTGCAAAAAAATCACAAATTTAAATATGCATCACATTGGGGCATGATTCCTCTACTTATATCTAAAATCTTATAAAAAAGTATTATCATATTATTGTGGTTAGGGTGGTCAGACAAACACCTACTTCTTATTTTTTTCCTAAAATTTAAGTACCACTACATTGAAATTTCAAATTTTCACCAAATAGATTTTTTTTTTAAACAAACCTAGTAGTTTAGAAAATGCATTCAGTTTTCTATCTAGATTCTATTCTTACATATTTTTGAAATAATATATATAACTTATTCAAATTTTTAGGCCAAGTTTCCCAACTCTAATTTTTTTGAATTGTTTTCCACTTAAGGGCATGTTTTTTCCATGATGATCCTGCACATACCCGCTTAAAAACCCTAGAAGTGTGAGAGAGAAGCCCCTACAAAAAATTGCAGTTCATTTTGGTGAACTCGTATTTAGAACATCATATTTTTGATTTACAGTGCATTTACATCCTAGGAATAGCTTGCATTATTGTATTTCATTTCCTTGCACTATAGTGAAATTATGCATATACACTTTAGATTTGCATTATATAGAGAAAAACACATCAATATGCATCAAAAAATTTAGAAAAACTTTAAAAATACCCTCACTTGGACTAATTTGCCACCCTAGGCGACTTAGTCCCAATACACATTTTGCATTAGTATTTTCAAAATTCAATTTCTAGTTCTTTAATTATAGTTATTTTAGTACCTTTTATGTTTATGTTCAAATATTTTATGTTACATTCAAATCAATAGCATTAGCATTATTTTCTTTCATGGCAATTATGGATAAAATTAAAATTTTACAATTTTTATTTTCAACATTAGTTCCTAGTTCATTTAGATCAGATTCATCAGAAAATGCAAACAAAAATGCCCAAGAATCAAACGAAACAATCAAAACAATGCTTCACTTTAGGAAAACTATATCATCCAAACCTTTTATTAGTGGTGACTTGGATAAATTAGATGAAGCTCTACATGGCTTCCTCTCACTAAATGCATCCACTAAGGCTTGTGATGACAAACCCAAACTAGCCAATGATAACTTATCTCCCAAACTCTTTAGTAGTGATGACATTGACATGTTAGATGAAGCCCTTTAGGAGTTCATCTCACAAAAGTGATACACTAAGGTTTGTTGTAAGCAACCTAAAAAAAAGATGTCAATGTAATTCAACCTCAACTCATCCTTTACCCACCTTCACATAAACCTCAACCTCCACCTAAACCCAAGTTTACCCTTTACCCACCTAATAATTATGTTGTTTCTCACACACACTACACTAGAAATAATTTGTAACCACAACAATCCAATCCAACACCCTTACCTTTAACAATCCTATCTTTCCTAGTGTTCATCACTTAAATTCACACCATAGGGAGTATGATTCCATTGAAAAACTTAAGAATACTCTTGCCAAGATATCCCTTTGAGACCTTCAGAATTCACCAAATTATCTTTCCATGCTCCAAATAGACTTGCAACAAATAGTGACTCCTCCTAGTACAAACAAAAATGATGTGGTAACACTTATACAAGGAATGAATGTAGTTAATGTAGAGGTTACCTTTCATCAGCATGAGCTCCCTCTATTAGAATTATGGAAGCAAAATGAGGCCTTTATGATAATTGCTTAATATAATAGAATAGGCATCAAATGAACCCTTTTTGACAATGCCTCTACCCTTAATGTGTGCAGTGTCAAGCTCCTAGAAAGATTACATGTCGATAAATCAAAAATCAAATATGATTCCTTATCTATTAAAGGATTTGACAATATCACAAAACAACCACTCAATGTAATTACCTTACCTATTACCATCAGAATGGCTACTTTGCAAACTCCTATTCATGTCATGCCCTATGATCTTTCGTACAATCTTCTTTTTTGAAGGCCATGGATTCATGAGATGCATGTGGTGCCTTCGACCCTTCATCGATTAATAGAATATGCTATAACAACAAATTTTATCAAGTTGAAATAGACCCCGAGCCTACATGTTGTTTAAAACTTGAAAAAGGAACAAGAATTCCTCTGAACACGTTGATTCCGACATCTCACATAGAACCCCTTGAGACCAATAAAAAAGAAGAATAACCTATGTCTAAATTACTAGGTAATGATTGGGGTACATTAGATTTCACACCTTTATTTATGGCTGAATACATAATCATGTGAAAAGAGGATGAAAAACAAGAACAACCAATGGTTATGTCCACTCAGAATTTGGAAGAATCTTCCCAAGAATCTATCTCATCTACTTTTCAAGAAAATACAATGTACACAACAAATTTTGATGAAATAGATTATCAACATCAGCCTAACCCAAAGGAAATGGAAAGACTTTATGGGAAAGGCTATACACTTGTGAAACAACTGGTATATAATGGTAAAGGGTGTGGAGAGAATGAATAAGGCATTCAAGTTCCTATAGAACCTAATACACAAGAGACAGACTAGTTTGGGATATTCTTTTTGTAAAGCAACAAAAGAAACTCAATGACAATCACTAAATATCAACACCATCACATGTAAACCAAGAATCAATCTTATAGTAAAGCATCCTGAATTCCTTGATATGGATTTACCATCATCATGGGAGTATGTTGAAACTGAGGAATCCTTTAAACAAATCAGAGGTGCTTCTAATAAGACATCTTCTTCCAAGAGAAGAGTTACCTATGCTATGATTAGTACCAAGAAAAAAGATATTGATACTAATGAGACAGATATGAGCATGGAACCATATGATCCTAAATTTCCTAAGTCAAATGCACTCCCCTTAGGAGATATGATTGATATACCAATGGTAATAGATGATAAAGAAAATATCATTAAGATTGGGAAGTTCCTTGATGATGAGGAACAAGAGGATACTACAAACTTGCTTCATAATTCTCCTAAAAGTTTTGCTTGGAAATATTCAGATATGCCAGGAATAGACCTGAAGATAGTAAGACATAACATTCTTCTTGCTAAAAATGCAAGCCTATTCACCAAAATATATGAAAAATGAGCCCTAAGATAGCCTTGCATGTTAAAGGATAACTTGAAAAACTCCTTGACATAGGTTTCGTTTGACCTATTGATTATTGTCCTTGGATCTCAAACATTGTCACCATTGTTAAACCTAATAATTTTATTAGGATATGTATGGATTTTCGTGACTTGAATAAAGCCTCCTTAAAGGACAATTTTCCCTTTCCTAATATTGAAATGATAGTGGAATCCACTACGGGACATGCTTTATTGTCATTCATGGATGAATTTTCTAGTTATAATAAAATCTTTATTAACCCACAAGATCAATATAAGACAACATTCCCAACTATTTGGGGAACATTTTATTGGGTTATGATGTCTTTTGGATTAATAAATCCAGGCACAACTTATCAACGATCAATGAAATTGATATTTCATGATTACATACATAAAATCTTGGAAGATTATGTTGATGACATCCTTGCCAAATCCTTAACAAGACAATACAATGTCAATGTCCCTCAACAAACCTTTGAATGGATGCGTAAATAAAACATGCACCTTAATTTGAAAAAGTGTGTCTTTGGAGCAGATAGTGGAACACTTTTAGGGTTAATCATATATCACAGAGGCATTGAGGTAGACAAAAATAAAATTGATGCTATTCTAAACATTCCACCTCCTATGAACATTTGTCAATTGTGCACATTACAAGGACAAATTCAAGCCATCCATCATTTTTTTGCCTCCTTAGCTAATCAAAAATCACCTTTCACACATCTCCTCAAGAAGGATGTGCATTTTGATTGGAATGAGGATTGTAAATATGACTTTGAGAGTTTGAAGAAATAGCTTGCAACTCCACCCATTTTACAACCCGCTATGCCAAACAAACCATTCATCCTTTACATAGCCACATCTACCCATGATCTTGCCACATTGTTGGCTGAACAAGATGACAATGGAAAAGAACATCTTGTTTATTACATTAGTCAAACTTTAATTGATTATGAAATGTGATACACACTAATTGAAAAAAAAAAAATTGGCTCTTGTATTTGCTACTAGTAAGTTGCGACATTATTTACTAAATGCCAAAATACAAGTCATGACAAAATTTGATCCTCTCAAACATCTTTTTAATAGAAAAAACTTATAAGGATATTTTGCTAAATGGGTTGTGTTTTTTATTGAGTTTGACCTTAAGTTTGTTTCACAAAAATAAATTAAAGGTCAAGCCTTGACCGACCACTTAGTTGATGCTTCTTCTCATTTGGCACTACCTAATGATGCTGGGGTAATATTAATTTTGTACATCAGAAACCCTCTTCCCTTTTTGTGTCAATTGAATTCCCTATCTATAAATACCATAGCTAAATATGAGGTGTTAATTGCTAGGTTGTGTGATGCTTTAATCATGGGTATCAAAGACATTAAGATATTTGGAGATTCATAATTGGTGATCAAACAAATAAATGGAGACTATCAAGATAAACATGACCAATTATCAAAATATAATGATCTCACAATGACCTTGTTGGCACAATTTGACTCATTCACCATTGATAACATCCCATGAAAAGATAATCGACACGTGGATGAAATGGAAAGTGTTGCTTCTCTTATATCTCCTCAAGATCCTTCAAAGTATGTTACATTCACTGTTCATCTCATCATGACACCCTCAATCAATGATAAATATGAATGCGTTAACACTAATGAAGGATAACTTGAGTGGATGGTAGGATGCCATATATAATTATTTAAAAGATGTTACCATTCCTGAGCCTACAACAAACAACACCCGAGCTCGTCTAAAATAGTTAGCAACCAAGTACATAATCCTTTCTGATGTGTTATATAGATGATCCTTTGATGGCATCTTACTTATATGTCTTAAAGATTCCAAAATCAAAATGGCATGTTCAAACAGGATCATGTGGGCATCTAAGAAGGTCATGTTGGAGGAAAGACCTTAGTGCAAAAGATTCTTCGCATGGGATACTAATGGAAAAATATGGAAAAATATTGTTATGAGTATGTTAAGCGATGTCACAATTGTCAAAAGCACAACAATTTGATTCATGTTCCTGCTTCTATGCAATGTGCCTAAATTCATATTTGGCCATTCTCAATCTAGGGATTGGATCTCATTGGAAAAATTTCACCACTATCTTCTATTGGACATAGATTTATCATTACAACAACTGATTATTTAAAAAAATAGGTAGAAGCTATTCCTCTTCGATTCACCACTACTCATGTGATATGCTGTTTCATCTTGGAACACATTATTTCTTTCTTTGGACTTCCTTCAACATTAATTTTAGACAATGGAATACCATTTAAAGAAAATGATATGAAGAAGTTCTTGGACACCTTTCATATCAACCATCAATTTTCAACACCATTGATGAGCCTAGTTTTTGGTCCAATTTTGGGTAGAATCTATAGTTTATTTGCTGGCAGTTGTCATGGACTTTGATGTTAAATGTTGATATTTTCGTAATGTTTCCCCCAAACCATAGACATTAGGCTTAATCCTATTTCTGCATGTTTTAATGACATTGGCATATTATGTGTATTATGTATATTAATTTTGCATGTGGTTAATGAATGTTCCTTAAGCTGGTTATACATATACAATTATTGTGTGTATTGAAATTTCCATGCAAATTTAATTTGAGGATGCTACATTGAGGAATACACTGCCAACTAGGCATGCACCATAATGTCAAGCAAAGGAATCACTCAAAGGTTAAAGGAGGTCGATGGAAGAAGATTCCTCATGCAAACTAAATGTAACCACCCTATAGTGGACTTTAATGTTGGTTGAGTAGATACAGGAATTACTATTGTGCTAAATCTATTTTTGGACCTGCATGTCTAACAAGATTCCATGCACGTGTAATCGCCACCACTCCACTTTCTCTATTTTCCCTAAATGGCATCTTCCCACTCATGGAGTTGACTTCCTTGTTTAGTTGATAGTATAAATAAATATTTGATGCTCCTTCTTAGGAGGTTGCATGATTTTATATTGGACTTGCATTTTCAAGTTTTTAGTAATACAGATATATTACTCTTTTATACTTATGATATACAGTGAATATAATAAAGTTCTGAGTTCAAGCATTTGAGTTATCATTAGTTTTAGATGATACTTATCCAAGGGGCCCCACTTGGTGAGTAATCCATCCTTTTAGTTTAGTATTAGTTTAATATTACATGTTGTCTAGTAATTAGTTATAAATCTGACACCGACTGTTCCTGCAGCCACTATAATTTCATTATGTGACTATTCCTATAGCCAAAGCAGACAGAGTAGTGCCCTGTTTGTTGCTCAAATTTTCATTTTTTTTATTCATTTTAATTTGATGTAGTTGTTGATTGCTGACTGAAATTTATAGTATTCCCTTTTAATCAATTCACTTTCAACATTGTGTGTTCCTTATTTGTAGAATGAAAATGGCTACTTTGAATTCCTAGTGCACATACTGTGTTGACCCACTTCAAGTTCACATCCTTGTGTTCACCAGTTAAATGCACCTTCATGATGATTGTATTGGTGTAATTAATTATTTAATTACACTTTAGGATAAGTTTACTTAGGAAATTATTTATTTCCTAGGATAATTATCATTTAGTTCTTATCTTATCTTATTGAACTGTCTTTTTGCTCAAGATAAGATTAGGGTTGCTTTTTCCTGCTTTATTGGATCATTTCCTTTTTGAAGGATTTTGTATTATTTTGTAAAACAATTCATTCAATAATCAACAATTCTAATTTTTTCTTGCACAAGTTTGCTTTGAGAGTTTACAAAACTTTTTCATTCCTTGTTCTAAATATCTGTGTGTGTGATAGGTGATTGCTTGTAGGTGTTCTTGAGGATTGTGAAGTTGGTTTTTCAACTTCTACATGGTATTAGAGCCTTGATTTGCAACCCCTTCTCAAATTTTTGAGAAAATCATTGCAGGGTTCGTTTAGGATTCCTTGAGGGTATCATGCCTTGAGTTCATCTATGTAGCATTTTGGGTTAGATGTAAGCACTCC
Source organism: Sequoia sempervirens (assembly GCA_007258455.2). Lineage (NCBI taxonomy): Eukaryota > Viridiplantae > Streptophyta > Pinopsida > Cupressales > Cupressaceae > Sequoia > Sequoia sempervirens. The sequence goes on along the minus strand of VDFB02270651.1, from coordinate 128,376,590 downwards.
ATTGAATCCAAAGCTTCTGAAACAGTTAGGTTTGCCTTTTGTTTCATCGAAAAAGACCTTCGTTTGTCAGATCTACGAGGATTTGATGTTGATGAGGGTTTCTAGATCTAGAGCGTACCTAAAATTTTGGAGTGTTTTCAGCCCAAATGGACCTCACCATCGCGTTTAGAGCACCCAAAAAACCACAAAATCGACTGTCAAATCATCAAAATCTGACACAGTGACTCTGGGAGGTAAAACAATTTCATTTCTGGGTCGTACAGCCTTGTATGACATGCAATCCAAGAATTTTTTTAAAAAAACCAGTTAATGGATGCCACCGTCAGTTAATCGCTAGTGGTTAACCGCTAGTGGTTAATGCTAGCAGTTAATGCTAGTGGTTAGCCTAGCTGCCAGGCTTAACTCCAAACCCTTTTGGAGGAGTTTTTGTATTTTGGGCATAACTTTTGCGTCCGAACTCGGATTTTCAAAAAAAAAATATCGTCGGAAAGCTGGTTCCGGGAACTATCCTGTGGTGTAGGTTTTTTTACAATATTTTTATATTTTACTACATTCATTTCTGTTTGAAGTCAGATGTTTATTTTGGACTTTCGAGCTCATAACTTTTTGCCACGATCTTCAATTTTAGCTATCTTTGCGGCATTGGGAAGGCATTAAGGAGCTCTATGTTGCTATCCATGTATTTTTTTGCATCTATCATAGATTGATCACTTAGTCCAGATTTGTCTCGATGGGTTGTTTGGAGATTAGTTGGATTTTTTGGTAGTTGGGAGGGTGCATCTTGCATCTTTGCACTTTGTTTTCAATAATACATCTTTGAATAATTGCTTTTGCTTCATAGATTATAGGGTTGTTCCCATTTGGATTTTTCGAGTGTTCCGAGGCATCGAGTCTGTTGTTGCTTTTTTCATGATTCCTTGAGTCAATCAGTGACTCTTATCCGATTTTAGTAGTACACAGAAGAATCTTTCCTTGCTTGCCAGATTTTGGTTCCAGTGTTACTCTACAGAGTTCTTCTAGTGTTTCTTTGCAGCATGTCATCTCATTGTAGGGGGGTTTTGTCCCACTAGGTTTTCCTTCTCTACCTCATCATTGCATTTGTAAATGAGTACCTAATCAGGGCTTGTTGTTAGGACTCATCTTTGCATAATAATTTTGCTTTTGCCTAAGTTGCACTTATGGGGGGGTGTTGGTGTAATTAATATTTAATTACACATTTGCATAAGTTTACTTAGGCATATTTAATTCCTAAGTTTTATGTTCTTATCTTTATCTTTTGATATATCTTGTTGCTCAAGATAAGATTAGGGTTTGCATATCTTGCTTTTATAAAGAAAATCTTTATCATGTAATTATGAATTCTTGAATAATAATATTTTCACATCTTCTTGCAAATCTCTACCTTTTTATGATTTTTCTCTTCTATGGAAGGTCTTTTCGGTTTGAAAATATGATCTTGGTTTCTAACATGGTATCTGTTGAGTTCACACTTGATTTGGTTATCATCAAAGACTTGGAGAGTAGAGCAGTTATTGCTACTGGGGTAGTGGATCACTCATCTCAGTTGTATTCTTTCACTAATTTTTCTACTAGTGGTGATTTTGTTCCTATAGCTGTTTCTCACACTTTGAGTGTGCATCATCATTAGGAGGAGAGATTTGGTTCTTGAACATTGATTTTCTCACTTTGGATCCTATTCTCAAGCCTTCTATTCCATATCCTCCACCTCCTATTGCTTCTTTTGTTTCAATGCAGCAGGATCCAATTGATCATACATCTTTGAAGGTTTCTATTGAGTCTTCATCTACTTTGGCTTCTTCATTGGTTGAGGTCACACCTGCTTCTGTGGAGACATCTTGGGCTGCACCTATTCCACCTTCAAAGATTTCTTTCATTCGGCCTCTTCCCTCTCACTTCTTTTTGGAGATGCAATTTCTTCACTTCTTTTGGAGTTACTTCATTCTAGGGGGGATTTGTGGTCTCTTCCTTCCTCTCTTATGGGGGAATTCATTTATGTATCTTTGTGATGGATGGTGTCCTTGGGGGGTCTTATGGAGTCCTCCATCTTTCATCACTTAGGTAGTTTATTGCATTCTATTTTGGGGAGGAGTTTTGTTCCCATGTGGTTTTCTCCTTTATCCCATTTGATTTAGTTTGTATTGCATTTGTAAATGAGTACCTGATCATGCCTTGTTGCCAGGATTCATCTTTGCATAATAATTTTCTTCTCCCTAAGTTGTGCTTATGGGGGGGTGTTGGTGTAATTAATTATTTAATTACCTTTAGGATAAGTTTACTTAGGTAATTATTTATTTCCTAGGATAATTATCATTTAATTCTTATCTTATCTTATTGAGCTATCTTTTTGCTCAAGATAAGATTAGGGCTTCTTTTTCCTACTTTATTGGATCATTTCCTTTTTGAAGGAATTTGTATTATTTTTTAAAACAATTCATTCAATAATCAACAATTCTAATTTTTGCTTGCACAAGTTTGATATGAGAGTTTACAAAAAAATTTCATTTCTTGTTCTGAATATTTGTGCATGTGATAGGTGATTGCTTGTAGGTGTTCTTGGGTACTGTGAAGTTGGTTTTTCAACTTCTACATATTGAAATAGCTATTTAGGTTAGATTTTTAATCTATGAATCATGGCTATAAGGGCTTAGTTATTAAATCATTGTAGGAGGCCAACATTTTTGTCATCGTTGTCAGGGATGGTGTCAAACTAGGGAGTTCTTTGGAGTCATTGGTAGTTTTTCTTGTTGTAGTGTTTCTGGAAGTTGTTCTTAGTATATCCTCATTTAGGAAGTAATGACCCCCCTTATTCTTTACCAGTTCTTTTTGTAAGTTGGCTGATAGTGAGTGATACCTCATGCATAGAGGGAGGAGAAGGGATGCTTATGGTAGATTTCTTCCTAACAATCCTAATCCATTTCAACTAGTTGAATATTAGAACCTACCAAGAGAAGAAGAAGAAGAAGATCCACACCCCCTTGTTGATGCATTTCTTGAACTGACTAGCTCCAAAGTCTCCTCTAAAGATGAAAACTAGCTTGAGAACCCCTTTGCTTTGGAACTAAATCAAGTAGGCATGGGTGATGCAAATAGGAAAATACCTAACCAACCAGCTTTTCCTCTCCCCATTTCCCATTAGAATGAAGTTGACAACATCAAGAACATCCCTGCTTCAGCACTCCCCAAGTTTTATGGACTTGTCACAAAAGATCCAGATACCTTTTTGTTTGAGTTTGACATACTTTGCAAGAGTTATGATTATACCACCAATTCCAATAGCCTTAATCTATTTCCTACCACTTTGAAAGAGGTTGCATTAAGATGGTTCATGAGCGTAGGTAGAGATACTGTAGAAAATTGGGAAGAAATGAAGAGAAAATTCCTTGAGAAATACAAGGAATATTGCAGGGGCAACGACATGAGAGGAGGTGACAATTTTTAGGATGAAGAAAAAGGAAGATGAGAAACTAGAAGATTATATTACAAGGTTTATGTTTTTCCTACAAAAATATCCACACCATACACTCAATGAAGATTGACAAAAGTTGATTTTCTTTAGAGGAATCAATGATATTGGAACTGATTCCTTGGACCTCATGGTAGGAGGAGATATATCCCAAGTTCCTTAGGAAGATATCAAGAAAATATGTTAGAATGACTCTAGGGAAACTTCAAATAAAGGGAGAGCTTACCAATCTTCCATGGGTAAGTCAACTATCGGTGGAGTTTCAAGAATGGAGATTACTCATTTGCTGACAAACTTTAAATAAGACATTATAAATAATCTAGCTACTCAGCTAGATACACTTTAGGCCAAGAAGAAGCAAGAGGAGGTAGAGGATATGTTGATAGAGTATTTCCCCCACTGCAAACAAAAGAAGAGGGACTCTAGATGCAAGATGGTAGCTAATCTTAAAAGAAAGCATATCCCACCTGAGTTTAAATCAATCTAGATTGAAGAAGACCAAGTCTAATATGTTGCACAAAGGAATCCTTGGGCTCCAAGACAAGCCATGCCACCAGATCCACTATCTTATGTTGGGCCATATTTTAATTCCTATTCATCTGGTAACCATTGGCAACTCCCATATCCATCCAACCATGGAGGATATCCTTGGAGCAACCCTCCAAATGCTTGGCCCAATCATTAAAACTCTCCACCCCAGTGGTAACAACCTTAGGGGAATTGGCAGCAATTTCAAGGGCATTAGCAGCCACCTCGGGGAAATTAGCAGCAAAATAATCAATGGAGGGGAGGACAACAATGGCCTATCCAGACAACTAGTTATGTGCAACCACCTTCTCAGCCCTAGCAGCTTGCTATAATTCCTCCACCTACTAATCCAAGCTCAAATGCACCTAAACCTACTCAGCTACTAAGTCAGCCCACACCCAATCCAAATAACAAACCACAACAGTAGTCTGCATACTCTGTTGATTAAAATCAATTCCCTACATATGTTGTGAGTGTAAGTGGCATTCACTTGCATTCATGAACTACTCTATGAGCCCCTTCCAAACCCATTATCACTAAGCTTCATGTGGAAGAGGAGGAGGAACCTCTTAATGATCCCATTTAGCCAAGTGTACCTAAGAATCTTGAACTAGTCCAAGTCAAACAGACTGAACAAGAACCACCATTTCCTCAAAGATTGGAAGTTTCCAAGAAGAAGGAAGAAAAGGAGGATACAACATTTGACATCTTAGATTAGTTGAATCAAATATGTGTCTAGATACCCCTATTCCAGGCCATAAAATATGTTCCTATATATTGCAAAGCAATCAAGGAAGCATGCTTCAAGAAGCCAGGTAGGAAAAAGAAAGACCCAACTATAGTTCATGTGGTGGGACAATTAGCTAAAATCATGCTAGGAAAAGTAACTATCCCCAAGTATAATGACCCAAGTAGTCATGTGGTAGTAGTTTTTATAAATGAGATCCACGTAAAGAATGCTCTAATTGATTTAGGGGTGGAAATTAATGTAATTACCAAGGACATCCTCCAGCAACTAAACGTTGCAAGCATGAGATCTAATCCTACTATCCTACAACTTGCTGATAGCTCTACTGTTAAGCCTGATGGTGTAGTGGAGGATCTTGTGGTAGTTTTAGACTCTTGGGAGTACCCAACAAACTTTATGATTCTTTCTCCTAAAGCTACACTAGGCGAATATCCCATTATTCTTGGAATGCAATGGTTAGCAACTACAAATGCATACATTGGATGTCGGTCAAGTGACATGACCATTTCGTATGGGAAAAGCACTAAAAATTTTGTTCTTTATCCTCTTACTCATCCATCTAATGATGAAGATAATCTTTTATGGCCACATGTTGGTGAAGAGGTCAAGGAAGTCAATTATGTGGCATAGCTTATGATGTTAGACAAAAGTTCTTTCATACGGCTCCAATATGAGGATGAAGTATTGGATAACATCATTTAGAACCATTGTGAAGTAGAGGAAGCATCACCTTCTCATTCTACTACTCCAGTCAAGAAACTTCTTCCTACTCTTCCTGCAACCATTGTTCCTCTAGACGTTCTTCCTACAACCACTCTTCCTACAACCACTCTTCCTGTAGTCATTGTTCCTATAGACAGACTTCCTACAGCAACAGGTATGTCCCATACATTGATACCATATGAACTAAAGGTACCATGTGTTAATGAAGTGTCCATGATAGAGTCAACTATGCAAGTACATGTGTCAAAAGGAAAATATCTAAATGTTAATAGTAAATTAAGTGAAGAACACCAATTTTTATTGGAAAACTTAAGGACCCATCAACATGCTTTTGTGTGGAATTATCATGATATGAAGGGATTGGACCCTAAAATTTGTACATACATAATTTATATTAGAGATGATTACACCCCAGTAAGATAGCCACAAAGAATAATTAACCTTGCACTAAGAGAAATTGTAAAAAGGGAACTGTAGAAATTACTAGATGCAGGATTTATCTACCCCATTTTAGATGGCCAATGGGTGTCCCCATTAGTGATTATGCCCAAGAAAAGAGGGAAATGGAGAGTTTGTGTTGATTACAGGGAACTTAATACTACCAACAAGAAGGACCACTTTCCCTTACCCTTCATTGATAAAGTTTTGGACACACTTGGAGGAAAGTGATACTTTTCTTTCCTAGATGGATTCAGTGGCTACAATGAGATCCAAATTGCACAAGAGGACCAGGAGAAGACCACATTTACCTATCCATCGGGGACCTATGCCTACTCATTACTCCCATTTTTCTTATGCAATGCACCTGCAACCTTTTAGAGGGTAGTCATTAGCATATTCTCAAACATTTCTCATGATTGCAAGGAAATTTATATGGATGATTTTACCACTGATGGTGTTGATTTTAATCAAGCATTGGAAAATATTAGGAGAGTCCTATAGATATGTGAAGAACAAAAATTATCCTTAAATAGTGAAAAGTGCTTCATGATGATGTAGGAAGGTGTAGTTCTTGGCCACTACATCTCCCACAAGGGAATTCAAGTAGATCCTACAAAGATTGAGGTAATCACAAATCTACCCACACCTATAAAAAAAATGATGTTAGGGTTTCGTGGGTCATACAGGATATTATAGGCATTTCATCAAGGATTTTAGCAAGGTAGCGGGGCCATTGTGTACTCTTCTCACTAAAGATGTTGAATTCCAGTGGACTGAAGCTTGTGACAAGGCATTTTTTGACTTGAAGGAATCTTTGACTCATGCTCCTATAGTCAAAGGGCCTAATTGGGAACTTCCTTTCCAAATCCATATTGATACATCAGATTATGCCATAGGAGCAGTCTTAGGATAGAAAGGACTTGTTGAAAATTCCATTTACTTTTTCAACAAAAAATTACGAGTTGAATTCAATTATACAGTGATAGAGAAATAAATGCTAGCAGTAATCTATGCACTGAACAAATTTAGACATTACATAACAGGTTACCAAATCTTTGTGTACACTACTCATGCTGCCATTAGATATCTCATGAATAAACCATTGATCATAGGTAGGCTAGCAAGATGGTTATTGTTGATACAAGATTTTGATATAATCATTATGGATAAGCCAAGGAAGGCCAATGTTGTTGCAGATTTTCTTTCAAGGCTGACTACATCAGAAGACAATTAGACCATAGATGACTCTTTTCCTGATGAGCATCTATTCTCCCTTAGTATACAAACACCCTAGTATGCTGACATATCCAATTATTTGGTCACATGTAGAGTTCCTTCTCACTTCTCTCCAAAAGAGAAAAGGGCACTCATTGAAAAATATTTTCCTTTCTCTTGGATTGTTGGATGTTTATTTTATACTAGACCAGACCATGTCATGAGGAGATGTGTGAGAGAAGATGAGACATATAAGATTTTGCATGCATTCCACAACGAACCATGTGGAGGACATTTTTTAGCCAACATGACAACATTGAATATTTTGAACATAGAATATTACTGGCCAACACTCTATAAGGATATAGGAAGGTATACCAGAAAATGTGATAGAAGTCAAAGAATGGGTTTACCAACCAGATCTGATGAGATGACACTTTTCCCTCAAGTAGTAATCACTCGCTTTGAGAAGTGGGGATTGGATTTTGTAGGGCCCATTGACCCTCCATCAAATGGTAAGTAAACATGCAAGAGATAACAAGGTTGCAAAATTTCTTTATGAGGATATTTTCACAAGATATGGAGTTCCAAGAGAAATAGTGACTAATCAAGGGGCTTAATTCACATAAACCCTTGTTGTAACACTAGTCAATGAGTACAACATAATGCACATGAAGTCTACTCCTTATCACCTCCAGGCTAATGGCCAAGTTGAGGTGACTAACAAAGAAATTGAAGCCATTCTGACCAAAATGGTAGCTATTGATAGAAAGGATTAGGCAAATAGATTACCAGAAGTTGTTTGGTCCTATAGGACAACCTAGAAAACAACTACAAGCTTCACTCCATTTGATTTTATGTATGGAAAGACAACCATGATTCCCATTGAATTTGAATATAAAACTCTTAGGACTGTAGTAGATTTGGGGACAAATATTTCTAAGGCACAGAGAGAAAGAATCATACAGCTAAATGATTTGGATGAGATAAGAAGAGCATTCATGCATCATATAGAGGTAGTGCAAAATTAGAGAATCAAGTGGCATGAAAAATTTATCAACGACAAGAAATTCCAACCATGAGATTGAGCACTGCTATATGACTCCAGATATAAGGACAATGCAGGGAAATTGTAGACAAGGTGGCTAGGACCATATGAAGTTGCTGAGGTCTTTCCTAATGTAGTTGTTCATCTTACTATCATTGACCTTATTAGATTCTAGTTAATTGTTAGTGGTAATTTCCTTAGATTATATCACAAGCCAACTTCCAAAGAAGAGTTCTTGTAGCAATTCACCCAACATTTAGTCCTCAACCTTCCTACAGTTGAAGGAAGTGGACCTAGTGTCCTTCCTTCTGGCTAATTAAGGTATGTACTGGTCATAATAAAGAATTCCACTCTTGTGGAAGTCCATTTCTTTACCCATCTTCATTTATCTCTCCTCCATCACTTCATTCTACCTCACCTCATTCCATTTCTTTTTCATTAATTACTCAATTTATTCCCTAAATAGGAGAACAATACTTTTTACACAATCTTTGCAACAAATCCTCCACAAATTCAAGTGTGTACACATTAATTTCTATCTTTTAATCATCTTTTAAGTGCATTTATTTAATCACTATACATTAGTATAGATGTTCACATAAAATGTCATTATTCTTTGTCAAATCACCACTCCCATCTCGCATGTGTGGACACATGTCCAAATATAGGTTGGGGGGAAGAAAAAGATGAAAATATATTTCCCATGTGTCAATTTATGCTAGGCTACATTAGAAAATTTAAAATGAGTTGATTTGAAATTAGAGTGAGAGGATGAATTGGATGTGTGAAGTGACACTAACTGCAACCACCATTTCTTCCCATCATAATTCTCCTTAATCACTCCTTTTCTTACCATTATTGACCTTACTATAATCCTAAGTTGCAAGCAAAAACATAAAATAAAAAAAGGGAAAATTTAGTCGATATTGGCACTAGAAATTTAGCAGGTATTGCAGGAAGGTGTTTGGCTTTCAGATAGGAATTATATGAAGGAAATTTTGTAGACTGATAGTTGATTGCAGACAATGGGAGGAGGGGTAACTCAAAATGAGCCATTGTTTCATGATGTTTTATTGCAGGATGCACAATGCTTGGCCGAATTTAGAAACTGTGGATGGTTAGATTACTTCCTGAAGCTAGATGGCTTTGATGAAGGAATTGCACTAGAATTCACCTATACATTTTCTAAAGGAAAATCCATAGTAAAAGGGTTTGAGGTTATGGCAACTGAGGAAAGAATTGTAGAGGTTACATGGTTACCTATTGATGGAAAACATTATCCTATCTCTAGAGATGCCTTGTCAGCTAGGGTCAAATTTATAGTACATGGTGACCCTACAATCAATGTGGATAAATAGGTTGCAAAATAACCTCTCTACCTAAACCATGGAAGTATGCAACCATCTACATTATAAGGTATCTCACCCATGAAGGTCATCTATTGAACCTACATTTAGTACATCTCAAACTCTTGAGTCACATGAGGCATGGGAGGGGGATGATACAATCTTCTCTCAATCATGACGGCTGACACCCAAAAAGGTAGGGACAATTATGTTTCCCACCATTGTATGATTAAATTGCTAGTTGAGAAGTCTCTACATGATGTGTCTAGAATGACCTGGGAAGAATTTATAAATGTTGATCAAATTAGACTTGAGCACTTGCAACCTAGGGTTTTTCCTTGACCTCATACGTCTAGTAGGAGATTGAGCATGGTTGAAGCCACTCTTGGTGCTTCAACTTTTGGCACAGTCCCTAGTGTAAACCCTCCAGCAATAGAAGAAATCATAGAAATTAGTTCTTCTGGAATAGAGCACTCATAAAAAGAAAGCTCCTCCTCAAATTCTAATGATGACATTCCACTTGGTACCTTGATGAACACTAGGGAACAAAAGAGAAAAGTAGAAATGAGAAAAGGAAAGGCCAAAAGGCAGGCGACAGAAAGAAAGGTGTCAATTTTTAAGAAGAGGAAGGTTGACACTGTTCATCCTGCAACAAAAGAAAAATGTGAGAGCCCTCCCAGGAAATCAAGACCAGTTGGGCCAATGTTTGGTACACCTCCATAGGAAATCCCTAAGTCAGGCGAGACATCACATGAGGACACTAAAGCTCCAATGGGGTATGATAATGTCAAAGAAGAAGACATATTTGAGAGATCAACAAATGTAACATTGGTCGATATTTCTAACATTGCATAAGAGTTTGAGGAAAAATAGGATTTCCTATAGTATGAGTAAGAAGTATTGCAGCAAGAGGTCCTACAAAAACAACCAGAACTAGAGTAGGAGTTCTTGTAGCCATAGTAAGAACAAGAACAAGAGATCTTGCACCAAGAAGTGGGAGAAGAAATAGTACCCCCACAACTAGAGACAACTAGATAGCCTAAGTCCATGTAGATAGTACTATATGGGGACCAACCATCGATAAAAAATAATGGTAGGAATTCATAATCCTCATTATTTTATAGTACATACAACAATTTTGAATTTATGGGAAAAAATACAAAGGAGGGAGGAAGAATGGAAAAAGGAAAAACAAAAATTGAAAAAGGAAATTCAAAAGAGGGATGAAGTCATTGAAGAAAAGAATGAGGAAATTGATACTCTGAAGAAGAAAGTGCATAACATTATGACCTTGGTACCACATATATTGGAATGCACAACCCCTCCAAGGGTCTATGCTCTACACCTGAAAGAGAAATACCTCTCTTTTAGGCTATCAAGGATTGACTCAGGTTTGAATGCTTCTATTGACACTGCTAATGAATTTTTCAATGCTTATAGGATTCCCTCCCCTAAAATGAAGAATTTTTTATGTGAGTTTTACTTGCATAATTATGTTGTAACTAAAGACCATTATTCTAATCCATTGTTGTATGTTGGGGATGTCTAATTAAGGGCATTTATGTCTTTGGTGTAAAATGAGATTAGTTGGGGACAACAACATGGGGCTTCTAAGAAATTGGATTCTAACATCCCTCTGCCCATTAGGGTTGAATCAAGCAACCCAAGGGATATTTACATAGAATGGCAGAAAATGATTCTCAAACCTAGTTATGGCAACAAGATTATGCCTTGGATTGAGGCAATTTATAGTGAGTATGAGGTAAAGGCAGCAGCCAAGAAGGAAATTATGAGAGGATACCTATCACAAAGATGAAATAGCCTAACTGATGAGCTAAAATAGGCTAAACCCCATTCCATCCAAAATTATGTTGGAGCACTAAAAAGGATTGATAGGTATATTGAGATTAAGAGAATGAAGGGGCGATTTTGGCTTCCCCTGACTTTTTAGCCACCCATTCTCATGTGGCCCATGCCAAACTTTAGGTTCTACCAGTATGACATTGTTGTAGAAAAATAGAGAGGGAGTAAATTTGATAGGTTAGGAGGATTGTATTGGGACCTTGATCCACACTCAAAAGAAACTGATGTTGGAAAGCTATCAGTTGTAAATTTTAGAGCTTTGACCAAGCAGAAGAACAACCCTTCCCCTCAAGGAGGACCAACAAAACATTAGGTTGGGGGGAGTGTTGAACCTAGTTTTTCGTCTAATTTTGGGTGGAATCTATAGTTTATTTGTTGGAAGTTTTCATGGAATTTGATGTTAAATGTTGATATTTTCATAATGTTTCCCCCAAACCATAAACATTGTGCTTAATCCTATTTCTACAAGTTTTAATGAAATTGGCTTATTATGTGGATTATCTATATTAATTTTGCATCTAGTTAATGAATGCTCCTTAAGGTGGTTATATATATGTAGTTATTGTATGTACTAACATTGCCATGAAAATTTAACTTGAGGATGCTAAGTTGAGGAAGACACCGCCAGTTGGGCATGCACCGTAACATCTAGCAAAGGAATCACTCAAAGGTCAAAGGAGGTTGATGGTAGAAGATTCCTCATGCAAACTAAATGTAACCACCTTGTAGTTGAATTTAATGTTGGTTGAGAAGATGTAGACATTACAGTTGTGCTAAATCTGTGTTTGAACCTACATGTCTGACCAGATTCCATCCACACGTAACCGTTGTCACTCCACTTTCTCTGTTTTCCCTAAATGGCATCCTCCTAGTCATGGAGTTGACTGTCTTGTTTAGTTGATATTATAAATAAAGATCTTACACTCCTTCTTAGGAGGTTCCACAATTTGATATTGTACTTGCACTCTCAAGTTTTTAGTAATATAGATGCATTACTCTTTTGCACTCATGATTTATAGTGAATAAAATAAAGTTTTGAGTTTAAGCATCTAAGTTTTCATTAGTTTTAGAGGATACTTATCCAAGGGGGGCCACTTGGTGATTATTTTGTCCTTTTATTTTAGTATTGGTTTAGTATTACTTGTTTTCTAGTAATTAGTTAGAAATCTAGCATTGACTATTCCTACAACCACTAGAATTTCATTATGTGACTGTTCCTATAGCCAAAGCAAATAGAGTGGTTCCCTATTTGTTGCTCAAATTTTCATTTCATTTATGCATTTTATTTTGATGTAGTTTTCGATTAATGATTCACATTTATGGTATTCCCTTCTAAGAAATTCACTTTTAGCATTGTGTGTTCCTTATTTGTTGAATGAAAATGTCTACTTTGGATTCCTAGTGCACATACTGTGTTGACCCATTTCAAGTTCACGTTCTAGGGTTGAAAAGTTAAATGCACCTTCATGATGATTGAAATAACTATTCAGGTTAGATTTCCAATCTCTAAATCATGGCTATAAGGGCTTAGTTATTAAATCATTGTAGGAGGCCAATAATCATACTACCCACAATCCAATGGTCAAGTTGATAGAACTAATAAGACTCTTGAACAAATCCTCAAGAAAACTATCAACCAACATCACAGAGATTGGTGCACACAGTTATCATATTCACTATGGTCCTATCAAACAAGTGTTTGGTCATCTATGGGGACTACACCCTACAATCTTGTTTATGGTACTGAGGTAGTAATGCCCTTAGAGTTAGAAATCCTGACATTAAGGATTTCTCTTCAAGGTCTTGTCGATAATAACACTTGTAAGGTACAAAGATTACACTAGCTTGAATTGCTTGATGAAAAATGGAATAATGCTCTTGAGCATCTCCAAGCTTACACTAAGAAATTACAAGGAAAACATGATATTCATGTCATCCCTCAAAAATTTACTAAGGGTGATTTAGTTTTATATGAAAATCAACAAAACTCTACTATCAGTTCTATTGAAAAAGAAAAATTGAGCCCTAATTGGTTAGGACCCTATATAATTAATACAAATTATGGATCTGGCACACCTTCATAGAGCTAGATGGTACACCCCTCAAAGACCCTATCAATGTTGCACATCTGCGTCAATATTATGTCTAGTCCCTTTTTGAGTGGTATGAATGATAAAGTAGTTTTGTTAAAGCTATTGGGTCATATCCTATATGCTTTCATGCTGCTTCATTCTTGACAAAAAAAATTTGCATATGTCTTGAACACTAAAGTGGCTATTTAATTTATTTTTATTATTAATTTAGGTTTCATACTATTCAAATTCATCTTGTGTGTTATAATAAGTTACATCATTTAATTTATCATCACATAATCATCATGTGGTATCTAAAAGAAACTATAATAATTTTTAATTAGATCACATAAGTCTTGTTAAATCATGGAGACATTAATTAAGTAATCTTAGAAAGATAATTTAATTATTCAAGCTGTCATTTAACATTCAAACACATTACAACAAGTTATAAAACATAAAATGCTTATATATATATATATATACATCCAAAGTTTTATGTACATAACATCACAATATACAATATCACTAAGGTTTGTGGGTACTCGACCCCTCAGGATCTGGTACTTGGGATCTGGTAGTAGGATGTCAGGAGATGGTTGCATGTGATCATGACCACGATCCACTAAACCTAAGTTAAAAATATAGGCCTTGTATTCGTCCAAGTGCTACTTGATGCTCCCTTGCTATCTGCTCTCTCTCTGTCTATAGCCATGCTACCTCTACCTCTAGTCTCTCAACCTCTACTAGATTCTAGGATGACTATTCTATAGTCTTAGCTCAGTGGAGTCATCTCCTTAGACTCTCATATGATACTCGTAATCACACGAATGACCTAAGCCACTCTGGATCCTATTCAATAATATTTGGGGGCCCATAATATGAGTCCATCTCCTCCTTGTCAATAGATGTTAGCACTATCTCTATAGTTTCTTGATGGTAGAACTCCCACTAGTCTCTCATCACTCGTGCAAGGTAGAAGTAGTACATAATAAGTACACATCATCACGATATACATATATATAAAGAACCTAAACACTAAATTACATGCAAAAATCAAATATCATCACGTATATCTCTGGTAGGTTGAGCAATATCAATAGCATCCTATGTAGGGGTCATAGAAGATGTGCTAGCCTCTCCATGAATGTGAGTACTAATGCATGCTACAGTTGCTACTCATGGTCTTGTCATACGAATGGGAGAGGGCTCTCCTCACTCATGTTGATCCTCAACTTATGCCTCATCACTCGCACTCAGGGGTGGCTACTCCTCCTCATCCTCCTCCTATTCCTCCTCATCCTCATCCTCCTCCTCTACCTCTTGGCCATCATAATCTAGATCTGCATCCTCATCATACTCATCATCAATGACATCAGTAAACATTTTTGTAGCTCTGTATCATGTCTCCTCAACCCTATCCTCTATGTCATCTCCCTCATATGGCAATGGTCCTACATTTCCTACAGGCTCATCCATCAGATATACAAGAGCTATTCATGATACCATCCACCAATCCTCATAATCCCATCTGGCACTGACATCATTTGCATCAGAGACTAGAGGTTGGTTGTGATCTCAGAACTTAGAGCTACACTTAGCAACATGGTTGAGAGTGAGCTACACTATATCACCTGGTCTCTAGGCACTCCATGCTAACCTCTTGAAAAAAGGATTGTGCCCTAGGTGGTGTCTAAATCTATCCAAATTTCTGCATGACTTGATCGTAGTAGAAAGGATGCACTACATGATCATTTTGGCCAACCAAAAATCTATCTAACTGTAGTCTCCTCAACTATCTCGTGTGATCTGGCCATTGTAGCATTAGCTGATAAGGTATCCATAAGATTTAATCCTTCTCCAATTGGTCGAACTCACTCTCCAAAAATGTAAATCCTCGTATTACCATAACGTAGAGGATATTCGAAGGCCCAAGGATACCCCGCTACTATAGCACATAGGAATTTGATTGGTTTGGTACACATAATATGCTCTAGGCACCAAACCAATCGAAGCGTGTAGTCAACCATGCTTTCTACCTCCTCGAATACAAATTCACCATGATCATAATATAAATGTGTCAGGATACAACACCCCCTAGTATATACTGTCTGATACTCTGCCATCAAGTGTATCAAATGAACTAGTCCTCCCTCAAGGTGCGCTGCCTACCCATCAAGGATGAGAATTGGTGCCATTGTATGCATCATGATCCATCTCACCACTAGGGCTCATTATTATAGTAACATCGCCAGGTCTATCCACCCTCTCACTCGTTGATCATGCATTGGACCACCCAAACAATATTGCATATCTTCCTTCTACTCATAGAAGGTGTATTCTCTCTCAAAACATACCTACTCTCACCAAATAGAAAAATAAAGAATATAGTGTAGTTCTCCAAGGTAATCATCATCTCACCTGTCGGCTGGTGTAATGTTCATGTGTCTGCATCCCAGCACTCGTAGAGTGCCATCAACATAGCATCGTAGTACCTCATTGGGGGAATGAGGTACACCTAGTAGATACTTATGGCTTGTAGGTTCTTTCTCTCCTCTATTGAAAGTGATGGGGCCAAATCCCTCAAAAATATCAGCTGCCTACCCCCTAGATGTTGTTGTGAATGGGTGGGTACCTATCAAAAACACAAAAATATGCTCTAAAAATCATTTGATAACTTTAATTTTTACTTTACTCATCATGCAAGTGTACTAAAGTTGTTCTAGTGTGCTTTCCTAAAGGGCATAAACACTTTAGAACCCTTTTGGGACACTTCACAAAAAAGTGGGACACTTTGTGAACAAAAGGGACACTTTGCAAAAAAATGGGACACTTTGCGAAATTTTTTTCCAAGATCCTAAATTAACCTATAAATACATAAAATCATTAAATAATTGTATAATCACATATCACTAGTACCAAAATTGACTCACCTCATGACAACACTTGTTGTGCACCACCTGGTCCCGTAGAATGACCAATCGCACAGGTCTATAGTCTCATCTACTCAACATCTACTCATCTTCTCTCATCACTCTCACACTACAAGAAGGTAAAAAAAAATAGTAAGTGACAAATTACTTCACTTTTACATCTTTTAGCTCTTTTCATTTCATTTTACTCTTATGTATACAAGTAGGGTTTTTCCTATCTTAAGAGTCAATAAAGTACTTTCTATTCAAAACACCATAATAGGTGCTAGGGAACTCTATTTTTGATGTCATTTGATGTGTTGTAATCATGATTCCATACCTGATATCATAAATTGTCTATTGTTATGAAGCATGGTACTTGGATATGTTCTATGATATGTTGTTCCTTATTCAATGTGGTTGGTTTGCTACCTTGATTACACCTTTGTAAAGCAAGTGAAATCAAGGGGGTCCATACATCTAACCTAAAATATGATTTATAAAAGTTAAATAAGAGGATTTTTGGACTACTAACAAATTCGTGTTGTAGGATGTGGTTCCTAATGTTGTGGTTTTGTAGATAACTACACTGGGGGATTCATTCTCCCATCTTTTGAATGAGTATCCTTTTATGAAGTAAAGTGTGTAGTTTAAAGTCCTTTAGCTTACATATGCATGCAGAGTCATATGGGAACTAAAGTGGGGGCTTAACGTGTTGCTCAAAATTATATACTCTTGAAGAAAGAGGAAATTTTGTGAATAATTTGGTCCTATTTTAGACACCCTTGCATTAATCACCACTTAAAAATTGCATTTATAGGCACCTAATGCTCATTATTTTGGACTTTAAGGCCTATTCCACTCGTACAAATCATACAAATATTAACATACAACATTCAAATCATGAAAATTATAGAAAACCCACCTCAAAAACCCTTGGTGGGACTAAGTCGCCTAGGGTGGCGACCTAGTCCCTTTTGAGGGATTTTTCACTTTTGAATGGGAAAATCACTGAATTAATTCAAATTCTTAATGGATTTTCACTTGTGAAGTTAGAAAAATGAATAATTAGGTGTTGATGCCTATAAATATATATTTTTAGGTCATTTATTACAACATTAAGTCATTTTCAACAAGCAAATTCAAGAGTCAAGTGGCAAATATCTTTCACAAGAAGATTTATTAGTTTATCTACAACAAAGTTGAAGCTTTAGGGCAGCAAGTTAGGGTTTTTTCAGGTCTTCAAGCTTAATTTTTGTGTAAGATCTCACATTGCAAAGGATTGATCATGGATGCCTATGGAGAATCATGGAGAAATCTAGGTTGAGGAAATGCGACTAGCCATCAAATCAAGCCTAAAGACTTGTTTTCAAAGTAATTCCATCTTCTATTTTCTCTCTATTTTCAACCTAAGGAAGCCTTTCATGTCATTAAGATTCATTTAAAATGTGATTTAGTGTCTCTTAGAATGAGTCTTGCATTGTTCTAAATCCATTTATGCATCTTATTTTTACATGTTAGAATAGAGTTGCATCTTATCTTCAAGCTTCCTATTCATAGATACACTTAGGGATATGATTTTATGTAGATTTTATCTCCTTCAAGGTTTAAATACCAACTAGGGCTTTGACCAAGGGAAACCCCCCATTAGAAACCAATTTATACTTTGTTTTACAAGTATTTGCATAGGTTCAGATTCGGGTTTCCATTAGAAAATAGAGTGCGGACTGTGGGCTTCACTTCTAGTAGTTTAGAAACTACATTCAATTTTCTACAAATTCTGTTCTTACATATTTTTGAAATAATATAGATAACTTATTCAAATTTTTACGTCAAGTTTCCTAACTCTAATTTTTCTAAATTTTTTTCCACTTAAGGGCCTATTTTTCCATGATGATCCTGCACATACCCAAATAATACCTTGAGTGTTGTCAATGAATGCTCATCTTAAGATAAATAATCAAGAATGATAAAGAAAAAAATATTAATAGCTTGATCCTTCTCATTAAACAAACATTATTTTGTAGAATTATATCATTGTAACATTATATCCTTGTGAATGTTTGGTATGGTCATTAATGCATTCAAACCCATCTAATTGTGCTCAATCCTAAAATCAAGTATGAATGGTCCTAAATCAATAAGTGTGTGAGGAATACATATATTTACCATAGGCCTCAAAATATCAATATAGATGAGTATGAACACATTTATAAATGATAGATCTTGTAATTTTGGATTACTCATCTCACACACTTCTTGAATCATTAATGTGCATAGTTCAACATATCCAATTGCAAAATTAATTTCAGCACACACATCTATGATTTCCATGATAAAATTAAACTCATTTTGAACTTTTTCCTCATGTGTGTGAATTCCCTCTAAAGGTTGTGATTGTTTAAATAAGTACGAAGAACAAAATTAAATATTGTAGAAATTGTCATATTGTTCTCCTAATTCACTAAAACCAACATCACACCCCTTAGTTATTTCAATTAATCGTGATTCACCAATTTTAAGCACATTATCAAAATATAAAGGGATCCATAAATTTGCATTATTATATGTAGTTTCAACCACCTTATTATGAAATGTGTTATTAGGCATCATGGTCTCATTTTGTGTATATGGTGAAGTAGATGGTATATGAAATGGATGAAATAATGAAAATGGTAAGAATTGTTTTGGATATATAGTGGGTGGGATTAAGTAGGATTGGTGCGATGAAGATGGTAATAATGGCTATTGTGGTTATTGTGAGCATGCATTTTTCCATTCACCATACATAGTATGTGAAGAAGTATTTTATGATGAAACATGTTGTATGTCTAATCTCATAAAATTATAGGACATGTTAACATCAACGAACATTCCTTGATCTTCAAAATTTGATGGATGAAGTTGTCCATGAGTCACAAAGGAGACTAGCTCATGCTCACCTTTATTTTTATGAGGCTCACGTATAACTTGTATGTCCTTTAGAATGTCCTTATGATCAACTTGGCATGTGTACTTAGTGTTCTTCTTGCAATAATTACATGTGGTTAAATATTTATTTTCAAAATTCCATTGTCTAAAAATTCATCAATTATATATTCTTGCCCATATATAGAAATAAAATTGGTAGATGTCTATGAGAGAAGGTCAGGATAATTTTTGTTGCATTCATTATATAGAGGGGGTAGAAAAACATCACCTTGGCTTGACGCAATTTCCCCACTAATTTCTTCTTTTGTTTTTAAATTTGAAAGAAGGGGTTTGGGGGTGGTAGCCCTCAATGGGGTCAAGGAGCATCACCACTTTTAGGGTCCCAAGGTGGTTCCCTAGGGGCACTCCCTATCAAGATACAAGGTAAGGTCGAGGGGCAGCACCCCCACCACCAAGAACATATTCCCTCTTGTGTTCCCTTTTGGATTCTTCATTTTTTAAGCATTTTCCACCCATAATTGACACATTTAAACTACCTTGGAAATGCAACATTTTAACATTTTTTTTATTGTTTATTCAAGCTTACTTCTCTCTTTTAATTAACTCATAACAATGAGTGTGGATATATATAAATGGTGAAATATTTTCTAAGATCTACCTGCAAAATAAAACAATGCATCTATATGATTTAAACAATGCAAATTAGGAGTAGTGACCCATGCAAGGTTGACAGTCACATGAGCTTTCCTCCTAATTCATTGGTCCTAACTCAACTCACCAAGCTAACAAGACTTTGACACCTTTCCCTAACAGCAATGCCAAAATGATATGACAACACCGAGGTAAAGAAATAAGAGGAATTAAGAACTAAATTCAGCTTGGTATTCATGTCAATCCAGAGATTAGAATCTTGTGAAATATGTCATAGTTATTTGCATGAGGGATGCACATAGTGAGATGAGTGGGGATGAATGCATCTATGAAAATAAACCTATTGCAAATAAAATTAATCCTGGTGATAGAAACTATCACATCCCAACAACAAGAACTACACACATAGCAAAATCTAAAATAAAATAAATTATTTATTAAAATCAACCCTTCTCATAAAATTAATAATACTGAAATTAAAATTTAATAAACTATTACAAAATGAATCTCAAACCATAAAATGTTTTATCACACAAAACTACTAAAATTCAAATCACATGATTATTATAGTTTAAAATATAAAAAGGAAGAATACACATAAAACAAAATCAGCACAAAGCTTCCCCAAGGAGTGGGCCCTTGCTCCTAGTTCACACGGTGATAGAATGAAGCCTTCCTACATGGGACTGATCATACAAATGCTGATTTTATTTATTAGAAAATAATGTTATCACTCATACAAACATCTTATAGAAAATCTTATCACTAATATGCGTATAGAAATCTACATATATGAAATATTTCCTCCTTTCTAGTCCATATTACACTACTTAGATATTCGTGGCTCATAACAACAAGGTATAGAAATATAATTTTAATTGGATTTTAGCCAACAAACTTGATATGATTTGTTTACATTGCTTGTTAACCAACAACTCTATTACACCCGTGTAATAACTAGCCACATAATAAAATTGTGTTTGTTTCAACAACAACTAAAATAGGAATGAAATATTGTCAATTTTTTCCTCGACGCATGATTTGGTAGAACATATCCACCAATTGAAAATGATACTTTAGTTACAACATCAAGAAGAAATATGAAATATGCAGAGATTGGTTTCTTCCCAATGGATCACACATGCTCATTTCCATTTGGCCTACATTCATAGTTAGTATGTCCACTTGTAGAAGTCACAAATTAAGTTGAAAGGATAATGTTGATTGATAGAAAGGCTCCTGCATAAAAGGTGACAAGAAGATTATAGAAATTTCACATCCTTCTCCATGTTGTAAAATACATTTTCCAAGACTTGAAATCACAATGCTCATTATTAAAGTAAACTAATAATTAAATTTCACAATTTTATCCCAAAATAATATTAAATGCTACTTATATAAATTTAATCATATGAAATGTAAAATGGTATGATATGGATCAGAAATGGAATGAGGGAATGGGTATGGTGTATACAATTGTCTAAAATAGGTCATAAATAAGAATGTAATTGGCTCTCATTACACACTTCTTATAGAAACAAAGTAGCAAAACAAGCTTCGGGCCAGAAAGCACACATGTCACTAGTTTATTGGATTGTTGTAGCATATCTTCCATTTTGTGTTACATTTGAGCTCTCAGGTGGAAGAAACATACATGAGACAAAATTAATCCTCATTTGTTCCCTGACATTGGGTCCCACCTTTAAAAGGCATCACTTGTTTGTTACAACAACTCCCAAATATCTTCCATGTGATCAAAAAGTGCTTTCCTTGTGCACATCTAGTTAGCAAAATTTAAAAATTAGGGAAAAGCAATAATACAAGACTAATATATCCACATAACCATTTTTTCCACCCTTTTCATGTTTGAGGAGAGAACAATATCTTTTGCAATACTTTAACCAAAGCCTAATCTACATTATTTTTAGGTTATGCATTGTTTCTCTCCTATCTGTTATTCACCATATTCATTATCATCCCCATACAAGATTAGTCAGTATATTTTTCCAACCAAGTGATGTACTCATCCTTAGTTGGCCATTTTGCATCCAATCACTTATGCACCCTTACACTATTTTGAGTGTATCTAGCATCAATTAATGCTCTGGATTCCTTACCAAATACATCCATCCTCATTTCAACTCCTTCCATGTTGTCAATAAGAGGATTCAACATGGAGTAATCAATTTCAATCAATGTTTCCTTAGCCTAAGGTAACCATTCTTCCAATTCATTTTTCCATTTTGCAAACTCCATCAGCTCACCATTGTCATCAAATATTTTAGGCATACCATGCTCTTCCATGTCCCTAAACATATCCAATTTATTGTCAAGTTGCATTACTAACTTCCCATGGAAGGTTGTTGTTTTGTTAATCAAATCAATGGCTTGCAATATCTCAGGAATATGAGTAGGGGCCTCAAGTTATTCTTTCATTTTGGGAATCATATTTTTCAATGTTCTTGTCCTAGTACTCCATTTGTTCCACTTAGTTTGAAAAACCATTGGGACCTACATATACTTAATGTTAGTTTCATGGATGCTCTTGTAAGTTGCCCACACATCATCAACTTTATTCACCAATTTGGTCAATCTATGTTTCAATATACCCTCAAAGATGTCATTTTCCACCTTAACCGTTTCTAGTTTGGCCTTCTTTGTATTCTCCTTTTCCTTCTTTTGCTGATTTTTTAATTCATCAATTCTCAAGGCCAATGTCTCCCTATCTTGTGTAGATAAGTCTGAAGAACAAGGGGCTGGTAAAGAAATTATTGTCATAGACTAGCTAGCTTGAACAGTGGCTCTCATCTTATTTATCTCATCTAGGCCTTATTATACCCCTTAACCAGGGAATCAAACTTCTTCTAAGAAATTCGTGCTATGTCTACACTGAGCATTGCAACATGAGCAGTTAACTGAGCTGCGAGGACAAGTGTTATATCTATGGACCTCTTCACCACCAAGGAACCCATGACCTCTTCAATAGGCCTAGCGACCTCATGCTTCCAATGTTGGGTGCCATGGACCAAATTACAAGAGTATGCAACTTTGGACTATATCTAGATCCAAACACCTTGTTTTCAATTTTCTCCTCAGATATAGAAGCCTAAGGATGTCTCCTTATTGCATAAAATGAAATAGCTAAGGTAATAGTGCACCCTAGTAGTAACATCATTCCACTATCTGAGACAATTTTCCTAGCTTCAATAAGAGTGATAGCTGCAATCTCAGCCATAATATTTTCTTCGTCTGCCTTCTTAGCCTCTTCTTGTTGAGAATAATTAGCATTAGCCCTTGCTTGTTCAAGCCTCTCCTTTATTTCCTTGCTCCTCTTCTGAACCATAAATTCCTTGAATTACTTAGATTACACAAACTGGTCATCTACAAGGAATTCATTATAATACTTGATTCTAGGATCATCATCAATATTTTAATCATACTACCATTAGATAATACTATCTTGGTGAGTTTATAAATCAAGAATATCTTCAATATTTGGAGGGGATTTCTTCTCCACCTCCTCATCATTAGGCACATGTTCAGCCATTTTTTCCACCTCAGCTAATTGGGAATATTCTTCTTGCACCTCCATAGGCTGCTCTAGAATATCCATAGCCTGAGGTTGTTGTTCTACGAGATCTTGTGTTTTCTTAGCAGCCTCCACCTTTTCCTTGAAATCATAATTTTGGTAATATATTAGCTTTGAAAAAGATCTTTCAAAATCATATTCAATTTCATCATAAGGGCTCTCATAGAAGGGATTCCTTTTCATAATACTCTCTTCAAGGTCCATTATGGATTTCCATTCCTTCTTTCTAGATATAACAACCTCATTACTTGTCAAGTTTCTCAATACATCATTTGTGTACAAGAACTAATGATAGATCCTTGATAAGTTTTTCTCCCTCCTCTTTGTGTTTACAAATTGTAGTGCCGAAAAAAGGATCCTTTGACATTTTTTTTCACTCGTTTGGGGGTCCTCCTTGTGGATTTTGGCTTAATGTTGCCTTGATTTAGTGTTGTAATGTGGATAAAATATTCACATTAGGTCTTGGGCCCTTGTGAACTAATGGAATTTAATGGTGCCTTGGAAAAGTGTTGTGAACTGGTGTAACACACTTTCACACTTTTCGAGGGTTTTATCAATTTAATCATAATTAATCTTAATCTCATTTTATTTGGAGTGTTGTAACACACTTTCACGTTCCTCTAGCCTTATCATTAACAATTTGGATTTCTTATGCTTTAATTGGCCCTATTTTGCATCCACAAGCCTCATTTATTGCATGTTTTTGAGGATAATCCCAACACTAATCAGTAACCAATCATAGTTTAGGTGTTTTTGGCTTGTATGGCCTAGAATTAGTGTCTAGGACTCATTCACCACCATGGGAAAATGAGTCCTATCTAGGTCTTTTTGGCCCTAATGTAGGTTTCACACATTTCTAGACACTTTTAATTTTTGGTCCCATACATTATGTGTGATGGGACTCATTCACCACCTTGGGCGAATGAGTCTCATGTGGCCAAAATTCAAATTTAATTCAAAATTTTGGTGGGATTTTATTTTCCTAGATTTGATGTTGGCTTGTAGTGTTCTAATTTTATGAATTCTTTCATTATTAAGTATAAATACAAGGTTCTTTCACTAATTTTATCCTAACAAGCATTCAAGAACCAAATAATTTTATGAGAATATTATTAATGGCAAGTTGAGTTCACAAGAGCATTCAAGGGAAAAATCATTCATCAATTGTTGCAGAAATTTAGGATTTGTCATCATGGAAAGGTTCTAATTGCATTATTTCATGTTCATTCTTCATTATTTTATTTCATCATTTGGTTTAATTACTTAAACAAGGTTTGACCAAGGAAAACCCCCATTCCCTAACAATCAACAAGTTTTTTTCCCTCTCTTTGTGTGATTATAGATATAGGTGCTTTGAAGAATTGGAGATCATTGAAGATTAGGTTACAAAATTTTTGGAGTTGTCTCCCCATTTGGAAGGTCAAAATATTCAATAAAAGGTCATCTACAACCTTGAAATTAGGGTTTCAGATTCAAGAACCTAGAGAAGCATAAAGAGTAGACTGACAGGTGCAGATTAGAACTTTGAATTTCTAGAAAGGCCAAACTAGACTCATTCACCATAAGTGGTGAATGAGTCCAAAAATAGTTGTTTTTTATAGATTTTTGAAAATTTGGATACCCATTTTCCCGAAACTTGCTCCTATGCAAAAATCTAGAACTAGGAATAATTCACCCAGAATGACGAATGAGTCCCACTAGGTCAAAGAGTTAACAATTTCAGCATTTCTAGAGTTGTTTCTAGTCTTCAACACATTTCCAAGTGCACACATTTTGTTTTGTAGGTTTTTTTTTTGTTCTTCTTGCATTTTCAAGTCATTTAGTTCAATTTTGCATCAAACTAGGTTTTGCATTTCAGCTTACATGTCATTATCTTTTCCAAGCCCTAGCTTCATGGTGAAGCCCTCTTCTAATATGAAACTATACCCTAGGATACCCTATTGTCAAATCTTTTGCCACTATTCTTGGGGTGAGATCTCTAGGGTCATCCTTGAATGTGAAGTATAGAAGATTGTCACCCTAGGTCCTAAAAGCCTAGTGGAGACAAAATTCTCTCTTACACAAATCCTTTTGGGTCAAACAACCTAACCTCATCAATAGGTAACCTGAGATTATTTACCATGATTCCAATTTTTTCAAACCCCTCCTGTGTAGTAGCTACAAAGTAAGAAAAAGAACATTGGGGGATCACCACAATACCCTTCCTAAGCTTTTTGAACATTTTAAAATCCATAAAATAAATCTGCCACATTAACTTTATGAATGTCAATCGGTCAGAGACATACATGGGAAAGAAGTGTGGTGCTACCTTAGATCCATAAGCCCTAATTAGAGTATACTCTGAGTGGAGAAACCAATATTCCCAATTATGCTTTGCAATTGACCCTATCACATCCTCTGGGTGCTTGATATTTTTGATTAGTCCTGAGAGCCTTTGAATAGGTCACACCCAAACTTTCTAGAATAAAAAATCTGATAACATTAGAAAACTTCAAATAATTGGAATTGGGACAATCCTAGTATGAAATATATGTCCACATTTGGCCAAGAAAAATATTATTTTGATCATCCCTCATTCTCAATTTTAACTTTCTTTTCCATCTCTAATCACCTTCAAATAAAAGCATATGCATTAACAAAGAATAATGTGGAAAAAGTAGAGGGATAACCTATTTCTTTAGATTAATGAAATCTTTATGCATATGTTCTATAACAAAGGTAGCCTAATCAAAACTAGTGTTCCAATTATGAGCCTATATACCTGCTACCATCACCAACAGGTCAGGGGCTATCCCCATCTAAAAAATTTGAGTGACAACCTGATTCATGAAGTAATATGTATTATTAAAATAATTTGTAAATTCTTCACATTCAAAGGGCTCAATATCTTTAGGAAGAAATCTCTCCTTGGTCTTTTTATGCTGAACAAGAAACCTATTTTGGTATGCAAATTTTTTGTGCTCATATTCCCCATAGAGAGCTAAATGCTTAATGTTCACAGTATAATTGGGATTCAACCCAATTATCTCCACAATCTTATCCCTTGTAACCTCAACGATGAAATTTCCATTTTCATTGTTAAATCTTCTTGTTGTGGGGTCATAGTAGTTGGATAATTCCATCATTATTTTTACGTCCAAAAATACATTAGGTACTAGGGTGTGTGCAAGAAGTTGAGTCCACTTTTTGGCCAAAAAGTGGAAGTGTTTTCCCTGATTTTCATTATTTGACACATTTGACCTTAAAATTTGAAGCACTTAAAGATGAAATTTTTTTAAAATTCATTCATCATAAAATGTAGTGCTCGAAGTCTAGTTTCCAAATATGTAATTTATTTCAATACCCAGATTGTACAAATTGAGTTTTAATAGGAATTTCTAAAAACAATTGTTTAAAAGTCATTTTTTTTACCATACCATGCATGTGTACAACATCCATATTTTGACTTAAATTATCGTATTTTTCTAAATCCTTTTGGGAAAAGTTTTATGACTCACTGAAGCTTGCTCTTGATATTTTTTTGTAATTTTTTATTGAATATTTTTTAAAAAAAATTTTAATTAGGCAAATTTTTCATTTTGAAAAATCGTCATGTATGACATGCATAAGATGACCTAAACTTATTTTTTTCTGATTTTTTTTTCAAATTGAAAAGAATTGTCTGAATTTTACTCTCATGCAATCCGTTTGTCAAAATGTTATGTTGATCAAAAGTTATTAAAATAGTAAAAAACTCTGATATTTAAAGTTTATGGACCAATTTTATTAGAAATTAATTGAAAAATAGAAAAAATAATTCAATTGCAAAACAAATTACATATTTAGAATATGCATTGTTTCATCTAAAATGGGTTTTAATTTTGTCAAAAAAATTTGCAAAAAAGGTCGTCAGCCATATGTCCAAAGTTGGTATTTTTCTTTGACATTGTTAGGGCCTTCAACTTGCAGGTCAAACTAGGTTGAAGGCCTAGGTTCGGACTTCCAATGCTTTTCTCGAACCAAAAACCTTGGCAAAAACCCACCCATGATGCAAAAAAAAAATTAAATTTTAAAAAATGGGATCCCGATTATAAAACAGGATCCTATTTATTAATAAACAGGATCTTGTGCTATAATTAGGATCCCATTCCCATCCAACAATTTTTTGACCGTTGTAAATGGAACAGGATCCCGTTTCATAAACGGGATCCCGTTACCTTTACAACAGCTCTGACATTCAATGTCGGTGAACAGGATCTCGATTATAGAGTGGGATCTCGCTTATTAATAAACGGGATCCCATTTTATAATCGGGATCCCATTTTATAATAAGCGTGATCCCATTTTATAAATGACATCGCGTTTATTTTATTTAAAAACACTGTGCAAAATTACTGTGAAGTTTGCAACTTTACAACTTCATATGTACAGCTGAGAGCACTAAAAATGAATTATTTTGCATAAGTTATTGTATTTACAGGTGGTGAATTTGATTTTTGGTTGATTTTATCAAAGGGAGCATCATCTACACCATTTTTGAAGTGAATTGGATTGAATATTTTGAAGTATTTCACTATTAACATTCATTTGTGCTTGATAATTTTATAATCATGGGAGATACATTTCATAATAAGAGAAGAAAGACATTGACTCCTCAAGAAGTTAAAGCAAATAAAGAAAAAGAGAGACAAAGACAAAGAGAAAGAAGAATGAGAATGAAATCAATGAACGATGGTGGAGGAACCAATTCAACAACTATTGAAGATGAAAACATTGAAGATACCATAGTTGCAGATGAAGCTAATTTGCAAGGAGTCAATTCAGAGAAGAATATGATTATACAAACAAGTCCTACTATGTCTTCAAATCCCTCTTTGAATGTTAAGGAGAATGTTTCAATATGCACAAATCCAGGTACGTTTTCAAATCCACATGTTAGTGAAATGGTAAATTTGTATGTAGAAGTTTTACAAGATGCTGGATATAATGATGTTGACATTGACTATATTCAGAGAGATGAAACTTTTATAGAACTTGTTGAAAACAAAAAAGAAAAATCTTTTGTTGCAAATGAAAATCAAAATGATCATTTTCTTGAAAATGAAAACAAAACCTATATTTTTGATGAAAATGAAAATGAAAATGACAACCATTTTGTTGATGAAAATGAAAATGAGAACCATTTTGTTAATGAAAATGAAGATGAAAATGAAAATGAAAACCGTTTTGTTGATGAAAATGAAAACCATTTTGTTGATAAAAATGAAGATGAAAATGTAAATGAAAATGAAGATGAAGATGAAAATGAAGATGAAAATCTAGAATGTGATGTTGAATTTAATGAAAATACTTTTTTAAAATTTGGAAGGGGTGTTTTCGATAATCTTCCTAATCAAATTTCTTGGAGGCAAATAAGAACACATGCGAATAGAATATACACCAAATTTTTTTATCGTAAAAAAATTGCATTTCAATGTCAACTAATGATGCAATTGATAAGAATGCAAAAAATGAGGAAAGTAATGAAAAGGTTAGGCTTTTATGTTAAACCAAAAAGAAAAGATCAATCATTAAAACATGCTTTGTCTACTATTGCTAGTGCCATTCAATCTATTGGTAAAAATAGCCGATCTAAAGATAAAAATGCATTAAGAAGAGCTATAACTACTGCTATAGTTAATAAAACAACTTTGAATAAAAGAATGATAAGCAATATTAGTGAAGTTTTAAAAATGCATCCTAAAACATTACTAAGAGTGGCAAAAAGAAGAGAAAGTATAGAAAATGATCCTATCAATCAATGTTGGAGTTTCAATGGATGACTACCGAGGTCTGATATAAAATTGAATGTTGAAATTAAATCTTTGATCAAAAAATATTGGCATGATAATACTAGGGTTTCATCTAATGCTAGAGATGTTTTAAAATTAAGGGTGGGGTCCAAAGTTAGTGATCCTCACCCAAAACACCTATTAGATACAGCAAAAACTGAATTTTATAGAAAATTTTGTAGCGATTCAATGTTACCTGGTAATATTAAAAATAAGTC
Source organism: Sequoia sempervirens (assembly GCA_007258455.2). Taxonomy (NCBI): domain Eukaryota; kingdom Viridiplantae; phylum Streptophyta; class Pinopsida; order Cupressales; family Cupressaceae; genus Sequoia; species Sequoia sempervirens. The sequence goes on along the minus strand of VDFB02270651.1, from coordinate 128,347,011 downwards.
AAAGGTCTTTTGAAAAATGTAAACCCTAATTATGTAAAATTAATAAGCTTAGCGAATATCTTGTTTATGCAAAATACATGTTGATTTCATTATTTTTATGAAGTTTTCGATATATACATTGTACCTTGCATTCTAACATGACTATACAGGATTATGGTATTGATATGCCACTTGAAGCAATAAGAGCGTTTATTTTAGGTTTGTTTTGTGAAAAATCTAATGATAAATTATTTTATTTAAGTTCTTGTATTTTTGGACAATGCATTAGCTGTGGAAATCTTTCACTTTTAAGAATTTTTTTGCATGAAAGTGTTGATCATGATTTTGGACAACAATTAGTAGATGTCAAAAGATTTAGGAATGTTCACTATTCTTTAAAAGATGGAAAAATAGGAAAGCATTGTGATTTAGTTACAAAAAAAGTTAGTGTGCATGCATTTATGAGTGAATTTAATAATAAAATTGTACCAAAATATGTTATGCACTCTGCACATGCTCGATGGATTGATTGCCAATTTCGCTCATGTAGAAACACATTTCCAATTTGTACTATACTTTCAGTGGTTGATTTTGCAGAGAATTATACTCTCTCTCCACAAGAGGAAATTCAATCTCAATATTATAATTCTATGCAAGTAGCTATGTTTGTCCATATTGTTTATAGACATGCAGATGATAGCACTGAGGATGATAGAAAATTTTTGAGGGAGTATCATTTTTATTTGGTGACAATCGGTTACACTCATCGAGTTTGTTCAATATTGTTTTGAAGTATATTTTATAGAAATTTAAAGAAAGAGGAATCCATATGAGAAAAGAACACCTCCTTGTAATTGGGATAGTGTCACCGGGGTAGTTAAAAATGCAAATTTTCTATTCATTCGGTAAAGTTCTAAAGGAACAATACCCAACATTTATGGAGTTTTGAAGTTGGGCATGGTAAAGGAGAACATGATGGAAATTTGAGTGCATGTCAAAAGAATTCTTGCTAGAGAACAATTAAAATTAAGAGGGGATTAGGTAAAAGATTTTAAAATGCACATGGGGTGTGGATTGTTGGCAATAGAAAGATTATACACTTTGGTTGGTGATTACTCTACAGTTCATCGATTCTTTTGGTTGGTGGAAGAAAAGAACGTTGTATCTAGAGTTGACTGTCAGACAATTAGTGGATCTACTAAATGGCATTCATTTAGGAGTGCGACAGCAAGAACATGGACTATTTGGACAAGGGAGCTTGCATGTTTTTCCCATTTTTGTATCTCAGGAAATTGGGAAGCTTGTGAAAATACAGAATGGGTTGAGCGATTGGGGCAAAGATCAGTGACACACAGGCTTACATAGTAATGAAAATTCGTAGAAGAAAATGATCATATTTCAGACCTTGTACAAGAAGGTAATTTTAATTTAATTTTTTCATTTATTTTTCTTTATTAAAGTTATTTTTAATACTAAAATTAGTTATATGGATATCTTGAGGAAGTTATTAAATTTGAATTTTGTTGGCGGGACATGTGTGTCACGGTTATTGCACTGAGGGAATGAAGAGAAAATAGAATATTGGTTGTCATTGTGTGGAAACTAAACATAAGTTGTTAACACCTCAAGAAGATGATGATGGCTTTCATTATCCAATAGGTACGGTGATCCCCTTAAGACACCTCCTTAAGCAAATTTTGATAACAAGTTTTAGATCCCCTTAAGCAATTTTTTAGAGAAAGTCTTTGATCCCCTTAAGTAAATTTTGAGAAGTTATTTGATGGTGGTTTTTGAACATGTTTTCCAATAGGATCGGTAGTGGTTGTTGGCACTTGGCTACGAAAATACTTGAGAAGAAAGAATGGTCTACCTGCATTTGAAGACTATGAAACACATAAAAAGATTATGCATTATTCACACTTGGTGGTGGCAACAAATATAAAACTAGAGCGCTATTGTGGAAGACCTTCAAAAAAATTGCTATGGTCAATTTCTATGGAAGAGCATGAGGCAATCATAGATGCATTGCAAAAAAGAGAGGATGTAGATGGTACAATGGATTAAGTAAATACAGGTAAATACAGTTTTAGTTTTATTTTGTCCTTTTAAATACATTAAATATATGTTTCAACATTGGTCAAGTGTGTTATTAGCTGAAATTGATTTAAATTGTTCTTTTATATATCCTTAAGGCATAATCACAAAAAGGATCTAGTCCATGCAAATTCAACCTAGACAACATGGAATACTTGGTAAAAACAGGTAATTATCCCGGTTAAATTATATTTAAATACATGTTTTGATTACATATTGATATTGCTTGGACATTAATAGTTAAAGTGATTTATTGTCATTTCACGTATCCTAAAGCCATCATTGCATTGATCTCATACTTTGAAACAAAAAGGAGAGGATGCCTAGATTCAACCTACAAACATGTGTGGAATACTTTTAAATGCAAGTACTTGAGTTCTGTACATATAGATAGTTTTATATAAATTAAAATATGTATGTTTTGATGATTTCATTGATATTTCTTGTACCTTTTTGATATCAGGTGGTGTGAAGACCTACATTCTAGCCACGAGTTTGAGATGTTCTTGATATGGCATATCCAAATTTTGTAAACATCATTTTGAGATGACATATATGTACATACATACTTACAAAATTAAACATACTCTATGTACTTCTATGTATCAAATCAATATTCTATATATTTAGGCATATTATGACCCCTTAATACATCCCCTTAAGATGTTCTATTATGACACTTTTAGACATCCCCTTAATTAACATGTTCTATTATGACCCCTTTAGACATCCCCTTAAGACACCTTAAGACATCCCCTTAATTAACACATTTTATTATGACCCCTTTAGACATATTATAACCTCTTAAGACATCCCCTTAAGACGTTCTATTATGACCCTTTTAGACATCCCCTTAATTAACATGTTCTATTATGACCCCTTTAGACATCCCCTTAAGACCCCTTAAGACATCCCCTTAATTAACATATTCTATTATGACCCCTTTAGACATCCCCTTAAGACATATTATAACCCCTTAAGACATCCCCTTAGGACATTCTATTATGAACCTTTTAGACATCCCCTTAATTAACATGTTCTATTACGACCCCTTTAGACATCCCCTTAAGACATTCTATTATGACCCCTTTAGACACCCCCTTAAGACGTCATTATTTGTTTTGACAACTTATAAATTAGTGTTAGATGAACTATTATTTATAGTATTTATTATTTATTATTTTATTCTTTAATCTTCTATGGTATTGTTATGGTTAGGATTAGAATTTTAATTAGAGTTAGAATTGAACCCTGATTCTAACTATAATACTAATTGAACCCTAACCCTAACCGTTATTAGAACCTAACCCTTATTGAACCCTTACCCTATCCTAAAATTAATCATATCCCTAAGCCTTGTTGTATCTAACCCTAATTGAAACCTAACCCTAACTCTAGTTGTGTCCTAATCCTAACCTTTACCCAAAGCTTTATCCTATAACCCTAACCTTAATCCTAAGTTGCTATATTTTTGTACAATAAAACCTTTAGTAAAGCCTTAAAATTTTAATATTTATTTACATATATATGTTAATTTTGAATAAAATAGAATATTAGTGATTTTTCCTTTTTGAAATGTTCTTAATTTTTTAAAAAATATTGAAGATTTTTATGTTGGAAGATTTCTACTATTCATGTACAGTGTTAATTCATGTGTATTTTGAGCAATCATTATTATAGTTGAAGATTATTTTGATTTTATAACTATTTTTTTCCTTTTTGAAATGTTCTCAATTTTTCCTATAGTTAAATTTGACATGTTAAAGACTTTCATTACCAACTTGATATTAATCTAAATATGCAGTAATCCAAAGACTTTACATTCACATGATTATTTCCAAATAATATTAAAATAATAACTTATGTAGATTTTGGAAGTGCATCTACACATTTTAAGCATAAGATCCATGTCCACTTGACCCATATTTTAATGCAATTTAGGTTTAGACCCTAAATTTCTAGTATATAAATAGATTGCTTTTGTTTGTAAATTATGATTTATTGACTGATTATTGTAAATATTAAAATGTCCTATATTAATCCATGTATGAGATCACTAAATTTCACATCAATGTCCTATATTAATGTCTTGACTATGAACATAAAATGCATAAATGTACATGTGTAAATTAAAATTTCAAACAATAATAAAGTCCATAATTTATGTAACATATTAAGTGCATGAAACCAATATATTAAGCGCACATGAAATAAAGTCCAACAGAGGACATGATAAACAAGAAATATAGTCCATGAAATAAACAAATATAACACATAAAATCACATGTTTCTAGGTCATGCACTGTCTCTATAATCAAGAGACCTCTTCACACCATGTGAACTATGTGGATGACCTGAAACACTCTGTACATAACATAAAGATGAAATTAGATATAAGACAATAAAAAATGATTTAATGAAAATTTAATTTATAATCCATCATAAAATTAAATTACCATCATATCTACATTTGGATGCTTTGGTGCGCCTGAAGAAACCTCTAAATTCTCTAAATCAATCTACATAAACAAGACAAATAAATTCAAAATTAGATGTACAACTCTACAATTAATTTTTTTTAATTCAATTTAATTCAAAATTTATCATATTTTAATTGTATCGTATTCTGAGGTTGTGCACTAGGCTCTTCTCCAGGACCTGTCTGTACATGCTCAACTACAAGATGTGTCTCATGCTATAAAAGAAAAAGAAAATGTGAAAATATCACATTATGTATATATTCAATTTAAAATTTATAATTCACTTTAAATATAATAAAAAAATTAAATGACCATTTGATCTCAAAACCTGCTCTACATGTCCTCCTAGTGGTGTAACTATGTCTAGTTCAGGGCTGAAAGTTGCACTAACAAAGTCCTACAAGATCAAAATTAAAGCATGTACAATTTAATTAGGTTAATATATAAATATATATTCAAGTTTGCACATTTTGTGTAGAAAGTTTTGTAAACAACCTGGAAATCAGTGGCCTCACGAGTAACTGCAACATCAAATCTTTGCCCAATGCCCATTCTTATTGTGGTATCAACCTAGACATACATATGCATAGACATTTAAGGCTTATAATATTTACAAGTGTGCATGCATGCGTTTCATATATCTAGTGAATTCAAAACTCATAAAATTGTAACTATACTAATGTAAACTTTAAACAAATTTACAATATGAATGTACTTGCCCCTGATGTATGATGCTCGATAGTGGAGGAGTGCTTGACAATCCCTCAGGAGGAATCAATGTGGATTTCAATTGACTCACCTAAACCAACATGAATATTTGAAACATATATGTGATTCAATTATAAATTTAAAACTCAAGTTAAATAATTTATGATTTCATATATAATTTTTAAAATTGAAATCAAAATACCCCATAAGGGTTGCCAAGTATGACCGGTGTCGATGTATGTACTCGTGGAACATATGATTGCCCTTGCATCATTAGTGTCATCTGTACACCAAACAATTTGATTGTTAAAATGCATTGCAAACTTTTCTTTGATATATACAACCATAAAAATTCTTATAAAATGAACATACATCTAGATGCATATTTATACCTATGTTGTAGTGTCCTCGGGGTGATGTTCTGCTACAAGGAACTCTACAAATGAATTGATGTGACCAGATGAACCACCAGAATCTCCCCGTCCACCTGAACTAGGTGTGGCCTGATCAAGTCCATAACATACTTGATGACAACTAGTACATATATGGGTGACGGGCCTCGACACTCCTAGAGTGGTACTTAGACAAGCTCCATAAAAAAATCCTCCATCATCATCATTGTCTCTATGCTCCCCACTCGCTATCGTAGAAGTGTGTTGATCAAGGTCTCCTACGAGTGTACTAAGGGAACCTAATGTTGATACTAGAGCTTGATGATGTACAGGTGCAAGAATGGGAGGACCAAGAGCAACAACAAGGGTTTGCGCATGCACGGGGCGTCGGGGATCAACCCTTGCCCCTAATCTCTATTGTGGCATGCCACCACCAACACCCTGAAATGATCTAAAATCAAAATAATTGGGCTTTTGCCCCAAAACAAACTCTACATACAGTTTTCTCAAAAAATACAATGGGCACTCCCAATTAGCATGTGGGGGACTATCAAAAACCATATACCATTGATACCAAAAATGTGCACTCATATGCGGATGTATGCACCACCTCATGGATATTCTAGATTTGTTGGGTGGAATGGGTTGTCAAGTAATGGGGTCAAGAAAGTAGGAGGCTAGATGGGCTTTTGTTATTTTAAGGTCTAATATTTGTTTGTAAGAGAGACCATCAAAATAAAATTTTCTCATTTGTTCTCTGTCTCGCCGATGCCTATCAAGATCAGAATTGATCATCTTGATGGAATCAACAATGTTTTGCATTGCAGATGCAAAATATCTCACATGTGGAGGAATCAATGCTTGACTCTGCATGGCATTGATTTGATTTTGTAAGGATGCAACTTGATCATTTATTCATGCTCTCAAGTGAGCCTCGTCAGATGTGATAGGTGTTGCATGTGGCATATTAAGTGGAGGTGGAGGTGGAGGGGGGGAGGGAGGCGGATTTGGCTATGGCTGAGGTGGTGGACTGATGATATCAACAATGTTAAAATCATCCATGATATGTTCGATATAAATGTGCACCTACATTAAATCATACAAAATAGTCCATGTGCATACATATATTAAGATCATATATTTAATTGAAATGCACATATATATACATTGATTGTTCAACTCAAGAGCATGTCCATACAAAATTCAAAATTAAATTTATGTACATGTACATTTAAAATAAAAAATATGATGCATAATTTGCATGCATACAAATCATTAAACTAAACTATGTACATACAAATTTCAAAATTTAAGAACTATATATGAAAAATTTTAATACATGTACATACATACTAAACAATAAACTTGAAACATTCACAAAATCTCATTTTATGTCTAACACACACACACACACATATATTACAATTTTTCAGCAGGAGAAATCATGATCTAGTAGATAGTCATAAAATATATACTATTATATACTATTCATTATAAGTTCATAAATTCCACCAAATTCATAAATCCATGTCACTAAAAATATCCATCTAGAACCAAAATCATAAATTCATGTCACTAAAAATATCTATTTGGAACCTAATTTATAAATTCATCACAAAATATCCATCGTTCACCCAATTTATAAATTCATAACTATTTAAGATCATTGTTTTAATTTATAAACTATTATGGCTCTCTACTACATAGATCTTCATTTCTTTGTGTTTTCCTTTTCAAAATCAGGAGTTCTCCTCTCCTCTAGCCATTGTTGATGCTCATCTACGAGCCCATCCGTAGCCCTGACAGCATCAACAAGGGTTTGCATCCTAGATGTGAACATCCTCACAAGAGGTGCAACACATTGTTCATTTTGAATAATATTGATTTGATCTTGGATGGTTCTAGCAGAAGCATTGATTTGTGCTTGCAAACAAGCATGTTCATTGATTTCAGGTGGTGGAGGTGGGGGGTTATGAGGTAGAGTGGGCGGAGGTGGAGGTGAAGGTGTTGGAGATGGATGGTGTGGAGGTGGATTGCGAATATTATTGAATGGATCCATATGACCTTTAAGATATGAGTGAACTTGCATTAGATTTGTAATTTCAAGATGTAAGATACATGTTTAGGAAATACCTTTAAAACATTCAATATAAATGGCCTTAAATAATTGAATACAAATGATAAAATTATATGTAAGCCTCATTTATATGTCTAAGGCACATGTTACTTGAATGAAAATACAATTAACTATTGATATTGTATAATCCTACAAGATCTTATTATTGTTAAATTTGGTTGGGCCTTGGGCAACTTTGATCACCAAATTTTAAGAACTTCTTTGACCCCCTTAAGAAATGTCATATTGGAACCCCTTAAGAAAATCGAATTATGATTTAGGGTGACAGGATGGCTTAAGGGGATTTATGTCTAGGGAGGTCCTAGGAGAAAATGGCATGGCTCACGTGAATAAAATTTGGTGAAGTTGCCCAAGGCAACCAAATTTCATTAAGAGCCTTTAAAGAAAAAATGATGGCTTTAGGGTTTAGTGTTTAGACTTTAGAGTTTAGGGTTTAGGGTAATAGGATAGCTTAAGGGGGTCTACATGTAGTAAGATCCTAGGAAAAAAATACATGGCATAAGGGAATGAAATTTGGTGGAGTTGCCTATGGCAACCAAATTTCATTAAGATCCTAAGAAAAAATGATGTCTTTAGGGTTTAGGGTTTAGACTTTAGAGTTTATGGTTTAGGGTAATAGGATAACTTAAGGGGATATATGTAGTAAGATCCTAGGAAAAGATTACATGGCATAAGGCAATGAAATTTGGTAGAGTTGCCTCAGGCAACCAAATTTTATTAAGAGCCTAAGAAAAAATGATGGCTTTAGTGTTTATGGTTTAGACTTTAGAGTTTAGGGTTTAGGGTAATAGGATAACTTAAGGGGATATATGTAGTAAGATCCTAGGACAAAATTACATGGCATAAGGGAATGAAATTTGGTGGATTTTTCTAAGACAACCAAATTTCACTTTATGATCCTGGGTAGGACAAAATGAATGGTTTAGTGTTTAGGGTTTAGGGTTTATAATTTGGAATATTTAATGAACTTGCAACTTAGTGAAGAACATTTTCTTGTGGAATAGTTGATTGAGATCTACTCTTGTTTCAACTAACCAACCTAGATCATGATGGCAACTTTGATCACCAAATTTTAAGAACTTCTTTGATCCCCTTAAGAAAATCATATTACGATTTAGGGTGATAGGATGGCTTAAGGGGATTTACGTCTAGTGAGGTCCTAGGAGAAAATGACTTGGCTCAAGTGAATAAAATTTGGTGAAGTTTCCCAATGCAACCAAATTTCATTAAGAGCCTTTAAGGACAAAATGAATGGTTTAGTGTTTAGGGTTTAGATTTTAGAGTTCAGGGTTTAGGGTTTACAAAACTTAGGGTAAAGTTTTGGTGTCCCTTGGAATATTTAATGAACTTGCAAGTTAGTGAAGAACATTTTCTTGTGGAATAGTTGATTGATATCTACTCTTGTTTCAACTGACCAACCTAGATCATGAAATCACATTCATATTATAATCTTGCACGATCTTATTATTGTTAAATTTGGTTGCCTTGGGAAACTTCACCAAATTTTAAGAACTTCTTTGATCCCCTTAAGAAATTTGTCATATTGGGATCCCTTAAGAAATCAATTTATGATTTAAGGTTATAGGATGGCTTAAGGGGATCTAGATGTCTAGTGAGGTCCAAATTTAGTCATAGTATAGCCTTATTGGTTCCACCTAGCTCTGGGAAAGTATCATGTTAAAAATGAATCAATCTATATATATCACAAAAATAACAATAATTTTAAATGTAACCCATACTCTAACAATAATAGAATGCTAAATGATCCCCACCCCTAACCATATCCTAATTGAATTGCAAACCTAATTGAAACTTAATTAAATTATAACCTTTACCTAATCTTAAATGTATTCCATTATATTATATTTAAATTTATTATATTTATTATAATAATATTAATATATATATATTCCTTGTAACTATTTATTTAACAATTGAATCTTAATCCTATTAAAACCCCAAGTAAATTGTAACATTACCTATCCTTAATTGTAATCTTATATTATATTTTACGATATTAAATATTTATATTATTTTATATATTATATTAAATATAATATATTAAATAATATAAATATTTAATTATATTTCTTTTATATGAATCATCCTCCTATCTCTAAATTGTAATAATAGCATGTAGTTCCTCCAAACTATCATCATGTACCTCCTCCCTTTCCCATGTAATAGGTGTACCTTGTAGGTGTTAAATGGTTCCATCTTGGTCTCCTTATTAATGCATTTCTATCCTTCCACATAAATCTATATAGTATCAAAATATAGGTAATTTTATGGTTATTGAATCTCTCTTAATTGCTAAAGAATCCATTATGATTGAGGATGGGTGGATTATTATCTAGGATCACATTTTAAAAATCCTATAGAGGTCATGTGGTATGTTTTTCTTAATACATATATTCCCATACAAACCTCTTTCCATATATTATCAACTCTCCTATATAATAGACACCTTCCTAGATTTAAATTTCATATGATATATATGTACCCAAGTGTTTCCAATTGGAATTGCTATAATTATACTTTTATGGCATTCTAGATATTCAAAATAGTTTTCATAAATCTACCAAATAGACCCATTCTTGACATTGAACCTACATAATTTTAGGTATGTCCAATGAAAGATTAGGGTCTAGGGTTCATAAATTTCAAATGCTTTAGTGTTAAGGGTTTAGATTTTATAGTTTAGGGTCTAGGGTTTAGCAAACTTAGGGTGAAGTTTTGGTGGCCCTTGGCATAATTTAGACTTGCAAGTTAGTGTCAATTGGAATTGATTGTACATGCTTAGATTTACAAATTTGCTAACTAAATTTGCAAACAAACATCAAGATAAACTTTATGAATTTTAACTATTCTTTAACATATTGATTTCTAATCTAATTATAATTTAACATTGAAACTAAAGTTTAATATATATCATTTTTTCCATATAAAGTAAATAAAATTTAAAACATTTAAGCAATGCAAATGAATTTTTTTGAGCTCAAAATTACATAGTTTTCAAAATCAAAATGATTTGTTTGATTCCAATTTAGGGTTTTAACAATTTCTTTGTTCCAATTCAATTTAGGGTTTCAATTTTAAACAATTAGGGTTTTTAATGCAATTTTTTCATTTCAATTTAAACTAGGGTTTTCAAATTCAGTTTTTTTTGTTTGATTTGGATTCAGGGTTTCAAAAAGCTTGATTTGGATTTGAAAAATGCAATGTTTTTATTTCATTTCAATTTCTAGGGTTTTGAAATGCAAATTTTTTTGTTTTGTTTCAATTAGGGTTTTCAAATTCAATTTTTTTGGGTTTAATCGAACAATTTAGGTTTCAAAAGTTAAATTTTGTTTCTAAAACACAATTCAAGGTTCATTTTTTCATTTTTATTAAAAAACCTTCAGGTTTCATTGCATTTTTTTGTCTATTTTTACAATTATTCATTTCTACTAAAATAGTTTTAAAAAATACTTAAAACGTGAAATAAATTTAAAAAAACATGCTAAATTCATTTATTTTCTTCAAAATTTCAATTCAAAATTTAAAAAATGCAAAAAAATTGTGTGTAGGGGGGTACCTGTAGCTGATTGTGGGGGTCATTGTCACCAATACTCGGGGTCCCATCCATTGTGCAGTGAAATGTGTTTTTTTTTTTAATAAATAGCAATATAAAATGGGATCCTGATTTATAGAAATCAGGATCCCATTTTTTAGTAATCGGGATCCCATTTCATGAGAATCGGGATCCCGTGCCTTTTCCATTGGTTCAAAATCCGATGGGAAACAGGATCCCGATTTTTAAAAATCGGGATCCCGTTTCGTCTTAGGCTTGGGATCTTGAACCATAACGGGATCCTGATTTTTAAAAATCGGGATCCCATTTATGAAAATTGGGATCCCATTTCCTCAATGTCGATTTCAATTTTTTGGTTAAGGAAATAACTTCCACGTTTCATGGACTCAACTTTGTGCACTTACCCACCACTAGCTTTCCAAGGTTGAGCCCCCATAGATAATATGACAGCTTACTAGCGTGCCTCATGTTAAAAGTGCATATAAGAGAAATTTCCATCCACTTTGAGGCTATGCCAACTCTCTAATTTCACCAGCATTGTGAATTAGCCTACTTGTTACAACAACCTGGCTAGTAGGTCTCTTGCTAATTCATGATCCACCCTCTTTTACTTCTTTAGAGGCTCCTTCCATGAATTTCTCTTGATTCTTCTTTGTACGTTTGGACCTTGAGGATGTCATAGGGGTAATTAACATAAGGTTAGATGTTGTAAGTGGATCTAGCTTAACCGCAGATGAAACATCCCGAGTCTTACACCTTTTAACTCTCTTTTGCTTTGATTTCCTCTTCAGCCTAATACTAGACTCATTGGGCTCTGAGTCACTCATATTTACAATGCGCTATGGCTAGGGTTTACAATTTTCTTGATCAAAAAGACCTACCTAGCTTTAAAACCCAAGACACAATTTATAGGACAAAATACCCCCAAAATTCACACAATTTTTATCAACCTAACAGAGGATACTCAATGAACAAACCGTAAGCAAATTATCTCCCAAATTCTCCACTATTTTTTCAAAATAGCACAATTTAACATTTTAACTAGAAGAGATTGAACACTTTACTTACCTAGGTGAATAATTGGTATTAATGCTATTGCAATTTCTTTTTGGAGTCATCCACACTATTTCCTCAGCTTTTGGCTTTCTTCTCCACTCCTGAGCAGTTCCAAATGTACAAGAAACAAGCTAGTCACCTTATTTATTTCTAGGAAATGGAACATGTAACCATTAATGTTTGATAGAAAGCTCACGCGAGTGAATTGACATTTATCCATTCATACTCAAACCGAGACCATTGATCATTTTGTTTTAAAACCAAAACAACAATTTTTCTCTCAACTCCCTAATTTATTTTCTCCTTTAAACAATGTGCTCAGGATGATGGGTATGTGCAGGATCATGATGGGCCAAAAAGTGGTGATATGATGGGTATGTGTAGGCTATGTGGCTGATGACTTTTTTTTTTACCCAAAATTGATGAAATGAAAAAGGGTTTTTAAAGGAGATTCTCAGATTTCCACCAATATAAATTATGCTTTACTTTGAATTTAATTAATAATTATTATTCATTTTCTATTTGAATTACAACTAAAGTCTTGATTGATAGGCTGATTGAAAAACATCTGTAGCTTACAAATGGTATCACATTTTTTGAATCTAAAACATGCATCACAATCTATGCTTCACATACTATAGGATTCAAAAAAATGAATTTCACAAAATTTTTGACCAAGTTAAGGTGGTCAGACATTCAAGTGTTTATATTTTTAAAAAAATTTAATAAAAAAATTATAATTAACTATTTACTTGGAAAAAAATACAAAAAAATATGCATCACATCCACACGAGTCCTCTAGTTATATCTAAAATACGATAATTTTTTTTAATCATTTTATTGTGGTTAGGGTGGTTAGACAGACACCTACTTAGTTTTTTCCTTGAAATTTAAGTACCACTGCATTGAAATTTCAAATTTTCACCAAATAGATTTGGAAAATAAAAAATAAATCTAGTAGTTTAGAAACTACATTCAATTTTCTATAGATTCTATTGTTACATATTTTTGAAATAATATAAATAACTTATTCAAATTTTTATGACAAGTTTCCTAACTTTCATTGTTCTAAATTTTTTGCCACTTAAGGGCTTATTTTTTCTATGATGATCCTGCCCATACCCTACTGCCACATTTTCCTTCATTTACTAGTCATTTCTCATCATTGATACATTTCATCTTTCACAAGTCTTATCAACAATGTGAATATTGATGCGATGGGATCTACACCATTGAGTTTAGGGCTCATCCTTGATCACATTCATCTCCTATCATGTATCGTTGCTTTATGCTTTGAATTCTGGATCACATTAGTAATAGGAGATAGGGAAATGGAACATGATTAAGACATGTGCACTTGAATGAAAATAAAAGGCACAAGATGCATCACTCACAGGAGCAATTCAAATCAGTGAAAGAAAGTTTTCAGAAATAACTCCATCACTCATCCTTATTTTGAAACTCAAATCTTAGAATGAATCTGAGATGATCGATAGGAGAGAATACAAAAAGCACCAAGGACCATTGTACATAACTATTTGTCGTCACAAAATTTATGATTAATTAGAAATAAAATATATCCCAATGATAATGAAAGAAGAACACATATCACACATCACTAATTTACAATAGAAGACTCTTAGGAGATTGCAAATATGAAGGAAGCCAATGATAACACATAGGAAACATGTATCGTGCATCGCTAATACAATAATCAACATTGGAAACCAATCCACGATGTGAAAAAACAAAATAAATACCACTCATCACTCATCATTGATTTAAGTTTACATTTCTAAAGCTATCCATGATGAGCAATAAATGAAATGGTAGACAGAACTAAGGTGCGATAATTTTAAGCATGTTCTTAAAAGTTGTTTTAAAGAAGGGGACCACCTATGATGATGTATAAAAGGCATTAAAGTACCTAAAAAATATTATTTTCAAAGGATGTAAAGGTCAAAAAATTTCAATTGATCAACCTTATAAAATGCAAGAATTTTGGACCTAGGCATGAGCGACTGGTTACTCAATGAGCTCTAATTGCATAAGATGTTTGATCATGACTATGGATGGGTGATGGGAGGTCAATGATGAATTAGAGCTTTGCAAAGGATGCATGATTGAGGCTTATTTAGGAAGGATCTTAGGTAACCTAATACCCTATAATAGAGATGATAAACAAAACCCTAAGTTCCTAGGATGGATTCAAACCAAGATTTAGTAGATTTTTGGGATGGAAAAAAATTTTAGGGGTGGAAAGTGTATGAAAATGATCTCATGGGTGCATTTTTCCATATTCCAAGCCATGTGCTAGCCATTGAAGATACAAGAACATACATTCATGGGAAGTTAGAAGAATTCAATCACTAAGAGCTGAAGGATTTGTGGGAAAATGAGTTGATGGGATATGATCTATTGCTTAAGTCAAAATATGAAAACCTAATTTGAATGAACCTAAATGTTTGGAACTGGTTTAAAAAATTTCCAGTTAGAGTGAGGAAAATTTTGTTAGAATGGCCCTTAGTACAGTTCATAGAAAATTTGTGTGGGCAAAGGAACCAGGGGTTATTAACAATGATGCAATTTGATCTATAACTGGTTTTTCTAATACTAGTACCAATCTAGTTCAAAAGGCAGTGAAAAATTATGAAGTCACAAGGATGACTAGTGCTAAATTTGAAGAAAGAGCTTTAACTACAAATTCTATTGAAAATGATACCATATTTTAGGGTTAGAAAGAAGATATCTAACAATTAAATGAAAATTTGATCAATAAAAATATAGGAATAAATCACACACAAAAACATTAACATAGATAATTTAACGTGGTTCACCCAATCTGAGCTATATCCACAAAACTGTAGCCATCTAATGATTTTATTATCCAGTGCAAAAACTTATTTCAATCTCATGAATAATTTCCTTTTTTCATCATACCATAACTCACATCCCAACCCCTTATAAAAAGATTAGAAGCTTCTAGATTAGGGTTCTACAAAGTTGGTTTTTTTCGATGATTTTTCCTTTTTCAGTGACAACGCAAAAATAGGGATACATGAAGAGTGTACAATATAGCATGATCAGTCACCACATACCAACAATCTCCCACTTGGAGATTGATCCTAGATGACACGACTACACTTACATCTCCTACTAGAAATAAGCACCTTGGACCCTGTTGCTCTGTTATACTTGAATTCAACCTTGAAGGCCAATCAAAGGTGAAGAGGAGATCAACTTCTCCTTTTTCACCACCTTTGTAAACATATCTGTTGGATTGGCATCTATATGTATCTTTTCTATATTTACATATACATCCTCGAATACTGATTGAATGAAATGATATATCAACTATATGTATTTGGTTTTAGAGTGCAAGGCATAATTCTTTGAAAGATGTATAGCACTTTGGCTATCTGTAAACATGTAATTTTCAGCTTGTTGTTTTTCCAACTCTTCCATGAAAAGTTGTAGCGATATCATATCCTTTTCCGCCTTTGTTGCAACAACATACTCTGCCTCTGTGGTGGATAAAGCAACCACCTTTTGCCACTGAGAAATCCAACTCACTATTGTCCCACCAACTATAAATACATAGCCTGTGGTACTCTACCTAGTATCTATATCCCCTGCCAAATCTCAGTCAATATAGCATTTTTAATTAGTATTAGAGCCCCCAAAACATCAACATTTATTGGATGTACCTCTCAAATACTTGAGAATCCATTTTACCACATGCCAATGCTCAACTCAAGGGTGACTCATATACCTACTAACAACACCTGTAACCTGTGCAATATCTGGTCTCGTGCATACCATGGCATACATTAAACTTCCTAAAATTGAAGCATATGGTACCTTGGACATTTTTTCTTCCTCCTCTTGTGTCTTAGGACACATAACCTTAGTCAATTTGACATGACTTTCTTGGGGGATGCTACCCCTAAACCCCCACCTGGGGCCCGGCCCGACCCCAAACCTTGATGAGGATACATGAAGAAGGTACAATATAGCATGATCAATCACCACATACCAACACCAACAACTATGTTGTCATCATGATTGGGTAGAAAATCTATTTCACTAATTGGGTAAATTTTCTACTATGACAATTCACATTGCATATGAAATGGTGGAGAAAGGAAAATATTTTGATCTTTGTGAGTTGCTTAGGTTGTAACTTATGGAGATTTTGAGTATGACTAAGGAAAAGAAGCATGCATTTAAATTTGGCACTCTAGTTGATTGCTTTTTATTCTATTTCCTAAAGGAGCTACTAGGAAGAAAAGGCATAATATGGGATAACACTAGGCTAGTTGCTCATTGGATTTTTGATCATCTACGTAGTCTAGGAGATTTTAGGGCATAGAAAAATTTCCTAAATGATTTTTTCGTAGTATTTCAGAATGAAATGCATGAAAGAGACTAGATTCCAAGGATTTTGGTGAAGAAGTATGAAAAAGAGAGAACATTTCTTGTATCTATAGATGAATGCATCATTTCTTGTTGTAGAACCCAAAACTCGATGGATTGAACCATTGGGATATGAGATTGATGAAAAAATGGTGGAGAGGTACATTTAGATTCTATTTCATAGTCCTAAGGACCCCTCCCTACCTAGGCATGGTACTTATGAAGAGAAATATACAGAAGTAAATTTAGAGGATACTACGTGTAAAAAAAGAAATAAATTTGAGGCCTTCTTCCAAGGTCAAACATTTTCTAAGGATGATATAGAACAATTGAAGGAGGCTCTTGATGAAAGAAAATACAAATTTGTTGAACAACCCTTTGGACTCCAAAAATTAGGAAGACTATCTTCTAGTGCTACACCAACACCTATCTCCAATACTACCACCTCTATTTCTTCTAATATTGTCAAAGGGAAGAAGGAAAAAAGTTTCCCTACATCTGTTGATATTGCTACACCTACTAGTAATAGTACCAAGGCATCTAAGAAAAAGGACATACCTTCTACTGCACCATCTACTACTTTAGGAAGAATAAAAGTGAAACAAAAGGATGATAGGAAAATAAGTTTGAGTGATGTTGTTGAGGGAGAAATTAAACTTGGCTTAAAAGAGGAGTGTTAGTTGAAAATAAAAAAAAAGGGTAGTATCTCAAATGAAGGATCCAAAACTAGCGTGGATATCTCTATAGATGAGGAATCAAAGGTAGAGGAGGATACTTACCAAATCCATGTACATACAAAGAATAATGAAGAAGGCTCATTTGATCATGTGGAGGACATCCCTGGATCTCCCAGTAAGTGATCAACCTCCTTTAAATATAGGAGCCTTAGTAAATAATATGATTGATGATAACCTTATACCAATTGTTGAGTTATATCATAAGGTAAATGATGAAGGGAAAGAAACCATCATAAGTTTATTTATTAAGTACATACTTATTTTTAATATGGGTATGTGCATGATCGTGATGGGCGAAAATGTGCCAATATGATGGGTATGTGGCTGACAACTTTTTTTTACCCAAAATTGATGAAACGAAAAGGGTTTTTAGAGGAGATTCTCAAATTTCAACCAATATAAATTATTCTTTACTTTGAATTTAATAAGTAATTATTATTCATTTTCTATTTGAATTACAACTAAAGTCCTGATTGATGGCTGATTGAAAAACATCTATAGCTTTCAAATGGTATCATGTTTTTTGAATCCAAAATATGCGTCACATTCTATGCTTTGCATACTATAGGATTAGAAAAAAATTGAATTTCATGAAGTTTTGACCAAGTTCGTGGTCGGACATACAATTTTTATATTTTTTAAAGTTGTAATAAAAAATCATAATTAATTATTTACTTGGAAAAAATTACAAAAATGTGTCACATTGGGACATGAGTCCTCTACTTATATCTAAAATCTTATAAAAAAAATATTATCATTTTATTATGGTTAAGGTGGTTAGACAAACACCTACTTCTTATTTTTTCCCTGAAATTTAAGTACTATTGCATTGAAATTTCAAATTTTGACCAAATAGATTTTTTTTTTTTTAAACAAACCTAGTAGCTTAGAAAATAAATTCAATTTTCTATAGATTTTATTCTTACATATTTTTGAAATAATATAGATAAATTATTCAAATTTTTATGTCAAGTTACCTAACTCTTCTTTTTCTAAAAGAATTGCCACTTAAGGGCCTATTTTTTCCATGATGATCTTGCACATACCCATATAAAAATGGATAACATACAGTCCAAAGTTACTAAAAATGTGTGGAAATAATTAGTAATTAGAAGGAAAGAGGCTTTAAATGTTGAAGTCAAGATGAGATGTGAAGCCTTAAAATCCATTAGTTCCACTTTTTCAGAGATAAAAGCTACAAATCTACTAAAAGAATGTTCTACATTGTTTAGAGTCAAGCAAAGAGTTAATATGATAATGAATAAGGAAGATGACTATATGGAAAAAGTAAGGCAAGAAACTCAACATGTAATCTCACAATTATCAAGGAGCTATGGGGAAATCACCAATTCTATGTACCACATTGGTCAGACACAGGAACATGATACACTTGTAAAAGTAATGGATAATCCAATCTTGTAGATTGTTGATGAGACACTAGGTGTTTTAGAAACCCTTGCCCCTTCGACTGACATAGAAGAAACTACCATAAAAAGGTGTGATGATCAACATAAAGATCATTTTGGTGATAAGAGAGAAGAACATCAAGAATCTACCGAAAATAGGGAAGAGAAAAAAAAAGATGAAAGAGAAGGAAGTAAGGAAAAAAAGAAGAATAAAGACAAAGATGATGAGGATAGAAGGAAAAAAGAAAAAAAGGACAAGTCCTCTGGAAATTCATCCAGAGAAGAAGAAAAATGAAAAGAAAAAGAACAAGAAGAGAAGGAAGAAGAAAAGAAGAAAGATGAAGAAAAGACAGCTACTCCATTTGAGAAGAGAAAAGGAGAAATTTCTAAAGGCCCTAAACTATCAAAGCCATTTGGAGAATCATTTGGAAGTACCCTTAAAGGTCTTCTTTCAAGGAAAACTATACTTCAAACTATGCTTCCACCTCAGCTAGTTAAGCTACCATCTCACCTAGGTTATGTGGATTTGAAAAATATTACACCTAGTGACAGAATAAAACTAAGTGATATCTTTCTTAGCTCTATCACACAAGAAGTTGTAGTCATATAAAAAGGGAAATCAATTGATGAATGAAGCTATCAAAGATTGACAAGAGAAACTATGTTGTGTGGGTTTCTATTGTAGATCTTTAGAGAAAAAATTTCACCCTACAAAGCCAGAAAGAAGATGCTATGAGATGTTATGCCCATCTTGGAGACCTGGTCATGTACAGGCATGTCTCTATATCAAATGCATTGATGGAGGTAGAGAAACTTAAGAATATGAACATTGTTCCATGCACTCTAGAAGAAGGAGAAGAATTCTTGGAAGAATTAGAATCTTTCCATAAAATTATTTCCATGGAAAAAGGAGTTTGAGATGATGGAAATCTAGCTTGGGAAGTGATTCTCAAGGAGTCACATGGTACCCCTAGTTATTGACTTAAATGTTTTATCTTTTCCTAGTTCTTTGTCCTTGATTTCAAAGGGGGAGAAGATGAGAAGAGGAGAAGAGTATGTATAAAGAATGTTATGTTTTTCTATCCTATAAATATGTTAGGGGGAGTTGAGTTCATTAGTGTTGTACAATATTTTGTTTTGAAGCAAATCTCATTTATGGCACATGTCATCAATGAAAAAGGGGGATCTATTGTTGGAAGAAGGAAGAAGGTGGCCTCCATGTTTTTTTTCATTGATTCCAACACTATTTGGTAACTGACTAACTAAACTATTTGTCTACATTGATATGAAATCTTGATCTAGAAATCCTCTCAATAAAAGGAAATTCTTTTGGCCAATAGGGATATGAACTATTTATCTTATAAATTTTTAAAGTGTTTCTCATTCTAGGTATGGGCCAACATAATTAATGTTTGTTATGATTTGTTGTATGTGCCAAAAGGACTTTCTATTTAAGCTAACAAATCTTTTTGACTTATGCATTCAATTAGGATGACCTAATTGATGTATAACGATGAAGCTATGTATATATGTTTAAGTAATACATATGAAGTATAAGAAGGCGATGGAAATAGAAAAAGATATAGTGTGATATATAGTAATGCAACAAGTGTGATTGTGCAAAGGTTTAAACAGTGTTGTATGCTAGCAACTAAAGTAGAAGTTTTGATAGTCTAGAGTGTAACCGAAATTGATCTCTGCACATTGAAGGTGTATTTACTCAACTCATGTATTGGAAATGACCCATACCTTTTTGTATCTTGGAAATAAGCCATCTTTTGTATTCAGGATATGATCCTTTCAAGGATAGTGCATCCTGGTAGTGAGACTTGTAATATCTTATAATCAGTTATATTATATTGTGAGATAATCCTCACTGTGGTTTTTCCCCTTTTGGGTTTTCCATGTAAAAATCCTCATGTCAATGTGTTATGATCTCTTTTATGTTTTGGTTTTCTCTTGCAGCTAGATGTGGATTGATAGTTAGATGGTTAGTAATTAATTGTGTTAGAAAAATACTAATTCAACCCCCCTCCCCTCATCTAGTGTATTAAAAAAACTAGTGATTTGTGAGATTTATTCTATAGATTTTAAATATATTTTTTCTGAAAAAATTGAAATTTAATTGTAATTTTTTGTGTCTCCTTTGATAACTAGTTTTTAATAGTAAACAACATTTTTAAAAAGTGGTGTGTACTTCGGCTCGCATAACTTTTTTCCTACAAAGGATAAAAAATCTAATTCTGTTGAATTTAGGTTGGTCACAATAGTATCTAGTGCTTTCATTTTGTTTCATAATATTTTGTTGATTATTTTAATTTTAGTTAAGTTTTTAAAATCAAACCAATTACAATTTAGACATAGATGCACTTCGGGTCACATAAATTTTTTGGTATCATGTATTGAAATTCATTTTTTCTTTCGTTGTTGGAATGAGGACATCAATAACTAGTGCACATATATTTTCCAAATATATTTCCATCAAAATTACTATTTTTCCACAATAATTTTTCACTGAACTTTATGTTCGGCCAAAAACCTATGTTCAGTTTTAGTAACAGAAAATGTTTCCTTTTTCTTGCTTGATCTAATACTTGACATTAAAACTGAACTAAATGTGTCTTGGAGTAGAGTTGTAATGTCTTGTACACATCCATATAATTTTAGGACCTTTATTTGACTAAAACATGCTTTAATTGGTCCTTTGTAAGGGTGTTGTGAAGTTTTGTAACACACTTTCACACTTTTCTAGGACTTATTTAAGTGTTGTAGAGTGTTTTAAATCACTTTCACATTTATCTAGGTGGTCTCAATTCATTGTGGTTAAGTGGAGTTATTAACCCCATTTTTAGGAATTAATTTTGACACCTCCCGAGGATCTCTCTTGATAATCATAAATTAAATATCAAATTACTTCATTGGGAAAAGTTTGGTCTTGGTAAGATAAGCCAAAACCCATTCACTCTTAATGGCGAATGGGTCCTCCCTCAATAGGACTTGTCTTTCTTAGTTGATCTAGAATGGGATTTTGGCCTTCTTTCAGCTCCCTAATGCTCGATCCTAGAAACTTAGCTAGGATCCATTCACCTTTGGTACCGAATGAGTTCTCCCTTAATGAGACCCTAATTATTGAATTTCATTCTAGTGGGAATTTAATTATCTTTCTTTTCAAATTTGGTTTCAACCTTAGTTGTTTGAATTTTGGGGTTGATCTTCCTATTTAGTATAAATAAGGGGTTAATTCACATTGTTTGACCTAGCAATTTTATGTGACTTCATGACATCATAAGAAAGGGCATTCATAAGACATTTCAAGGCAGATTGCAAGTCTTTATTGCAAAAAATCAATGTCTTATCATCATGTCCAGGGTTTAATGCATTCATGTGTGTTGATCTAAGAAGTTATTGTAGCATTGAGGATCCATTTACAATCAACATCCTACATCCAAGATCTACATTCTTCATGGAAACTCCATGATTGTTTCCAGACTTGCTTCACACGACATCATGCAAGGTGATATCAATTACATTATTGCACTTTCATGCATCATTTTGGATATGTGCAGGATCATGATGGGCCAAAAAGTGGCAATATGATGGGTATGTTGTTGACGACTATTTTTTTACCCAAAATTGGTGAAACAAAAAGGGTTTTTAAAGGAGATTCTTAGATTTCCACCAATATAAATTATGCTTTACTTTTAATTTAATATTAATTATTATTCATTTTCTATTCAAATTATGACTAAAGTACTTATTGATAGGCTAATTGAAAAACATCTATAGCTTTCAAACGGTATCACATTTTTTGAATCCAAAACATGCATCATATTCTATGCTTTGCATAATATATGATTAAAAAAAGAAAAATTGAATTTCATGAAGTTTTGACCAAGTTAAGGTGGTCAAACATATGATTTTTTATATTTTTAAAAGTTGTAATAAAAAATCACAATTAATTATTTACTTGGAAAAAAATTACACAAAAATACATCACATCGAGGAATGAATCCTATACTTATATCTAAAATCTTATTAAAAAATATTATCATTTTATTGTGGTTGGGGAGGTCAGGAAAACACCTACTTCTTATTTTTTCCTAAAATTTAAGTACCACTATATTGAAATTTCAAATTTTCACCAAATAGATTAAAAAAAAAAAACCCTAGTAGTTTAGAAACTACATTCAATTTTCTATAGATTCTTTCTTACATATTTTTGAAATAATATAGATAACTTATTCAAATTTTTATGTCAAGTTGCCTAACTCTGATTTTTCTGAATTGTTTGCCACTTAAGGGCCAGTTTTTTCCATAATGATCCGTCACATACCCTTTCCTTCATTTCATTATTTGGTTTAATTAACTACAAGGGGTTTGACTGAGGAAAACCCCCATTCACTAACAAATCAACAAGTTTTTTTTCCCTTGAGTGTGTTATTGTAGATTTGTAGATTGAAGATCAAGTTGAGCAAGATTTGGAGCAAAGTTGTCAAAGTTGTAAAAGTTGTCATTAAAAGTGCAATATCATGGAAAGAGTTCTACATAATTAACTACATGCTTCCAGAACTTGATAACTAGGATTTCAAGAGTATGTACATCAAGCTAGGGATCCTGAAATGAGGTTTTTGAAACCCTAAAAGGACTCATTCGCCACTGAAGGAGAATGAGTCTTCTATAGCTAAAAGAAAGTAAAATTTTGGCTAGGTACCCTACTTTTTATGCTCTAAAAACATCCTGCATAGTTGCTATAATAGTTAGGTTGCATTTTTGGTTCTTATTAGCATCTTATTCTATATATTTGAACTGATTTTTGGCTTGGAAAATAAGTGTTCCATCTCATTTGCACACACATTTGGGAAAGATCCTATTTTCCATGATTTCATTTTTGGTGAACTCGACTCATTTAACATTGCAATTTTCCAAGTTTAAGAGTCTCTCATTGCATATTAAGTTAAAATATTACATTAATTGCATTTACATTTGCATTGAATTGGGGTTTCTTCTTTTGCATTGAATTCTTGCATATCAGATAGTGTTTAGATTTGCATTGTTTTGCATCTTTCTAAATCTGAAAATTACAAAAACAATTTTTTTTTACATCTCATTCAAGTGCATTTGAAAATCAAAACAAAATTTCATTTCAAACTAGGTATTTCATTTCATCTTTCTATTATAGTTTTGTATTCAATTTCTTGAAAATATGAAGTTGCATTTCACTCTCTATAACCCAGAACAAAAAAAATATATTTGAAAGCTTGCAAACCATTAAAAAATAGTTTAAAAATACCTAACCTAGACCCAGTCTCCCTTACTAATGTATATGTCCTTGATCATATTTGACCTGTTCAATTTCTAGCATTTGAAAAGACATTAAAATTGACTCTGAAATCCCTAGAAAGACCTAACCAGGACCCATTCACCCTTACTGGCGAATGAGTTCATGTTAGCTATAGATCTAAAATTTCAAGACATTAAAATATCAGTTTTAAGCTTCTTTTTGGTACATTATTGTTTTAGTTTCATTTTAAGCTTATTGCATTGTTTAATAAGTAATTTGCATTGCTTAGGATCTAAATATTGCATTTCATTCTAGGTTATTGCGTTGTCCCTTTTCCATTCTAGGGTTTGCACACTAGGTTTGTAAAACTTGCTTGAGCTTTACAACTTGGTGGCATGTTTGCAATACTATTATAAGGAATACTTGAGGCTCATGTCATCTAGTGATCTCTCACTTGTCATGGATCTTGGGTGCTCTAACTCTCTTTTTGATAGTGTTGAGAGTCAACCCTCCATGGCTCATAGTTTACATACTTCATTTCATATGGCTTCACCTCCTATAATCAATGTGCATGATGTTATCAACAAGATAGATGGACAAATAGAAAACTTACAAGCCCATATCCTTAGTGAATGCATTGATATTATCTTAGTTCCTATCATACAAAATCTAAGGAAATTTCTTAAAAAAGAAAAAAACACAAATCATCTATAGCCTTAGTTACTTCCATCAAGAGAACTTGAACAAACAAGACAATAGCAACAAACATGCCACAATAAATACTCCTACTGAAACTAAGAACAATTTTAACATGGACCATGATCATATGAAATTACCTCTCACGAATGAAGTGATAGCATTTATCAAAGTTGTGGACAATGGAAATAAAATGCACAACTTCCTTGTTCACACCAAAAGGGGAATGAAGGAAGAGGGATCCAATTTTGTATTGCTCACACTCAAGAACAAAACTTTGAGATTCCAATGCAAAGGAGATTGAAATTTGTCAAATGGGATTGTCCTCAAGGCTAGAAATTGATAAAAGAGATTAACTAGGGTATGTGCAAGATCATCATCGAAAAAATAGTCCCTTAAGTGGCGAAAAATTTAGAAAAATTAGAGTTAGGAAACTTGACATAAAAAATTGAATAATTTATCTATATTATTTTAAAAATATGTAGAAACAGAATCTGTACCAAATTGAGTGTAGTTTCTAAAATACTAGGTTTTTTTTTTCTTTTAATCTATTTGGTGAAAATTTGAAATTTCAATTTAGTAGTACTTAAATTTCAGGGAAAAAATAAGGTGTCTGTCTAACCACCATAACAACAATAAAATGATAAAAAGAAATTATAAGATTTTAGATATAAGTAGAGGACTCATTCCCTGATGTGATGCATATTTTTTTATAATTTTTTTCCAAGTAAATAATTAATTATCAATTTTTTATTACAACTTTTAAAAAATATAAAAAATCCTATGTCTAACCACCTTAACATTGTGAAAACTTCATGAAATTATTAGTTTTTTAATCCTATAGTATACAAAGTATAGAATGTGACACATGTTTCAGATTCAAAAAATGTGATATCATCTAAAAGCTATAGAAGGTTTTCAATCAACCTATCGATCATGAATTTAGTCACAATTCAAATAGAAAATGAATAATAATAATTTATTAAATTCAATGTAAAACATAATTTATATAGGTGGAAACATGAGAATCTCCTTTAAAAATCCTTTTTGTTTCATCAATTTTGGGTAAAAAATAAGTCGTCAGCCACATACTCTACACATACCCATCATATCACCACTTTTTGGTCCATCATGATCCTGCACATACCCACTACTAATGCAAAACTTAGGAAATGCAAGATGTTTGAAAACACAATGTGATATGCAAACATGTGCTAAATGACCTAGAAATGCAAACAAAACTAAATAGAAAGATGTGAAACAAAAAGTGTGCACTTGGAGATGTGTTGAAGACTACAAATATCACTGAAGTTTTGTTTTGCCTACCTCTTACGCTTGGTGGGACTCATTCACCATTCCAGGTGAATCAGTCCTAAGTTTGAAAAACTACCCCAAAACAAGTTTCAACCAAAAGTGTATTTTAATCTACAAAAATATTTTAAAAAAACCTATAGTGGGACTCATTCACCACTATTGGGTGATGAGTCCCATTTTGTTGAAAATTGTCCCAAGAGTAGAATCTTGAACTAAAACTTTGCAAGCCTCTAAAGATGGATGAAATAAGCACTTTCCCACTAATTTCATGTAGATTGGATGGATAGTTTTCCCTATATTTTAGTTTTCATGAGTCTTGACAAATTTTCATGACAACTTTGACAACATTTTCAACTTTATCATTTTGGCACTCTTGAAGGCTTCTAGTCCATTTTTCCTTAATCTAAAAACCTGTAATCACACATTAAACAAAGGAAAAGTTGTTGATTGTTAGAAGAATAGGGATTTTCCTTAGTCAAGCCCCCTTTAGGTAATTGAACCAAATTGATGAGATAAGATAATGAAGCATGAATATGAAGAAATGGATTTAGAAGCTTTCCATTATGATAGATCTTGTATTGCTACACAAATCTACTCTTGAATTCCTTAGAATTGATCTTATGAAGTCTTAAAATGCTTAACCATAGATTGCTTGACATGATAATATGAATGCATTATGAAATAATGATTTTAGGGATTATTTATATAGGAAATCCATTCAAATGCCTATTAATTTGATCCCCAAGGCTGACATTGGAGAAACTTGAACTTAAGACCCAATTTTTCCTACTTAAACCTTGAAAATGCCCCAAATGGGACTCAATCACCATCTTGGGTGAATTAGTCCCACCTAGATGGGACTAATTCACCCAAAGAGGTGAATAGGTTCCACTGGGGCTATTTTTCCAACTGGGATGTTGAGGAATGAAGAAATTAAGCTCTTATGTTGATCTAGTCAGGTTTTGATCAAAATAAGCCTCAAGATGCACAATATGGGGTCATAGGGACCTATTAATTTGATGATATAAAGGGTAATTATGGATAAGGATGCAAATTTCAATGTGAAAGTGTGATTAAATACACTCTAAAATATTAAAATGATGTCCACATAGCCTAGAAAGGCACAAGGTCTAATGTGATTGTCTAAAACACATTACAACACTAGATTAAAATTAGGTTTAATTTATGAGCCTTCTAGATTTATGTGAGAATGAAATTAAATATATTTTATAATATTTAATTAAGGGAAGAATAGGTCCACTAGAATTGAATACTTAATAAAAGTCCAGAAAAGTGTGAAAGTTATTTACAACACTTTACAACACCTTTACAAGACATTGAAAAATGCATTTTATTTAGTTTACAAGGTCCCAAGACCTAATGTGAATGTGTTATCCACATTAAAACATTAAATCAAGGAAATATTAGGCCAAAATTCATGAGGACCCAAACGAGAGAAAAAAAGTGGAAGGGTTACTTTTTCAGTGTCCACATTTAGCCCCCACTTTAGTGAGATGATGAACTTGCTTCAAACTCACACTAAATTAGATATTGAAGAGGGGTCCAATCGTACCAATGTAGATGGTCTAGGATAACAAAGATGGAGGAAGTAGACAAGCCCCTAGGATCCATGATCCTAATTCAAATTGACATAAGTGCAAAAGGACACACATAAGGTGAATGGTTTGCCACAAAACAAGATACATGACCATGCAATAGCAATATCTAGAAAGAAGAGAAGTAAAAATAAAAGGTGGATCAAGCTTCAACCATTTTTCCAACACATTGTGGATTAGATCTAGGCTATTTGTCCTAAGAAATGCATACTCACTCTAAGGCGATGAAACTCTTGGATTTCCACTGGGTGAGAAGTCCTAAAAGGTGAGAAACATACACTCATGGTTGGTATGCACTCACACACACGCAAGTGGCTTATGGGGAAATTTGTGCCTTCGATTATGTTTTTGGCTCAAACCATACCAAAGTTATACCTCCTGATAACTTTGATAAGGTGCGACACAAAAATGATCTTCGAGCTCCATGAGGCAAGTAAAACTTCATATGCTTAAAAATCATAGAAATTGTAAATGTGAAATAGTGTAAGGAATGTTCAAAGAGATTTATCTTAGTTTGTGCAAGGTCTCATCTTATGGAACATTGTGCCTAATGTTTCCAAGAAAGGATGTGTCAAAGAAGTATCACGCTCTTGGAGGGAATCAAGCACAATGACACCACCGAGAAAAAGGACATATCACAAGAAGAAATAAATCACATAATGAAACATGATGAGTGTTGATGTATGCCCTCAATTTAAAGTGGTTGCTAACACCATTAATGTGAGAAATTTCTTTAAAGTAGAAGAAAAGATGAGAGCTTATTCAAAAAGCCCTATGCAAAGTCATATGTTTGCAATAAGCTACATCATGAAAAAGGTAGTATGTCACCTACGGGCCAACTTAAGGCATGTCATTCACGTAGCAAGTTTTCTCTTATATGTAAATGAAAGACATTCAACTAGCCCAAAGGGATGATGACAAGTGACATACGAGGACAAGGCTAACTAACCCATTTCCCCCACTTAATGCAGGACAAGGGTGAGCCAAAATGATTGATGAAATGCATGCTAAAGTGAAAATCAGTATCAATTAGAGGAATTAGGTGCCCCAACATAAGGAATAGCACCAAAATCCTTAAGATGTATTTTAGTAATCAAATTCTTACATTCATTAGTGGCATGACCATGAAATCTATGATGTGTACATAATGAAGTCTTGTAACAAAATATCTTTTGTGTTCTTGGAGGAATGGATATCAAGTGATCTTGGATTAGTTTCACCAAGATACTCTCTTTATCAATAGAAGATCTTCCTTTATTATGTGACAAAGATATATATTGCTTAGTATAGGATGTCATACCTACGCAAGATTCTTTAGATTGCAAGATTTTTTTCTCTCCTTTATAGGAGGGTGTAAAATCTAACGAACTCAAATCATTAGTGTTTTGAGAGATGACATTGATGTTAAGCGAAGATTGTTTTTTTGTTTCATTCTAGGAAAAGGATGATAGCCAAGACTACTAGTGTCTATTACTTCAAGATGCTTTACTATTAAAGTTGGCTTAGAAGAATCTTTTACAAGAGTTGATATTGAGTGAAGGTTTGCTTATTTCTATAAAAGGACAATAACCAAGACCATGAGTCATTTCTTGCATGTTAGGCTCTATAGGATTGCAACTACCTTGTTCTTTAGCACCACATCCTTTCCCACTATACCCAAGCTGTTTCATAAGCTCATAACCTTTTCCATAAAGCTTTTTCATTGTGTTTGGATCTAGTGGTTGTTTGTAATCAGCTTCGTCAAAGGTTGTTGTGTAATTTTTTGTCTTTTGTTTTGAAGTGGTTGAGGTGGATGCTTTTGAAGGGTCTTCCAAGTTTGGTGTTGAAATTACTACTCTTTCTTTTTCATGCTTCTTTATTATTATCTTTGATTACCCATCAAAGCTATGTGTGAAATCCAAGGAACCCCAATGATCGTCCAATAGCTTTGTTATTTTTTCAATATGTTGTTCTTTGTATTTTTGTTGCATGGGGTCTACTTGTGTGGTCAGTGTTAATATTTCTAAAGGATTTTCTGTGTTTTTCTCAATTTTTAAATAACTATTTAGGTTAGGGTCTACTTCAAGTGTGTACACTTTGTTGTTGTAAATGTATTTATTTTTATGATGAAGAGTAGAAGGCACCCCATTCATTGCATGAATCCATGGAATGCCCAAGAGAAGATTATATGAGAGATCATGTGGCATAACATGGACCAGTCTTTCTAATGTGGCCTTCCCAACTGTAATAGGCAAAGTGATCACACCAAGCAGTTGTTTTCCTACATTTTCAAGTGTGTCCAAGAGGTTTACACTACACACATTAAGGGTTGAGCCATTGTCAAAAAGGGTTTGCTTTATCCCTATTCTATTGTATTGAGATATGATCATGAAAGCATGATTTTGTTTTTTCACTTCTAGAGGCAGGAGTTCACTTTGGTAGAAAAAATGTCAACATGTATTCATTGGATCATGGCTGCTATGACATTTGGTTACGCATTAGAAGGGATAAGAACTTGTTATAACAAATTTTGAAGCATAGTGTGGTAATTAGGTGAATTTTTAATTAGGTCCCATAGAGATATCTTTGCTGGAGTATTCTTAAATTGTCCAACAAAATCATACTCTTTCCCACTATTTGAAGGAAAATGAGGAGCACTAGGCAATATGGGACTAGGAAAAGGTAAGAGTGTTGTTGTTGGTTGTTGTAGTTGTGGATTTTTTGTAGTGTTATATGTATGAAAAATGGTATTATGACTTGATTAGTACAAAACATTGTTCTTAGGTGGGTAAAGGACAAGTTTAGGTTTATTTTGACTTGGAGGTTTGTTTGAAGCTGGGTAAAGGATGAGTTTAGGTTGAATAATATTAACGTCCCTTAGTGAAGGAGAGTTTGAAGTTTCCTCATAATATTCTTCTAAGGAAACTATATCATTATTGTCATTTTTTTCTTGTTCTTGCACCATAATATCCTTCCTAGGAGGAGAGTTGTTAGGAGAACTGCAAAGCAAATCTACTTGACATGCAAAGTTTGGTTCTTCCAAAATAACTTCATCACAAGTAAGGGAGTTATCGATGGTTGGATTGTTTTGTCTAGCAATAGTGGGGATATTAGGAGAAGGATCTATTTGATTGTCATTTTTCTCTAAGGTCTCATTCTATTGTACCATATTATCTACCCTAGTGGGAGAGCCTATAAGATCACAATCCATGCTTAGATTTTGTAAAGTAGCTTCATCACAAGTTGGGGAGGCATCAAGAGAAGGACAACTATGATTTTCAAATAGATTGTCCTAGATGGTAGGAGCATTAGGGAAGGGGAGAACAAGATTCTCATGACTCTTAATAGGTATATCTTCTAACACCAACCTATCCTTTTTGCATTGAGGAGGGATATTAGAAGAAGGACAATTTTGATTGTCATGGTTATGGAGACTAGGTAAGGTGATGTTTAGGAATGTTTCTATGATCTCATCTTCTTGTTGTCTAATATCTTTCAAAGGGGGATGAGGAGAGGGACAATCAAGACCCTCAATTCTTGTATCTTCTTTCACCAAGATACCTTCATCATGAATAGGAGAGGTATTGGGAGAAGAACTAGTATGATTGTTATGATTGTCTACATTACCATCATCACCAATGGGCAATGTAATATTAAGGATTATGTCAATGGTTTGGTGATGAACATGTTTCTTAATGACCTCATTGTTGTAATCTAAATTGAACTCATAAGAGGGGATGTTGTATTTATGCAATCCATTTTTAACCAATTCAAAGCCACATCTCTTGAAAGTAAACACATGCTATCATTGGAAAAGTAAAGAAAGTGAAATGCAATGACTTAAAGCGAAATGTTTAAATGCATTTTTCAGATGTGAAACAAGGTAATTTTCTGATTACATTATGCAACACCTTGAAAGATGAAATATTGTAAATGCAAACTTGAAATTGAGAAATGCATGAAATTAGTTAATGTAAACTAGATCTAATGAAATGCATGTAACAAAAACTTAGCCACCTAATATAGATAATTAATGGAAGAAAAAACAAGTGTAGAAACAACATTTTCAGTGCCATAAAAGGCACTTTCAGGGGTGCAAAGGGACTAATTCACCCAAAGTGGCAAATGAGTCCCAGTGGGGATTTTTTTCCAGAATTTTTAGATTTTTTTTATTATTGATTTTTATGTTTTTTGTGTTGTATGATGTAGACTTGAGATGCAAATGTACAATTTCAAACATTTTTAATGATTTGAGATGCAAAAGTGCAACCTATAAGCACTTTCACTATTGAAAAATTTGAAACCATAGATTGCAACTTAACTAACGGAAAATGCAATGCAATGTTAATGCAAGCTCTTTCTAGGATGATGATGTACTCCAAATCAGACAAGAAGGTATTTGAAAAGTAGATTCACAAAAATGTGGACAATCGAAATGGAATGCACAACTTCCTTGCTCACACCAAAAGGGTAATGAAGGAAGAGGGATCCAATTTCACAATACTCACACTCAAGAACAAACCCTTGAGATTCCAATGCAAAGGAGATTGAAATTTGTCAAAGGGATTGTACTCAAGGCTGAAAATTGATAAAAGAGATTAAATACTAATGCAAAACTTAGGAAATGCAAGATATTTGAAAACACAATGTGATATGCAAGGGTGATCACACAATACTAGTTTCCAATTTTTGGCCAAACTAGACATTGAACTAGTTTTTTCTAACTAAATCTTCACTTTTAGGCACCTATAGTGGCTAAACCATGAGGAATTTGAAGATGATGCAAACAAGTTATTTGTGAAATTTTGTCTATAGATTCTAAATATATATATTTTTAATTTTTTGGAATCAGATTGCACTTCTTTTTCCACCTCCTTCAAAAACTAGTTTTTTTCAGTAAACACCATTTTTAAGGAGTGACGCTCACTGTATAACACATAAATTTTATTTCATGAAGGATAAAATTCTAATTTTTTTGAATTTAGATTTGTAACTATGATATCTAGTTCTTCCAATTGGTTTCATAGTGTTTCATTGAATATTTTTTCCTTAATCAAGTTTTCAAGTCAAACTAATTACAATTTAGAAATAGGCAGACTGTATAACACATAACCTTTTCTATATGTATCGAAATTCTTTTTTTTTTGTTGGATCAAGGACTTCAATATTTGGTGCACTCATATTTTTTAAAATTTTTTTTGATAATATTATATTTTCCACATGTGTAGAATATAGAGCTTGATTTTTCAGTGAAAAACCTACATTCACAAGAAATAAAAATAAATATAATAATAAAATTAAATTTATTTAAAATTATAATTTTTGGGAAGCTTATAATAAGGACTACATACTTACAAAAAATAAATTCTAAATGAATTCATTTGATCCTCCAAAAGGTAAATCAAAAGTTTTTTTATCAACATTTTGATAGGTGTAAATGAGATTTCGTTATAGGTATGGTTTAAAACTAGCGGGGTTCTATCCAAGTGGGTTTGATCAAAGGTAGTTTGATCAAACCCTCTTCAATTGAAATTCTTTAAATGAAATTTTTAAGGCTTAAATCATTATATTTTCTATAAATATGTCATTTCGGCAAAAATCAAAATCTCCCAGAAATTGTGAACCAGCTGTGGGATCACCACAAACATATGCTAAATGACCTAGAAATGCAAAACAAAACTAAATAGAAAGAGCTATGAAACTGAAAGTCTACACCTAGAGATGTGTTGAAGACTAGAAATATCTCTGAAATTTTGAATTTGTTGCTTTCTAGGCCTAATGGGACTCATTCGCTATTTTGGGAAAACCAAACCAATTTTGGAAAACTATCCCAAAACAAGTTTAAGCCAAAAGGGTAACTGAATCTACAAAAATCACTAAAAAAAACTTTAGTGGGACTCATTCGCCACTACTAGGGGATGAGTCCCATTTTGTTGAAAAGTATCGTAGGAACATAATCTTGAACTGAAACTTTGCAAGCCTCTGAAGATGGATGAAATAATCACTTTCCCACTGATTTCATGCAGATTAGATGGATATTTTTCCCTAGATCTGAGGTTTTGTGAGTCTTGACAACTTTTCATGACAACTTTGACAACATTTGAAAATTTATCATTTTGACAATCATGAAGGCTTCTAATCCATTTTTCTTCAATCTATAGACCTACAATCACACATTAAAGAGATGAAAACTTGTTGATTGTTAGAAGAATAGGGGTTTTCATTGGTCAAACCCCCTTTAGGTAATTAAACCAAAATGATGAGACAAGATAATGAAGCATGACTATCAAAAAAATGTAATTAGAGACTTGCCATGATGATAGATCTTGAATTTTTGTAGAAATATAGTTGGGTTTTTAACCAGCTCAGATGTGAGGGAATGAAGAAATTAAGCTCTTATTTTGTTCTAGTTAGGTTTTGATGAAAATAAGCCTCAATATGCACAATATGGGGTTAGAGGGGCCTATTAATTATTATATAAAGGGTAATTAAGGCTAAGAACACAAATTTCAGTGTGAAAGTGTGATTAAATACACTCTAGAACACTAAAATGAGGTTGGCATAGCCTAGAAAGGCACAAGGTCCAATGTGAATGTCTAAAACACATTACAACACTAGATTAAATTTAGGTTTACTTTACAAGCCTTCTAGATTAATGAGAGAATGCAATTAAATATATTTTACAATATTGAATCAAGGGAAAGATAGGTCCATTAGACTTAAATACTTAATAAAAGTTTAGAAAAGTGTGAAAGTCATTTACAACACTTTACAACACCTTTACAAGACATCGATAAACACATTTTATTTAGTTTGCAAAGGACCAAGACCTAAATTGAATTTTTTATCCACATTACAACATTAAATCAAGACAATATTAGGCCAAAAGTCACAAGCAGGACCCAAACGAGACATAAAAAGTAGGATGGTTACTTTCTTAATGTCCATAGAAGCTAAACCTCATAAGGGCTTAACTAGACAATATCTTGACATTGCTTTCTAATAAAATGACATACCTATGATGGAGTACAAGAGACACTTAGAGGGGGGGTTGATTCAGTGTTTAGAAAAATTAACTTATTTTTTTGACTTTCAAAAATCCCTTTTAAACCTTTTGAGATCAATATGATTTTTTTTCAAAAGCTAACATGTGTGCTAATCTGAATTACAAATTCATAATCACATAAGTACTAAAATGTATAACTATGAAACAATAAGATCACAAATGAAACCAAATAAAGAACCATAACACAGTGAATTTCTTGAGTGGAAAATCTTCCTAGGGTAGAAAAACAACTCATAAAATCACCTCACTAGCTTAATAAACCTCACTAGTTACAAAATGCCTCACTGGCAATGTGTCTCACTGACATTAAATGTGCCTCACTGGCAATGATCAATTTGTCTCACTGACTTGATCATTTTAACTTCACTATGTACATTTCTAAGTAGAATCATTAACTACAAAGGATCACTTTGTTTCACTTCAAATCATATTTCACTTTCAATCTAATACATTTAAATCTTAAAGATTCATTCACTAGAATCTCCAAAATATCAAATATATCAGTTATACACTCTGATTTGCATCATGTTTGCAAAAATTTAATTACAAAATCATGTTTACACATTTAGCATTATAACTCTATTAAAAGCTATAAATTGCAAACAGTGATAAATCATTGTTTATATAAACATTCCATGGTGTTCATGATGCTGGAAACTATCATTCATTACAATCATTAAACAAGCCTTAGAAATTAACCTCATAACTACCTATGTGTGTTGAGTCATTGTGGTGTCTTTTAACATCTTTTAAACTACCTCTTAATCTTCCTTTAACAAGTAACAAAATAATAAGCCTCTTACTATTTAATAAACAATAGCAATTATTTTGTGGTATGCCAAACTAAATAAAGAATGTGGTCATGATCAATTTTATGTATGTTAAACCAACTGAAACCCATACTCGTACTAGGGCTACAAGATGCTTGTACGTGATAACACAATCATAGAACATGGGTATACAAAAACTACCCATATTCGGGTTAAGGTAATTCAAAATTTAAACCAGATGCAAATAGTCTCTCATTAATATACAGTTAAACCCGAGTTTCAAAGACCCTTTAATGAACAAACCACAGTCTACAAAGATCTTTTCTCAAACACCCTTAACAAATAAAGTTTTTTAATAAAATTAGGCTTAACCCATAACAAACAAATTTCTATTTACAAAACCTGACTAGACTAAAACACCAAGATTTTAACAAAAAATCCTCTTAAGATTGGAGGAAAAATACCAACACCTGTAGGTTACATTCCTACATGTAGAGACTAAAAAATATATCTTTTGCAACCTTCACAAAACTGTCAACACTGCCACCATAACCCTAGCCTTCATGTGCCCTAGTTTGAGGACCTTCCATATAAAAGTGTTTTACAAATGCTTTGAAAAGCTTTGAAACAAAATATTTTATGTCATATAGTGTTTACCTTTATAATCCTGGTGGATTGATCTCCATTTTTTATTTATAATGCTTTTACAACTTTAATACCCAAGGAACTTTGAAATGACATGCACCAAGAATCAAAAACCTCTTTAGAGCACACTAAGATCTTCAATGGATAAACCAATATATCATAATAAGGTGACCAAAATGACTAACAAATGAAATATATCTCATAATGCTCAACAAATACACTACCTTGCCAGCCTTGTATAAGCCTTTGTCTATGCACAAAGTCTAAGTGAATTTAGACTAGTCAACTATAATCATCACCTCTAATAGAATGAATTTAGGCTTGTCAACTATAATCATCACCTCTAATAGCTTGATAAATTTGTACCAATCTTCATACCTTGTAGACAATGTGATTAAAGTATGGCACCTTATATACCAAACCAAGAAATAAATTTGACATTATTTCCAAAGACAAAGTGCCAATGGGGTCAACAAACTCCCCATTTGGAATTGATTTCAAATACCCTAAAACCAAGTGCCAAATATACCTAGTCAAGTCATCACTAAAAGAGATCAACAATCAACTATAAAAACTATTCAAGTCATCATTGAAAAAGATCAACAATCAACTGAAAAACCTGTAAACACAACCACTGATATTAGTATATAAAAGGTGGCATAGAAAACACATGTAATCTCCAAAACCAATATGATATCCCAGCACTATAATGAAAAGAAACATATGCTCACAATATGCTTACAAAGGATAACATGTATCCAAACTAAAAGTGAATACAACACATATGCTCACAATATGCTCACAAATGATAACATGAATCCAAACTAAAACTGAATGCAACACAAACTAAGCACATAACTATTTACTTTCTCCTCCTTTTGACAAAAATTCCAAAGGCTGGGGTCAGACAAAGTTAGGAGAATATTGTTCGACAAACCATATAGCACTGCCCAAGCATGTATACATTATGCATTGTAAAAGAAGTATCTAGAATATGCATTAACCAGGGAAAGGTTAAAGATACTATAAATAAATATTACCATACTATAACCAATCTTACCAACTGCCATGAGCCTGTATGCAATGTAGTCAAGGCACCAAATACCAACTGTGTAAAAGCAATTACCAAGTCAACAAAACAAAGACCAATTGTGTGAACTATACAAATATTTTTACCAACATGAATAACCAAGTACTGAGATGCACTTCTCAAGACTCATTGCAAAGCTCTTTCAAGCATGACACTATCATAAAACATAACACTATTCAACATCTGTCACAGTGTCACAAAAATCTGCACAAGCTTAAAGCACACTGTGAGGAAAGCAAATCTCAAGAAACTCTTACGAATTAGCCTTGCTCCCCTTGAACCTATACAAACAAAGGGATCATTTTTTCTCCCTTTTATAGAACATGGAATGCAAGACAAAACATGGGTAACTCATGTCAAGGATAGTCAAGAATACCATGAAATTCACTATCACATGTATTGTTTATTGTATATTCATTATATCTACAATATAAATTCATCATATCACTGCATTGTGTAAAGGATAACTATGAATATCACTATCTTAAGTATCATTAGCTCATCAACTTGTTACTTTCAAACACATTAATAACTGCATTCATGTCAACTAGATAATAATATCTTTTGAACATTTGTGATGAATTCCAAACACCAAAACTTGTTGTACTATCATCATATTTGTAAGAGCACTGTATTACATAGGAGAGTAGCATTGTCAAAATGCATAATATGGCAAGAAACATAATATGTTGTCACAAAGGAACAGATATTAGTCTTCATTATTCTTTGTCAAGCATGAAGTAACCCTCAAGATCCATAATACAATTTCTCTTAAAGTTATCATATGATACTTCATCCCATCACACTATCCAATAAGAAAGTATGATCTTGTTTTTCACAATGATTATCTTTAAAATTTCCTAATTATAAAAAATAGTTCAACATGAGAAAGATAAATACAAAACACTATCACACTATCCACCATAGTCATAACTGAGTGCAAAATGAATAACAAAATAGATTCATGTAATTAGTTGTGCATATCAACATTTTTTCACTATGACACCATCAAATATCATTTTCCTATTACACTTATCTAAGATTACTGACATATATGCTAGAACACTACCACATACAACTCCTTGAAGAAATTCAAAACATGAATTTCCAATAGTACACTGATGAAAGCATACTAATACATATCACTTGTTCCAAGGTACCTTCAACGTGTTATGTCTTGTAGCCTCCTGAAGCCTAAACATGATTAGATCAAAAATTAATTCCACAGTACTTAATTTATTGTCCTTGTTGTCATGAAAGTTCTTGTCACTGGCAGAATGCTCTATATACACTAGGGTCCTTCAACATAAAATCACATATGCTAGAGATGTAAAATAATCATGAAAGCTCCCCTCAAGATGACCTATAAAACCAAACAAAAATACTGCATGTTCATTGTGATAGGTCAAATGTGAGCGTTAGAAAGCAAGAAACAAGTAAAAGAGTGCAAATAAACAACTAAGACAATCTACACCTCAAGATTAGCCTAGGTTGGAAACAACACAAGACAAAAGCAACGAAATGAAACCTTATACCTTGCATTGAGTCGATCCTTTGGTTGGCCCTTCGATCTTTGGTGTGTATGCTCCTTGGATGGCAAGTAGATGCAAGCTAAATGGTGTTGTGAGGATGAGTGCAAGTGGATGAAAACAAGAAAATGGCTAAGTATAAGTTGAGAAACAAAATTGCAAGAGTTTGGCTAGCAAAAAAGATCCCCCCAAAATGAGAGAAAAGAGGGGGTATTTATAGGATTTTTGAGAATTCATAGGGGAAATGAAGGGTGAAGATTGAGCCACCAAATATCAAGATGTAGGGCTAAGGTGAGTTGAGAACTCGCCAAGCCCCCTCACATCTTGACATGTGGCATGTGAGATAGCCCTAAAAGGTGAAGTGACATGAGGTGGAAGGAAGTACATGACATGGAGGGGGTACAAAGTACATTGGGATTGGACAAGATCTCCTCATAAGGGAGGTCCTTGTCCCCATGTGGGTGAGAGGACATGTGAGGAATTAAAAATTCCTCAAATATTCTCATGGGGAGATGGAAAAGAATAAAGAATAAGTATACATGTGGGGAGAAGTGAAGGAATTAAAAATTCCTTTTGGGTGCCTTGGGGGATTAAAAGGTGAATTAAAAATTCACATAGGGAAGTGGTGCCTTGTCCAAAAGGAGAAAGCCTTTAATAAGGTTGACTCAAGGACATATGCCATAAATAGGATGAGGATTAGGTTAGGCTAATCAAATGATTAAGGTTAAGGCTGTGCAAGTACTGGCTAGATGGACTAATGACTCATTAGAAGCAAGTGGGAGATTATGGAGGATGTGACCTTAATGATGGTTAAGGGTGTGCACATGCTAACCCTAGTTAATTAGAAGAAGATGAAGTAATTAAGATGGATTAGGGAACCAACTTGCAAAAGTTGGAGGATGTGACCATGAGAGAGAAAAGAGGAATTAAAAATGAATTTTAATTTAAAAAGGGGGATATGACTAAATTAAATAAAAGGGTATATTTATTTAATTTAGGGGAAGAAGAGGGGTAAAGTATTAAATTAAATACTTTAGGACCCTTATGCAAGATGCAGGGTATTAATTAAACAAATGGTTTAATTAATACTGACAGAGGGGATGGGCAATTGGATGAATAAGCAGATGCGTTTTGATCGTACTGAAGTGATCAAAATAGGACATCTACATTTTTCCCCTCTTTGAAATACTATTAGAATAATAGGGTTTCGAAGAAAAATAGAATGCAGATGACTCTATGGAGGAAGATATCAGAAAAAGAGATGCCCCAGCATGGGGGAATGTGCGTGAGCTGCCCCAAATAGAGGGAATGTGGAGAGGATGCCCCAGTCAAGCGAAGGTAGGCTTAGAGCGACGGGTTAGGAGGGAATGGTAGGGTATGCCCCCTCGAGAAGGGGGACGGGGGAGGAAAAGTGAGCCCCGGTCAACTTCTTGGAAGTATGGAGTGGTACATGTTGTTAGAAAGAGCACGGAAAAATTAGAAGAATGGCACTTGAACGGAGTCAATCAGATAAACGGTGAGCAAATGGTGGCCCTGGGAAGAAAGAGGTTGGATGAATTAACTGGAGGAATATTTGGGTTAAAAAAAAGGAAAAAAGACCCTGAGGTGAAAAGGGAGGGAAAAAGTGAAAAGGGGATAAAAGGTAATTGTTGAATTACCTTTGGCTCATTGTGAGAGCTAGCGAGTGGAGGAGGAGAGGAAGAAAAGGAGGCGAGCGAGATCAGACACCATGCCGGAGTATGACAGTGACGTCATTCACCGGGCAGACGAGAGACGTATATTTTTCATCCACCGTGCTATACCCCGCCAGGTTAGCTCAAAACTGAACTTTAAGTTGTTTTTTTTTTTGTCATTTATGCA
>VDFB02270651.1:128158021-128303659 GCA_007258455.2 Sequoia sempervirens | reverse complement strand
GATTGGGCTTGGTAGGAGAGGGGGCTGCACAGCAGGCTGGTGGTAGGGAGATAGTGGATGCAGAAAGCATGTAGAGGGAGCTAGCTGAGCTTAGGGCCCGGGTGCGCACAATGTAGGTAGAGAGAGATGTGGCACAGGCACAGGTAGAGGTAGCATAGAGTGAGAGGCAGGTGGCCGAGACAAAGGTACAGTCTCTTCACAGAGAGAGAGACACAATGTCATCGTAGGCAACTAGCTTGCGATGAGAGCAAGATTCAGTTGAGTTGAGGTTGTAGGCCTTGTAGAGGGATAGAGGTGTAGTGGTGGCACGGGGACAGGCTGCACAGAGGGAGATGGATGCTATAGAGTCACGAATGTAGACATTACAGGGTGAGAGGGATGTCGCATGGGATTAGTTGTAGAGGGGACTGGTTGAGGGGGGAGGGTTAGGTACAGATGTGCAAGAGCTGCACATGTAGATACATGCACTATAGGCAGAGAGGGATAGAGGCTCAGAGCAGATACAGTAGTTGATACTAGGCTCAGGAGGCCTGGGCACAGGAGTGGCAGGCGATCAGTGTAGATCGAGATCGGTATAGGCATGAGTGGAATGCCGCGAGACTGATAGCTAGGCAGAGGGATGAGTTTATGCAGCAGGCTAGTTATTGGAGAGGGGTATATGAGCAATTTTTTCTAGATCCTGCGCAGCGCACTGCACGCTACGTCAATCAGGCTCCACAACCACTAGGGCTTTCCTAGTCATTAGAGATGCGCACTAGGGGATTCAGCGATTATCAGCAGACTCCGTCTCCATATAGCGGTTACCAAGGGACACCCACCCATGAGTACCAGGGGACACCTACACGTGAGTACCAGGGGACCCCAGCACACAAAGGGCCAGTACCTGACTCTCCGTAGAGATCAGAGGTGGGCAGCTCACAATAGAGTAGGCAGATGCAGGAAATTGGTTATTTTTGGTAGATACAGGGTGGATGGTTTGTGCATGTCACCAGAGGGCAGAGGTGATCCACATCTCTGGATTTTGTATCTTATTTGGCGATATATGATAGAGATATATTGTATTATGACATGATGTTTATTATTTTGATTATGCGATGGCCTTTATTAACATTATGCATGATGTTTCCTTTATGTGGCTATATGAGATGATTCATGATGTGGTTCCATATACATATATATATACACATTCGATTTATGAGGATATATGGATGATTTATGCTTTATGATTTATGTTTCTGATGATTTATGATGTATGGATGCACATGTGGATGGATGATTTATGCATGTTTATATGATTTATGGATGCACATGTGGATGGATGATTTATGCATATTTGTATGATTTATGATGTATGACTTATGGATGCACATGTGGATGGACGATTTATGCATGTTTGTATGATTTATGATGTATGTTTTATGGATGCACATGTGGATGGACGATTTATGCATGTTTGTATGATTTATGATGTATGATTTATGGCTGCATATGTCTACATGATTTATGATGTATGAT
The DNA here is from genome assembly GCA_007258455.2 of Sequoia sempervirens. Classification (NCBI taxonomy): domain Eukaryota; kingdom Viridiplantae; phylum Streptophyta; class Pinopsida; order Cupressales; family Cupressaceae; genus Sequoia; species Sequoia sempervirens. The sequence continues at coordinate 128,302,144 of VDFB02270651.1, read as the reverse complement.
TTATGGATGCATATGTCTACATGATTTATGATGTATGATTTATGGTGTATGATTTATGGATGCACATGGTAAATGCTTATAATGCACTTAAATGTCAATAACAACCATTATGAGAATGCAGATAAGTGATAGGTGGATGGAAGATTGCATTTTCCAAGAACAACCATTAATGTCGTGAGAGGAAGAGGACCTGAGAGAAAAAAAGAATGAGAGTACTTGCACGACCAGAATCATAAGCAATGGTCATGATGGAAATGAAGGGTGCATGTAAAGTGGTGGAAATGTAGTGAAAATGAGATTTTTCCATCTTTGGAGCATTGATTTTTACTATAGCGTAGGATACCAAGTACCTTGATATAAAAAATCAAGGTGAACGAGTACCCTACGCGTGAAACAAACACAACAAACAAGAAGGTTATTTCAACACCCCGATGTCGCGGTGACATCGGTCGGGCCCGATGTTGAGATAACCACAAACACACAAAGTTGTCCCAGCATAACACAAGACCTTAGAGATCTCAGTGGGTCTTACGAGGGACAACCGAGAAGACAACAGTCAAAACAAATGCTCAAGGTATGCCCCCATGTTAGCAGGTCGAAGCACACCATGGTATGACGGACCAAGGCAACCTTAACCAGTGATGGGAAGGAACCCAAAATGATAAACAAAATTCGAAAGCATCAAAAGATCATAATCAAGACAATAGGTCCTTTGCCAAAGGATCAAGGTGATGGATGCAATTGGCCAGGTCTGCTAGGAAGGATTCATCTTATTGAGACCAAAGATGGATGTGAAAGTAGGATGATCCAGTTGACGCGGGATGTCACCGAGGGACAAGATCTTGTACGACAAGGGAATTTTGTTAATTAAGAACCAGTTAGAAGTGGGCATAACCGGATAACAAAGCACAAAAGATTGACACAACCTACAGACCTAGGGATTCAGAGGCTGATCATAGATTGGCCTTGCCTACATGAAAGTGCAGAGCCCTTGTAGTTCCAGAAAAGACCATGGATAAAGCGAAAAGGGGAAAAATGGTAACCGATGATGATGGAAAAATTCCATGGGGGTGAATCAAATGATCAACCTTGCCTACGTGACAGCACAGGGGCAGCGTAGTTCGACTGATGGACATGAGAGGATGGGACCTAGGTGACGACCAACACGATGGATGATCCTACCAAATGACCCAAACATGACCGATGAAGGGAACAAATGAGACAAGCTCAAAGCAGGATACTGAAAAGCTTAGAAATGGGGGATAGGCTAGATGGGTCATCCAATGCTCAATCAACATTTACCAAGCAACCGGGGATGAGATGGGTGAGGACAATAGTGCGGCTCTAGGCGTAAAATAACTAGGATGTCAGGTAGATAATGATTAAGCCCTCTATGGATAACGCTTGTTACTAGGTTTTACCATCCATACTTATCCAAGGCGCCACCAAGAGGTGGTTTTCACCATAGGATGGATTTATTTCCCTTAACTATTTTTGAATTTTTTTGATTTTTTTGATTTTTTGATTTTTTTGATTTTTTTTGATTTTTTTCATTTTTTTGATTTTTTTGACTTTTTTGACTTTTTTGACCGTGTGGGGTAACCGAGCAGATTTAAGTGTAGAACTTTTTCAGATGCATGATGTTAATGGGCTTGTCAAGGGGGTCTCCTTCAAGAGTAGTCAACCTGTATGTCCCAGATCCATATTTAGCGGCTATGATATAGGACTCCAAACAATTTGCCTCAAATTTTCCTTTCTTGTCCCGGTCTTGCTGAGTACGTTGGTTCTCTTTCAGGACAAGCTTGCCCACCTAGAATTGTCGAGGGTGAACCTTCTTGTTGTAACTACGCTTGAGGCGATTTTGGTATGCTTGGAGATGGTCATATGCCTTTATTCTACGTTCATCCAGTAACTCTAGCTGTGCAAGCCGCGCGACACGGGCATCCTCTTCGCTGATAAGGTTTTTCAAAGAGATTCTCAGTGACAAAAGTTCAACTTCGATTGGCTAGACAGCTTCAGCACCATACACTAAAGAGTAGGGGGTGGTGCTTGTCGGGGTGCAGATGGATGTACGATATGCCTAGAGGGCAGGATAGATATGGAGGTGCCAATCTCATCCAGTGTTATTGACAACCTTTTTGAGAATGCGGATGAGGGTTTTGTTGGTCGCTTCTACCTGACCATTACCCTAGGGGTAATAAGGTGTAAACCAACAGTGCTGGATATGGAAGGTATCGCAGAGGTGTTTTATGGCTTGGTTTTTGAAGGGTTTGTCGTTGTCGGAGAGGATGGTGGATGGGATACCATATTTGCATAGAATATGGTAAAGAATGAATTTGGAAATCTGAGTACCGGTGATTTGTGAAAGAGGCATTGCCTCCACCCACTTGGTGAAGTACTCAGTGGTGATAATTATAAATTTATGGCCATCGGATGATGGTGGATGAATCTTGCCAATCAAGTCGAATCCCCATTGAGAAAATGGCCATGGTGCTAGGAGGGGCTGAAGATCCTGTGCTGGGGCATGAATTAAATCCGTACATTGCTGGAATGGGAGACACTTCTTTACAAACTTGCAAGCATCATGTTCCAGCATAGGCCAATAATACCCAGCTCGTAGGATCCTTTTGGCTAGAGCCATACCATTTGAATGTGCTCCACAAACACTGCCATGTACCTCTGTTAGTGTAGCATGGGCTTTGGTCTCATTCAGACATCTGAGGAGGATTCCATCATACCCGCGATGATAAAGCGTATCACTGATGATGTCATATCAAGAAGAGCGATGAATGAAGGATTTGCGTTGGTTACGTGTAAGATCTGGGGGTATAATGTTATCGTGGAGGTAGGTGTAGATGTCTTGGTACCATGGGGAGGTGGGTCGTACGATATCACACACCATGTCAGTTTCAGGGACATCATATGCTGGGATTAACAGTTGTTCAACAAGAAACTCACACTCTATTCAATCCTTGGGCATGTCAATCAAAGAACCAATAGTGGCCATGGCATCTGCTGCTTTATTCTGCACCCAAGGGATTTGGTCAAACTGTATGGAGGTGAAATATTTCTTGAAATCATCCACCATGTGTTTATAGGGCAACAATTTGTCATCTTTTGTGAGGAATTCATCATTAACTTGTCTAATAACCAGCAAGGAATCCCCAAAGACTTTCAAATGTGTAATGTGCCCCTGTTTTGCAATTCTAAGGCCGGTGAGGAGAGCTTCATATTCTGCCATAGTGTTGGTACAGGGAAACGCTATCCTGAATGATTTTGGGATGTAGTCACCTTGAGGGGTGACTAATAGAATTCCTGCCCCAGATCTATTATGAGTGTATGATCCATCGAAATATAACATCCAAGTCGGTGCTTCTGTCACTGTGTAGATTTCTTCATCTGGGAATTCAGTGTCTAAGGGGTAAGCATCTACCAATGGTGCTTCGGCCAATTGATCAGCAATAACTTGTCCTTTTATGGCTTTGTGCTCTACATACTCTATGTCAAATTCACTGAGGAGCATGACCCATTTGGCCATCCGGCTAGTCAAAGTGGTTCTAGATAACAGATACTTCAAGGGATCAATTTTAGTGATTAACTTGACTGGGTGACTAAGCATGTAATGGCGGAGCTTCTGTGTACTGAAGACTAGTGCGAGGCACGCTTTTTCCATAGGGGAATAATTTAACTCATAGCCAACTAATGTTCGACTGATGTAATAGATTGCCCTTTCCTTGAGTGACTCATCATGTTGCGCCAATAACGCCCCCAGTGTGACTGAGGTAGTAGAGATATAGAGCAAGAGGAGTTTTCCCAGAATAGGTGGCATCAAAATTGGTGGATGAGCTAAATATTCCTTGATTTTATCAAAACTCATTTGACACTATGGAGTCCATTGAAAGGTGGAATCTTTCTTCAAAAGATGGGTAAATGGCTGACATTTATCTGTGAGTTGGGCTATGAACCGACGGATGGACTGCATCTTTCCCTGGAGGCTCCTTAACTGCTTTAGATTGCATGGAGGTGTCATGTCCAGAATAGCCTTTACCTTGGTAGGATCAACTTCAATACATTTGCGAGAGACTATGAAACCCAGCAATTTCCCTGACGTGACCCCAAAGACACTTTTTCGGGTTCAGCCGCAACTTATAATGCTCTAACCGCTCAAATATCTTCTTCAGGATGGTTGGATGTTCTGCTCGTGTTTTGGACTTCCCTAATAGGTCATCAACATAGTATTCCACGATGATATGGATGAGGTCATGGAAGATAACCATCATGGCTCTCTGATACGTTGCCCCCATGTTTTTGGGACCAAAGGGAATAACATTGTAATAGAATGTGCACCAAGGTGTTGTGAAGGCAGTCTTGTGTTGGTCCTCAGGTGTAATTCAGATCTAGTTGTACCCAAAGAAGCCATCCATAAGGGACAACATCTCATGTCCTGCTGTTAGGTCTACCAACATGTCAATGTTCGGTAGGGGGAAGTCATCTTTCAGGCAGGCTTTGTTGAGATCCCTGAAGTCTGTGTAGACGCAAATGTCTCCATTTGGTTTAGCAACTGGCACGATATTGGAGATCCACTCGGAGTAGTCAATTGGTCTGATAAAAGCTGCCTCTAGTAACTTCTCCAATTCCTTCTTGACCAACAATGCGACTTACAAATGCATCTTATAGAGTTTTTGTTGGACAGGCTTGGCATCTGGGTGAATGTCTAAGTGATGAACCACTAAAGCAGGGTCTAAGCCTGGCATGTCTGAGTATGACCATGCAAAGTTAATGATCCCCTCTTGGAGTAGTTGCACGATGATCGGATATTCCTACTCTGAGAGTGACTTAGCTACATAGGTGACCTTAGGGCTTTCAGCGGTCCCCAGATTGACTTCTTGAGTTTCTTCAATCAGAATAGAGGATCGGGCAGTTAACTGAGTTCCCATAAGGGGAAGATGAACATCTCCATCTTTCGACGCCTCTTCGAGGTTTTCACCATCAGATGCATCCTTTATTTTTACTTTTTCAAAGTCAAGAAGTGCCTCAGGGAGGTTTTCACTAGATGACCATTTGTTATTTTTTTATTCTTACTTTTGCGACTGGAGTGTTTATCCTCCCCCAATCCCATGAGGTTGACATATGTATCCGCCGACATACTAATAGGTGTGTGATTACATAGGTCCCAATTGATAAGCTCAGGATGGCAAAGGGATAGGTTAATAGTGCAGACAGATAGGCATTCAAACATAGATGATAGGTCAGTGTGGTCGACATCATTGTACGCAGTATGATGGATTCCTCCTCAGGTATGTCTTCCAATAAGCCTTTGTCCACAGCGACACTATTTGAAGCATTAGACGATGTTTTGAGGCCTTTCTGCTTTTTGTCATACCCAATGCCCACATTTCTTGGTAGCAGAGACATATCAATGGGTTGTAGCCACCCTTGTTCTTGCTTTCCTAGGCCCCTGCCTTGATAATTATGCTTTTCCACGAACTTTGCTGGCTAGGGGTACTTTTCTTGAAAGTATTCTTTGAGAGGAGTTTCTGGCTGAGGCTCTTCTTAGTATACCCATTGGCTTATGTCTTCTTCCAGTGCATCTGTCTTGAGACTTAGGGATACGAAAGTGGTGGTAGGGATTTTTTTTCCACGGAAGGTGATAGTCTTTTCTTCCTTTAGGGTAGCATGGGAAGGTTGACCATACTCATGTGGCGATGGTGGCATGGTTGCTACATTAAGAGCAGTACATTTTTCGTACTCGCCACACCCTTTGTCAATGATCTGGACTTTTGTGAATGTAGGCTCAGTGGTGGAGGATAGAGTGGTTTTTGTAGTGGATGGTGGATTAACAGATGGTGACTGAGATGCCCCCATTTCAACCCCACGACAATAATGTAAATGGGGGAATGACGCTTCTAGAGCACAACAATATTCGAATGGTTGGGGGTCGGCATAGATGGTGACCTCTTGTCCGTTGACTGGGAATTTGAGGCACTGATGGTAGGTGGAAGGCATGGCTTGCATAGCATGGAGCCATGGACGGCTAAGGAGGAGATTATACAGCAAGTCCAGATCAAGGACATGGCAGGTAATGTACTGAACTACCGGTCCCACTTGGACATGAAGATTGATGATCCCTTTTGAATTCCTTTCTGCATTATCATAAGCCTTGATTGTAATAATCTAGTTACTTAAATCTGCTTGGATGTACCCCACCTGTTTTATGAACTTTAGAGTGCACAAGTTGAGGGCAGAGCCATTATCTACCAAGACTCTTTTTATTTTATGGCGGGCAACCACAACTTTGATATGTAAGGGGCGATTGTGATTGGCATCAATGTTGGGCATATCGTTCTAGCTGAAATGTAGTTGGTGAGATGAAGCTAGGTGTCCTACCAAGGCCTGGAACTGTGTGGGATCGATGTTATTAGGCACATGGGTTTCCCGCAAGGCTCTGTTGAGGATTTCCTGATGCACGGGGGAAGACTTAAGTAAATTCAAAATGGAAATATGTGTGGGGGTCTTTCCTAAGTGATCAAGGATGTTGTACTGGGAGGTTACAAGAGTCGATTGGGCAGGTGCGGAGGCTGCAAGAACAGTGATGTGGGCTTGTCGTGTGGTAACAACACATTGAGGGTCCTTAGCTTTGACATGTATCATGGATACACGAGGTTCTACATGCTCAATGTAATGAATAATGCCCTCGTAATTGAGGTACATTCTTATAGCTAACATTATTTGTGCTGTTGTTTTGAGGATTACTGTTGGAGGTGCTTGGGCCTGGGTTGTGATTTGGAAAGGCATTTTGATAGATCCGCAACTGAGCATTGGATGATAGAGCTTGACGAGGGTTGACCTTGATATCACCTCGATCTATGAGGTCTTGGACGTAGTTTTTCAGACCCTAACACTTATTCAAAGAGTTCCCTTTAATTTTGTGGAACTCACAATATTCATTTTCCCTAAACCATGCGAGCTTAGGTTTGGATTCATCTAGTGGCTTGGTGATGGGGGTACGTGATCGAATAGCTAATCTACAACAGTTTATTGAAGATGACACTCAAGGGTTCTCCTAGTTGAGCATATTGGCGTTTAGTGTTCCCTTGGTTATTTTGATTGGACTGTTGGGGAGGATGGGGTGTCCCTTGCAGCATGGATATGGCATTAGGTAGGGATTGTTGTTGTTTCTGAGATGTGTTGGCCATGTGGACATGTTTAGTATCAGTAACACCATCATTTACTACATTCTTATTCTTGTTCCAAAAATGTGGCTTGTTGTTGAATGACCTTTCCTTATCTTGATCATATATTTTGATGTGCCCCTTGGCAACAAGGGCACACTCAAGGATAGGTCCCTTCTCTACCACCTCTGCAAAAGTGGTGACACAGTGTAATTGGAAGTTATGAGCCATGTCAGGATGAGAGTTCTCCACGAAGAGGGTGACCATGTCCTTTTCTTTCAAAGGAGTTTTCATTCGGCTTGCTAGGGCATGCCACCTCTGGAGGTAGCTAGTAAAGGTTTCCCCTTCATGTTGTTTCTCCTTGAGAAGATCTAGGGTATCAATATCTTTCTCCAAGTTGAAGGAGAAGTAGGAGATAAAATTTTCTAACAAGTCTACAAAAGATTTTATAGATCCCTTTTCGAGGGTCATGAACCACCCTAGCGCATTTCTTCCCAGACTTCAAGGAAACAGGCGCAAGAGATAGTTGTCATTGTGGATAACTTCTTGAAACTGGGAGTAGAACTCCTGTAAGTGGGCCTTAGGATCCTTGTTCCCCTTATATTTATCAAACTTTGGCATCTCAAAATGTTTGGGGAAGGGAATCAATGAGATGGAGGGATCATACAGATATGGGCATATATCTTCAAACTTGAACGATTGTTTTCCAGTCCCTGCCTGGAGATCCTTCAAAGCGGCTTTGATTTCTAGTATGTCTGCATTGGCCGGTGTGTTGGATGGATATTGATGGTAGGACGATTGTGGATTCTGAGAGGATTTTTGGAGATGGGCGTATGGATAATGAGGAGGTGGTACCTCCTGCTGATACGCTAGGGGACCTTATTGATAAAAAGATTGCTATTGTGAGGTGGGATATGGATTGGTTGGGTAGTTGTGGGTGGCGTACTATTGGGAAGTATGGAGAAAGTGTTGTTGATTAGCTTATGGATATTGGGGGTGTTGATATGACTATTGTGATGCCCCATAGGAGGGTTGTTGTTGATATTGTTGCTGGTTGTAATAGTTGTAGTGATGGGGTGGTTGTTGATGTTGTTGTTGATGCATAGTTGGCGGATGTGATGGGCGAGGTGGGATGTTATGTGGTGGTTGTGCTTGTGGGCATAAAATAGATGCAAGGAATGGAGATATGGTTGGGGCTGAAGGCTGAGGTTGATTTCCTTGCGGTTGATGTTGTGATGGTTGTGTTGAAAATAGGGGATTGACCAATGATTGTTGTTGAGGTGGAGGTGCAATTGAGATGTTGTGTGAGGGAGGTTGTTGAGCACTAGTGGGAGCGTAGGATTGGGGAGGTTGTTGGGATATGAATGATGATGATGGAGGGATGTTAGATTGGGACAGTTGTTGTGGTACAAATGATGATGGTAGAGGAACGTTTGATTGGGGCGGCTGTTGAGGTATGAACGACGATGGTGGAGGAATGTTGGATTGGGACGATGGCAGAGGATTGAATGACGATGGAGGAGGGATGTTGGATTGGGGCGGTTGTTGAGATAGGAGTGATGATGGTGGAGGATTTGTAGCCCCAGGAGGTGGGGGCAAGGCAGCGAAAGGGTTGCCCCCAGTGTTGACAGGAGATGGGTTCGAGGGGGGTGGTGCCGGTAGCATTAATGGTTGGTGTTGCGGGATGTTTTGTGGCATGCCATAGGAAAAGAGATCATTGGGGTTGATGTTTTGGGGTGTTCCTGTGATTGAGATGGTGGGATGTGTGGGATTACCAATGGGATATAGGACAACGTTTCCAAATTCAGGTTGATGCCAACCCTCTATGGAAGGAACGTTGGGGACATACGAGCTACTGGGAACGTCTTGGGGTACATTAGATGTGGAGGTGCCATACTTGGATAAGTCAACACCTAACAGCAGCTTGACACCTTTGTCAATCAAGTGAGCCAAGATTTTTTCCCCATGTCTTTCGAGAAGGCATTCTGTCATTTGTGCATTAACAGGGTTGCTAAAGTGTTCCTCGAATGTGAGCTCAGGTTGATCAGCCATGTTTTCCTCCCCAGGTGGTGACGTGTTTTGACCATCCACATTGGATTGTGATGAGGTATCGTTGTGGGGATCATGAGGGATATTAGCACCATAGTTAGGATCTGATGAAATATTGACTATGTTGGTGGGATTTTGAGGGTTGTTCGATTGGGCGTTTAGGGCTTGTTGGTCAGCCATTTCTTTTTCCTGTGATTGAGTTTGAACAGGCATGCAAGATGGTGAGATGGACCAAGATGTTGGGAAGACCTAGATGATGGAAGATTGATTTGATTGGATGAGAGATTAGTTGATGACAATTGGTCGGGCCGATGTGGATTGGTTTGATGGCACTGGATTAGTCTAGGTTTTAGATTTTGATCCGAATAGATTTGATTATGCGAGGGGGGGCTGGATTGATCTAATGATTAGGATTGAGGTGATGATAAGGATGATGAGGACCGAGATCCACAACCGAGTTTAAGAAGGATCCTTGGTAACACTAGGTATTGATTGAAAGGTGGATGCATGGTAACGACACCGAATCTGACTTGAGATAGAAGCGGATTGATTGGGTCAAAAAGGATGACTGACTTAAGATGGACAGCAATCCTAAGCCAGTTACAATGATTATGATTAGGGATGACTACCTAGGTCAACGTGGATGACTACTCCAATGGGGTTTATATGGAATAATGAAGATCGGAGATGAAAGTGGGTTTAGGACGGATGGGAAGCGTCTCAGGTGGATGAGTGGCTCTCAAAACAAGCAAAAGAGTGTTCATGATAAATGGAATTTAGAACGAAGGGATGGAGGCTTAGAATGGATGTTTAGATGTTTGTTTTGGATATTGAATGGTCATATCGATGTTGAAAATAGAGGGGCAATGAGTGCCAAGTGATAATATAGGCTGGTCAAAAGTTAGATCTGCCACAACTTTAGGACAGGTCCGCCACTGCACTAGGATAGGTCTGCCACTGCACTTGGATAGGTCTACCACTGCACAGGGATAGGTCTGCCACAACACTAGGATAGGTCCGCCACTGCACAGGGACAGGTCCACCACTGCACCAGGACAGGTCCGCCACAACACTTGGATAGATCCGCCACAGCACAAGGATAGGTCCACCAAAGGATAAGGTCAAGTTCACCAAAGGATAAGTTTAAGCTTGATGTTTTGATGGATGGGTAAGGCAAAGGACCCAAAATATCGCAATCATAAAAAAACTTGGCCAAACTGATAATCACTGGTTTTTGCACAAGAAAGACAATTTAAACAGCACAACCCTAAGATTAGTAGAAACAGGTATGGTCAACAAAGTATTCTACTTTAAGATGCACATGGTTGCTAAGGAGTCCTCAATATACACCTGGTATGTGAGGCCCAAACCGTGAACACCAACCCATTACAAGTATGAGTCAAGAACCTTAGCGAGATACTAAAGGCTCGGACCAACTCTTCACGTCATCCCGACGCTTCACCAATTACAATGTGGTTGGATTGAGGTACAACTTTCATTCTCCCCCCTTTATATACCCCACTGGTACGATTGGTTGGAATTGTCCCTTGGGGTGATGAAATCCCCAAGCAGGTCCCACTAAGAAAGAGAAAAAGGGGTGACTCAAAAGGACTTGGAAAGCTACGATTTCTTGTCACCTAGGATTGCCAAATGGTGCAAGGAGATTGGATATGTCAAATAGCTTTCCCAAACACGCCAAGCAAGGTTTATTGACCCCTCTTTTAATTAAGCTATGTTCCTATTTTACCAAAAGATAATCAAAATAGAAACTTGAAATTTTTACCTTCTACAGGACAGGTCCGCCACTCTGCAAGAATAGATCTGCCACTCTGTTAGGACAGGTTTGCCACTCCAGGACAGAGCCACCACTCTATCAGGACAGGTCCTCCACTGCACTAGGATAGGTCTGCCACTATAGGAGGACAAGTCTGCCACTACATTGGGATAAGTCCGCCACTGCAAGACAGGTCTGCCACTCCAGGATAGATCCGCCACCCTAAGATAGATCCGCCACTCTATCAGGACAGGTCCACCACCCTAGGACAGGTCCGCCACTCCAGGATAGATTTTCCACTCTGTCAAGACAGGTCCGCCACTCTGTAACCTGGACCTGCAAAAATGCAAAAAATAGCAAACATGAAAGAAAGAGACCCGTTTGTGGGTCCCACCGGGCATGCCAGAAATGTGATAGGTCAAATGTGAGCTTTAGAAAGCAAGCAACAAGTAAAAGAGTGCAAATAAACAACTAAGACAACCTACACCTCAAGATTACCCTAAGTTGGAAACAACACAAGACAAAAACAATGAAATGGAACCTTATACCTTGTGTTGAGTCAATCCTTTGGTTGGCCCTTCGATCTTTGGTGTGTATGCTCCTTGGATGGCAAGTAGATGCAAGCTAAATGGTGTTGTGAGGATGAGTACAAGTGGATGAAAACAAGAAAATGGCTAAGTATAAGTTGAGAAACAAAATTGCAAGAGTTTGGCTAGCAAAAATGATCCCCCCCAAAATGAGAGAAAAGAGGGGGTATTTATAGGATTTTTGAGAATTCCTAGGGGAAATGAAGGTTCAAGATTGAGCCACCAAATATCAAGATGTAGGGCTAAGGTGAGTTGAGAACTCACAAGCCCTCACATCTTGACATGTGGCATGTGAGATAGCCCTAAAAGGTGAAGTGGACATGAGGTGGAAGGAGAAGGACATGACATGGAGGGGGGTACAAAGTACCTTGGGATTGGACAAGATATCCTCATAAAGGAGGTCCTTGTCCCCATGTGGGTGAGAGGACATGTGAGGAATTAAAAATTCCTCAAATATTCTCATGGGGAGATGGAAAAGAATAAAGAATAAGTGAAGGACATGTGGGGAGAAGTGAAGGAATTAAAAATTCCTTTTGGGTGCCTTGGGGGAGTAAATGTGAATTAAAAATTCACATAGGGAAGTGGAGTGCCTTGTCCAAAAGGAGAAAGCCTTTAATAAGTTTGACTCAAGGACATATGCCATAAATAGGATGAGGATTGGGTTAGGCTAATCAAATGATTAAGGTTGTGCAAGTACTTAGTTAGATGGACTAATGGCTCATTAGAAGCAAGTGGGAGATTATGGAGGATGTGACCTTAATGATGGTTAAGAGTGTGCACATGCTAACCCTAGTTAATTAGAAGAAGATGAAGTAATTAAGATGGATTAGGGAACCAACTTGCAAAAGTTGGAGGATGTGACCATGAGAGAGAAAAGAGGAATTAAAAATGAATTTTAATTTAAAAAGGGGGATATGACTAAATTAAATAAAAGGGTATATTTATTTAATTTAGGGGAAGAAGAGGGGTAAAGTATTAAATTAAATACTTTAGGACCCTTATGCAAGATGCAGGGTATTAATTAAACAAATGGTTTAATTAGTACTAACAGAGGGGATGGGCAATTGGATGAATAAGGAGACACGTTTTGATCATATGGAAGTGATCAAAATCGAACGTCTACATTCATATACCTAAAACTATTTTCATTCACATCACTTATATATATTTTCATCAAATATGCATTTATATGTGAAGGTCAAGAATTTATCACAAATTCCACCATCAATGTCAATATAGGAATATACCAATCAATCATTTCAACCAAATATGTAAATGCCAACATCAATGATTTTGAATGTCAAGATCAACAATAGAAATGAAGAAGAATGTTGTATACTTGTACCAATCAGCAATGAAGTAGAATGTTGTCTACCTATACCAATCATACCTACTGACAAATGTAACATTGAAGCATTCCATTGTTTATACCAAGCAAATAAGTAAGTTCCTATCCACTTGACCAAATGTAAATGTAACCATGTAAGACCAAGATAAGGATTGTGTCTTTGAAATGAAACCACTCAAAAACTAAGACCATGATAGTGATTTGTGAAAACATTTTTTGATAAAGAGCACAATCATTACCATTACTATCACTCAAAGTAAGGAAACAACTAAGATCATAGAATTGTTAATCAATTTTTTCTTTCAATGGAAAAATAACTTTCAAAAATCATAAAAAATATGTCTCAAGCCTGTCTCAAACATTTCCATTAATAAATATCAAGAAGATTATTATATTCATGCTCATCACCATCAATATACTACCAAAAAATCAAAGACTCATCTGCCATTATTACCAAGAAAATCATAGAGAGTATTTGAAGAATACTATAAGGATGTAGACTAGCACAAGTCATTATCCTCAATAAATTTTTCGAAGTCATGGTATAAGCGATGTATCTATCGCTTCCAAGAAAATGTTGTGTCTGAACAAATTCAAGTTATTGTCACAAAGAATCAAAGCTTAATCTATTGTCATAGGCCTTAAGTTCAAATTCACTATCATGTATTGCCATCGTTGTTTTTTCTTAGTATTACTAATTCTTCTTTATATAACCATCAACCTCTAGCTTTTGATCAATTAATCAATTGATAAATATCCTTTGATACTAGAACCATTATGGAAAATTTCTAGCATACCAACACCATTGTTGATAAGGATGAACATTGTGAAACAATCTTGACATAAAAAGAATTAATTTTTAATCGACTCAAGAGGCAACTACAACAATACTGACTCTGCACTATGCATAATCTTACTCAACTTCCTTGTTTTCTCGAGGGGCTAAAAGGTAAGTCACTAAACTTCCCCCCCTTACTTCATTCTATATTTTACGCACTATGAGATATTCCTCATGCAATATGTACAAGTTTAGAATCCTTCTTATCTTGATTTTGTTTTCTTCTCCAAAGTTTCATAGGATCCTTCTTTTTCTTGCTGAAAGTATCCTCTTGATTAGGTAATTTCAACAATTTACTTCTACAAAACTTGGCTCTATGTCCAAAACCATTATAGCTATTGCACATGACCAAAGATCTATAACTTCTCATGAATCTAACACCATCATTCAGAACCTTTCTATCACAATCTCTTGCAAAGTGACCAAGATGATTACATCTAAATCATTTGACATTATTCAAGTTCTATATGTCAACTCATTAAAATAATTTTTTGCATCGTTTTTCTTTTCATACATCCAACATTCTAATGCTTTATGACCATATGAAAAACATAAATAGCAATAACCATTAAATTGAGAATAGTTATACCTTTTTGAATGATATTTCTTTGAGAACCTACTTGTTCTTCTTCTTCCAATATTAGCAACATTCTCTTTTGATTTCTTCTTGGTTTCAATTCTAGGGGCAGCGAAGTGATAATTCAGGTCAATCTTCTTTCTTGGAGTCTGTCTAACATTAAAAAAATTCCATCTTTTTTTGTAAACACTATTTCATGTTTCAACTCATCTTGAACTCCATATTTTTGTCCTATTTCATACCCTAAGCAAAAAATGTATTTATGATGCTTTTTCTTATCCAACGTTTCATTTAGCTTGTTGGTACTTTGATCAAAATTTTGATTTTTCTGTAACTAAATCTTTACACTTTCAAGATCTTTGCTTAGAAAAACTATTTCACTTTCTAACTTTTGGTACTCAACTCCTCTAGCTTCTAAACTGGACCTAGTCACTTGTGCTATTCTCTTACTTTCTTCATTCTCTACACTTAGACAGATAATTGACTCATTTGATTTTTCAAGTTTTTCTTTCAAAAAGATAATTTTAGTTTCTAAATTTTTGCAATCTTCTTCCTTTTTCTCTAACTGAAATCTTACTGGACCTTGTTCACCTTTCTAAGTCTCTTAATCTCACTAAGTGTAGAAATAAGTTTTGCTTCAAAATCAACTTCTCCTTCAATATTTGAATCATTCATGTCCACCACAAATTCATCAAGTTCTATATTAGACATCTTTTCTTCTATAGGATGTTGATTCTCCTTAGGCATTTCTACTTTTGTAGCCTATGATTTTTCTTTCTTATTCTTATTCATCTTTCCTGTGAAAACTAGTACTCGACCAAGAATCCCCTAGTTTAACTCTAGACAAGGGTTTGGCTCTGATATCAATTGTTGGATTACAAGAGACATTGAGATACAGGGTGAATTAGTGTCTAGATAAATTAATTCAATTTGCTAACTTTCAAAAATCCCTTTTAAACCTTGTGAGAATAATATGAATTATGTTTCAAAAGCTGGCGTGTGTGCTAATCTAAATTACTAATTCTTAATCACCTAAATGTAAGGATAGAAATGTATAGCTATGAAATAGTAAGATCACAAATGAAACCAAATAAAGAACCATAACACAGTGAATTTCCTGAGTGGAAAACCATCTTGGGGTAGAAAAACCACTTGTAAAATCACTTGACTGGTTTAATAAACCTCACTAGTTACATAATGCCTCACTGGAAAAAATGGCCTTGCTGACCAAAGAAACTCCTTGGTTATAAGAATTCCTCACTAGCAATGTCTCTCACTGACATTAAATGTACCACACTGGAAATTATCAATCTGTCTCACTGACTTGATCATTTTAACTTCACTATAGATTTCTGAATAGAATCAGTAACTACTGAGGATCACTTTGTTTCACTTCAAATCATATTTCACTTTTAATCTAATACATTTAATATCTTAAAGATTCATTCACTGGAATCTCTAAAATATCAAATATATTATTTATACAATTTATTTTGCATCATGTTTGCAAAACTTCAATTATAGAATTCTATTTACACATTTAGCATGATAACTTTGTTAAAAGAACCAAACTGAAAACAGTGATAAATCACTGTTTATATAAACATTCCATTGTGTTTAATATATTGCCAACTATCATTCATTACAATCATCAAAGAATTCTTATAAAATGACCTCATAACTGCCTGCACCTGTTGAGTCACTGTGATGTCTTTTAGCATCTTTTAAACTTCCTCTTAATTTTCCTTTGACAAGTAACAAAATAATAAACATGTTTCTTTTTAATAAACAATAGCAATCATTCTATGGTATGCCAAACTGAATAAAGAATGTGGTCATGATCAACTATATGTATGTTAAACCAACTGAAATCCATACTCATACTAGGGATAAAATACACTTGTACATGATAACACAATAATTGGACATGGGTTTACAAAAACTACCCATATTCGGGTTAAGGTACCTAAAACTTTAAACTAGATGAAAATATTCTTTCCTTAATACACAGTTAAACCTAAGTTTCAAAGACCCTTTAATGAACAAACCACGGTCTCCAAAGATCTTTTCTCAAACACCCTTAACAAAGAAAGATTTTTGATAAAAGTAGACTTTTAACCAATAACAAACAAATTGCATTTTGTAGAACCTGAACAGACTAAAAAACCAAGATTTAAACATAAAATCCTATTAATATTGGAGGAGAAAGACCAACAACACTTGTAGGTTACATTCCTATAGTTAGAAACTGAAAAGCATGTCTTTTGTAGCCTTCACAAAAATGTTAACACTGCCGCCATAACCCTAGCTTTCTTGTGCCTTACTTTGAGGGTCTTCCATAAAAATATGCTTTACAAATTCTTATAAAAGCTTTGAAACAAAAGCTTTTATGTAATATAGTGTTTACCTTTATAATCCTAATGGATTGATCTCCTTTTTTTTTTTATAATTCTTTTGCAGCTTTAATACCCAAGGATCTTTGAAAGGACATGCGCCAGAAATCAAAAACATCTTTAAAGCACACTAAGCCCTTTAGTGGATAGACCAATATATCATAATAAGGTGACCAAAAAAACTAATGCTCAACAAATACACTACATTTTCAGCCTTGTATAAACCTTTGTCTATGCACAGAGTCTAAATGAATTTAGACTAGTGAACTATAATCATCACCTTTAATAGAATGAATTTAGATTTTTCAACTATAATCATCAACTCTAATAGCTTGAGAACTTTGCACCAATCTTCATACCTTGTAGACAATGTGATCAAAGTATTGCACCTTATATACAAAACCAAGAATTACATTTGACATTAATGCCAAACACAAAGTCCCAATGGGGTCAACAACCTAAACGTGTACTTGATGGTCCTCATTACATAGCTAGCTGAATGAATAATAAGCCCACTAGTGGGATATTGATTGATCCCATCTATGGAGAGAATGTGACTAGTAAATAATTCTTATGTGTATGAGCTATATCAAGATACATTTGAAAATCTAAAATCATGAATCAAGACACATAATGGATTTTCTCACCCTATGATAGGATCAATAGATCTCCCTTTTAATGTGGAACATAACACATTAACAGTCTCATTCTCCATCATTCCACAATCAAGCCAATTTCATGTGAAGCTAGGCTATCCATGGATTCACTCCATGAATGTCTTCCCTTCAGTTGTGCATAAATGTCTAAAGTTTCCATTTGGTAATAACATGTTCACTATGCATCATAGTAGATTCCATCCTACCTCAGAAAAAGGAAATTTTTCACTAGATTACTTTTGGCCCAAGCCTATAGAACCAATCAAGCCTCATGAAAAAATATTTTTCAAATTATATCAAAAATTCAAGGAAAAGAAAATAGTAGAACTATCCCTCGAAAACATACCTCAACCTATGACTGAACCAACCATCCTTGACGAGACTGTAATGATTGAACCAAAAACACTTCTAAACATACAAGAACAACCTATAGAACAACCTCCTACAATTTCCCACAACAAACCATGAGATATAGTCAAAAAAATCTTGTTGTCCCTCCTAGAGTCAAACAAGTTTATAAAGTCAAAGAGAAAGTAGTTGAGCAACCTATTGTTGTTCCCTCTAGTCCTCCCAAGGAAGAGAATGAACCTTTGATTGAAAAACTTGATCTTACACAAAAAGAAATTGACAATAAACTAAAAAGAAATTGAAGTGCTAAATAGCGTAGACATAGATGTCATGCTATTGCTCATAGATTGAAAACACAAGAAAAAAGAAAACATTGAAAATCATAATCCAAACCTACCCGAAGCAATGCATGATGAATCTCAACCTCACCGCAATATAAACAAGAACATTGCATCAACATTATTATTCAGCCTCTTGTTGTGATTAACTTAGATTATGACATTGACATTGCAAAAAATTATGAATAAGTGCATGAAGAGTTGAATACATTGTTTGCTTCTTCCATGACCTTAAATGAGAAATCTCCTAGAAAGATTGTTGAAATTGGTGTGTTTCCTAGTTCAAAACTTTCTCTTGTCCCTTTGGCTAGTTTCCCACCTATCGTTTATACTGATTAAGATTGGGAGGTAGATGAATTGGTTTAGGTTGACTCGCCTATACCTTAGTAGTCTTTTACTTTTTCATTTCTTTTCTTTTTTATGTAATTGCATGTGTGTAATTTGATCCCTCATGATGTTTCATTTGATGTTCCTCTCTCTTTTGTGCATTCTTCTATATGTACCTTCATTCTTCTCTATAATGTAATCATTTTCCATTTTGTCTTTTTTTTCCCTTTTGGGGATGACACAAGGCATCAAGATATTCATGTCTCTTCCATGTTGACCAAAAAGCTTTTCCTTTATCTTTTATCATTTGTCTTGAGTTTTCCTTTTGGGGATGATGTAAGGCATTAAAACATTCATTTTTCTTCCATGTTGACCCAAAAGGTTTTTCTTTGTTTTCACTCTCTTTGTGTCATTATTCTAGTTCTATGTCTATTTGGGGAATGATGGCAATTCCATGCTCTATGACAGCATTGTAACTCAAACATATTGACCCCAAATCCATAGATCCCTTATGTATTTGTGTGGGAAACCCTTCATTCCTAATTTAGATGCAACTTTCTTTGGAGACATATGACTTGGCATAGGGTTTTCTAAGGAAAGATCTCATTTCTTAGGATAAAAAACATTGGCTACTTTAAAGCAATTGATCATAGTGATGGCATAGCAAACGATTTAAAGTGGGGTCATACATAGATGACATCTTTTGGTAAATTCCATGGCATGATTTTTCTTTTTTGTGATATGTCCTCTCCATGGTGGTGTCATAGGGTTTGATTTCATCCAAGAATGTATGATCTACTATCATGGCATAATGTGAATGAGGCATCCCATGGGTGATGATTTGACACTTTCAACTTGTCCTCTCTTGGAGACATTAGGCACAATGCTCCCTAAGAGGAAGGTCGTTACACAAGAAAAGAAAAATCCCATTTTACAAATTTTTTACATGACATTCAAAAGAATTTACAAAAATCATTTTCATTTTGGTGCCTTATTAAATTTATCAGGAGGATAACTTTGGTATGGTTAGTATGATGGGAATTTGATACACTAGGATGAATTTCTCATTATACAGTGGGAAGTTGACACATTGGCATGAATTTCTCACTAAACCACTTCATTGGGACAACTCACCTAGTGGAAAAACTAAGGTTCCACTACCCTAGAGTGAGCATATGCATATTTTTGGACAACTCACCTACTAGAAAAATTGAGGTTCAACTACTCTAGTTTGAGCAACACTTGTTATGGACAAACAGTCACCGCCTCACATCACGTTGAATCAGTTGTGCTTGATCATTTATATTTGTTTATTTTTCTTGGCCTTTGACATGGTATGATCATGTATCTTTGGTATTTCTGCATACTTAAGTGGCTTGGATGTTTAATTTAGTGTGATTTTAACATGGGGTCATCCTCTCACTAAAGTGGGAGAAAAATTTTGTAATGGAAAAAGTTTCATTTTTATTGCTTGATCTGATACTTAACATTAAAACTAAATTATTTTTAGGACCTTTACTTGACTAAACCATGCTTTAATTAGTCCTTTGCAATGGCATTGTGAAGTGTTGTAACACACTTTCACACTTTTCTAGGACTTATTTGCTTATTTAAACCTTATGATCCCCTTCCTAAATAAAATAAGCATAATTTGTACCTTTTTTAAGTGTTGTAGAGTGTTTTAAATCACTTTCACATTTATCTAGGTAGTCTTAATTCATTATGGTTAAGTGGAGTTATTAACCCCTTTTTGGGCGTTAATTTTGACACCCCCCAAGGATATCTCTCAACAATCATAAATTAAATATAAAATTATTTCATTGGGAAAAGTTTGGTCTTGGTAAGCTAAGCTAGGACCCATTCACCCTTAATGGTGAATGAGTCCTCCCTTAATAGGACCCCCCTTTCTTACTTGATCTAGAATGGGCTTTTGGCCTTCTTCCAGCTCCCTGATGCTCGGTCCTAGAAACTTAGCCAGGACCCATTCACCTTTGGTAGAAAATGGGACCTCCCTTAATGAGACCCTAATTATTGAATTTTATTCTAGTGGGAATTTAATTATCTTTATTTTTTAGATCTGGTGTCGGCTTAGTTCTTTGAATTTTGGGGTTAATCTTCTAATTTAGTGTAAATAAGGGTTAATTCACATTTCTTCACAAATAATTTTTATGTGACTTCATGAGGTCAATAGCAATAGCATCATACAACACTTCAAGAGAATTCATAAGACATTTCAAGGTAGATTTCAAGTCTTTATTGTGGTAATTCAAGGCCTTATCATTATGTCAAGGGTATAATACATTCATGTGTATTGATCTAAGAAGGTAATGTTGCATTGAGGATCCATTTACAAGTATCATCATATATCCAAGATCTACATTCTTCATGGAAACTACACAATTGTTTGCAGATTTACTTCACAAGACATCATCTAAGGTAATATCAATTACATTATTGAACTTTCATGATTCATTTCCTTCATTTCATCATTTTTTTTAATTAACTACAAGGGGTTTGACTGAGGAAAACCCCCATTCACTAACAACTAAACAAGTTTTCCTTTCCCTTGACTGTGTTATTGCAGATTTATAGTTTGAAGATCATGTTGAGCAAGATTTGGAGCAAAGTTGTCATTCAAAGTGCAAGATCACATAAAGAGTTCTACAAAATTAACTACATGCTTCTAGAGCTTGATAACTGGGATTTCAAGAGTGTGGACATCATGGTAGAGGATCCTAAAATCAGTTTTCCAAAAACCTAAAATGACCATTCACCATTGAAGGCGAATGAGTCCTCTATAGCTCAAAAACAACAACTTTCTGGACAAGTACATAGTTTTTTATGCTCTAAAAACATCCCCCATAGTTGTTATAACAGTTAGGTTGCATTTTTGGTTGTTCTTAGCATCTTATTCTGCATATATGATTTGATTTTTGGCTTGGAAATAAAGTGATCCATCTCACTTGCACACACATTTGGGAAAGATCATATTTTCTGCCAAATCATCATTAAAACTAAAAAATAAAAATAAAATATAGAAATAAAATATATTAGTTTATCAAGTTGACTCCATTCACACATCCTTCTAGGGCTTCAATAGTAAAAAAATGCATAAATTTTGAAATTTTGTAAGGGAAGGTGAAAAAAGGGGGGTTCATTCAAACACATCTTCTAATGAAGGGGGTTAATCTGAGCCCCCTTCATTAGAGGCAGGGGGAGTTTAATGAACACCCCCTATATTGTGCAAGTAGGGGTTGATTATAAGGGGGGTGGGGTTCATTAAAAGGGAGTGGGGGTTCATTCAAACCCCCTTCATTAGAAGGGGTAAGCCATTTTAAATTTTTCTATGGGAATTTCTAATTTTTCTTTGTGTGAAATATAGTAACCCACTATTGTGGGTTTACTCAAATCAATTACTCCATTATCATTTAGCCTTTATCGCTCAAAAGGATAAGCTCTTTGTCATGAATTTTTCTATTGTGGAGGTAGAAATACCAACACAAGGTTTGATTGAGGAAAACCCATATATGGCACAACCCTTTCTCCCATTGAATGTGTTGATTACAAATATAATGAAGATTTAAGGAAGATTGATGACTATTTTCTCATTGATGCATTCAAGCCCTACAACATGACATGATACAAAAATTGAATTATCTCAGTAAAAAATGAAGATATATCAACAAGATTCGAAAGGAAGAAGCCATAGACTGGGGACTTGAGGACTATGAAAATAATTTTTTATTTTATCTCTCCAATCTAGGGTGACCTTGTCCAAAAAAATGTACCTGAAATTCATAGGCCATGTACCTTTATGTATACCTTCTTCTTTTCTTGAACTTAAATTTGTCTGTCAATTTCCAGTTTTCCATAATTCATGATAGAACATTATATTTTCATAGTTAACTCATTTCATCATTGCATTTCATAAAAAAATATTTTAGATCCTCCAAAAGAATTCAAAGTCACTTTCCACTTAAAAAATGCTATAGATGATAGCATTTAGGATGCACACTTTCATAGGCTCTTTAAGGGGTTTTCCATCCATTTTCAATAGGTCATAATCACCATAATTATAAATGAAAGTAATGACATAAGGGTCTAACCACTTAGGGCTGAATTTCACTTTTGTTCTTGGTGTGCATTTATATTTCATTGATTCTCTTAGAGAACCAAATCACCTAATTTGAAAGAGAGAGAAAGAGCATCTTGATTAAATTTTAGAAAGATAAATATTTTTTATAGTATCGAATATGTTTAACAATATTCAATCAATCATAATTGAAAATTCAAGCTAATAAATACATTTAACTCATGATAAGTGTCATCATCAATACTTTTCCTTTATGGGAAAATATCAAAGATAAAATTTCCAACTCTAAAAGAATGATGGCATAAACATCATACACAAGATTATCTTGGGTAGTACAAGTAGCTATCCAAATATGATAGGACTATATTGTATATAGTTATTGGTTGTGTCAATATTTACCATGTTTATTGATAGTTTTATGAAGATTTTTTTTCTTATTTTTATTAGAAGCTTTATCATTACCATTAGACTATGGATAATAAGGTGTAGAAAATCAATATTGAACAAAAAAAATTCTCTAATAATTCTTCACTTCTTTATCCTTAAATGATGTACCATTGTCAAAAAAAAAAATTGAAAGCAATCCAAAATAAGAAACTATATTCTCTAGGAGGAATTTACAGATTTCTTCATTGTTCATGGATCAAAGTGGAATAGCTTCCACCCACTTCGTAAAGTAATCCATAGCTACAATAATGAAGGTATGTCCTTGAGATGAAGGTGGATAATTTTTTCCTATAATATCCAAGCCTCATATGGAAAATGGCCAAGGAGATGCTTGAGCATGAATTTCCCATGTGGGAGCTCTCATATTATATTATTAGGTTGTTATTGTCAACATTTCTTGACAAAAGAAACTAAATCTTGTTATATTTTTTTCCAATAGTATTCCATATGCAATAGTTTTAAAATTAAGTATTTACCACCAAAATATCCACATGGAGAGCTTGAATGAGCTTATTGGAGGGTAAGAGGTATTTCAGACTTAGGTAGACATTGGATTAAGAGAGAATTATGAGACACTCAATAAATATCACTAGATAGTATGATGTAATGCAATAGCAGATTCTAAATTCCATGTGAGCATTATGATAATTTTTTCTATGAAAAGTTAGATCTTTTAAATAACTCTAAGTGTGAGAATACCATTCACCGAATTATACATCTACAAAAACTATAGTACTATAATTTGAGCTATTTACAATAGTAGGTGAAGAGATCAATTGGATAACAAAGTGATATTCATTTGCTACATTGTCAAAGAGCATAAAAAAATTAGTGATTTCCATTGCATCTACATGATGATTATATTTTTGTGGGATAGTTTCAATAGTGAATGATGAGAAATTACTCAATGAAGATAAGGCTAAATCATAATATATAGATATTTTATCCTATTGCTAGTATGTTTCACTAATTTGATTTATTATTGATAATCACCATAGATGTGAGTTTGTTTGTTGTTTAATGATATATCTTGGTATCCAACCCAACAATAAAGGATTTGTACTTAGGAATATTATTTGTGAAAACAAATAGTAAATAAAAGTATAAAGGGATTGATTTACTAGAGGGAGATATTATAAATTCCACTAATTTGGAACCAAATTGACACCTTGATCCATAAAATTTTATTTTTCATGTAGAGTCATCTTGTATAGAAAAAAAAAATCTATTAGAAAAAATATCCAAGTTCAGAAAGGAATAAGGTGAAGATGCATCAACTAATTGGTCATCCAACACTTGTCCTTTTATTTTTTTTGAAAGACAATTTTAAGGTCAAACTCATATCGTAACTTTAAAAACTTAGCTAACCTTCCTAAGATATTAGTTTTAGAAAATGCATGTTTAAGAGGATCAAAATTGATAAGTATGGGATAATTTACATAGCGTGTTAAATCATGATATTGATGACAAGATTCAATTGTGTAGTTTTCCAAGTCAAACTCATTGACCCATGTTTCCTAAGTAGTTGTTCATAATAACATATATCTCATGATAATTAATGTTAATGAGTGGACTATTTATTATCATGAGAGATGGATTCTTGTGAACCACAACTTAGGAAACATGGGTCAATGAGTTTGACTTCAAAAACTACATAGTTGAATCTTGATAGCAATATCATAAGGATTAAAGATGATAATGATATGATTTTTTGCAATGAGAAGGTAATGTATTAACATCTATATTGTAAAAACAACAAAAAGACATTGTTTCTCTAAAGTAGACCACCTAATTTCATAATCAAGATACAACTAATGTAATATAATTCTCTCTCCTTACCATCATCATCATGTTGAGCTAGTAAATTGGCTAAAGCATGAGATGATTTCAAAGTATACAAAATAAAATTTTGGCCTTGTAGAACTAACATTAAAATTATAGGATGCCATACATATCTTAATTGAGTCAAAATATTCTTTCGAATTATTGTCCCATTAAAAGCATACATTTTTATTAAAGATACATATAAAAGGGAAGGGTCTAATCAACTAATTCATAAATAAATCTTTAAATTACCTAAATTATCCCTTGAAGAATATTAAGTTGAAATTTTTTAGGTGGATGCATGCTTACAATTCCATTATCAAAAATTGTAAATTAAAAAGTTTACTAGTTTATACACCAAAGATACACTTAAGAGGTTTTATTCTCATTTTATAGAGTCAAAGTTGTTCAAAGATAAAGAAAAGCTTATTAATGTGATAAAGTGATGATTCACTAACTTAGCCAAGATGTCATCAACATAATGTTCTAGAATTTAATGAACAAAATCATAAAAAATAAGGTAAATTAGACATTGTTAAGTTTCACTAGCATTCTTCAATGCAAATGGAATGACTATATAAAAAAGTAACAAGGGGGTACTTAAAGCTATCTTAAACTATTCTTCTAGATTAATAAGAATGCAATTTATCTTGAGAATCTATTGATCAAAAATAATAGTACATGGTTTTTTGTCGATTCAACAATCATATCTATATCAATAAGTAAAAAATCATCATTAGGATCTAAGATTTGTTTAAATATTACAAATTGATGCATACATTAATACAACTATCGAGCTTAGTGACAACAAAAATATTGAATATACAAGGTGAATAATAAATGTGATGGATAAATACAACCTTTAGAATCATCTTTATACTAATTTTGACTATTAGAGAAACCTTGGGAAAAACATTAAAAGTCTTAGAATATAGATATAACATGATAATTTGGATTGGAATGGATGGGTAAATACTAGGAATATCCTAATATAACAAAGAAAAATATCTAGATAAGAATTTAAAAGATTAAAATGTGATTTAGGTTCTGCATAAGAAAGATATTTTCCAATTTGAATTATTTTTTCAAGAGAAGAAGTATCCGTAGGAACACAAATAGTATCTCCAACATCTAGAGGAGGTATAGAGGATTCTACACTATTTGAATAAGCTCTAGGTGAATAAGAAGTGAATAAGGATTTAAAGAGATCATATTTATTTTTAACCAAGGTTTTGATACATAAATAAAAGGGTGGTATCCAAGGTTTGCATTATAGTTGTGTAGATTTCTCTCTAATGAATCTTGGTACCCTACTCATTAAAACCAAAACCATTACCTTTATAAAAAATTTAAAGAAAAAGTTGAATCCTAATCCATAACATGGTTGCAACTTCTGAAAGGGAGGATGCACATTTATGGAATATTCAATATGAGAAGTGTAATTACATTTGTCATTTTCATAATCCTATAGAAGAAACCATTATTTTATCTTCCATAGGAGATGTCAATTATATTTTTGGAATGAAAAAGTGAGCTAGGTTAACTTTGTATTTTGCAAGAAAGAATGGTGTAAATTTTAATGAACCACAATCATCACTAGGACATGTAATTTATAATTATAATTAGGACTACTAGGACCAACATTATAAGAAGAATTTGATGATGGCATTATAGTATTTGGAGATAATGAGGGAATACAAATATTTAAAATTGTAGGATTTGAAGATTGGCCAACTTTAATTGATTGACAATAGAAAAGGGTGTTAGGGTCAACCTTTATTGTAATAACATTATTATTATGAAAAAAATCAACAAAATTATGCAAGGTAGATGTGACAACACCTATAGTATAGATCCATGATCTACCTAGAATAATATTCTATTGTAAAGCACATGGTCTAAAATATGCCAAGGTAGGTAAGGTAATATGTCCTAGGCTTAGAGGTAATATTATTGTACCTAGAAATGTTTTACTAACATTATTGAACCCATGAGTAGATAAAGATGTAATACTAAGAAAACTAGTATCAATATTAGGTAAAGGTAATAGATCCACACTACAAACACTAAGTGTTGAACTAGGATCAATGAGATTGCATATAATACTATTTTATTTACATCAAAAATTTCATTTTAAAATTGGATTGAATTTATACATCGAGAGAGAATCGTGCTAATAGAATGTGACTTATGGTGTGTTAGAATGAACACATTCTATCAAAGAACTTACACAATTTATTTTAGTAGAAGAAGAAACTTGTATAATTTTTTGTAAATAATATTGAAGTATTCCATGATAAATAAGAGAATTTTGAAGAGGATTCTATAGGGATATCTTAGAAGAAGGAACAAAAAGTTTCTTGATAAGATCATACTCAACTAGGGATTTCATAATAGATTTAGGCATTAAAGGAAGAATTGGTGTGGGATATGGAAGAGTTGTTGATATATTAACATTTCATTTATTTCTTTGAGTATTATAACTATGGGAGTGAGGTAAATCAATAGTTATAGGGACTTTATAAGAGATATATTTAACAAGATGTAAATAATAACTTGGAGGTCATGTGATGTAGAAGGGTCACCATAAATATATTTTTTAGTGTTATGATTTCTCTATTTACTTAGATTAGTTGTATCTCAAGTTTCTTAGGAACATTAGAGACAACAATCATGCTAATATATTTATTATGGACTTTATAAGAATTGTTTAAGGGTATGTGCAAGATCATGATGGGCCAAAAAGTGGTGATGTGATGGGTATGTGTAGGGTATGTGGCTGACAAGTTTTTTTTAACCCAAAATTGATGAAACAAAAAGGGTTTTTAAAGGAGATTCTTAGCTTTCCACCAATATAAATTATGGTTTACTTTGAATTTAATAAATAATTATTATTCATTTTCTATTTAAATTATGACTAAAGTCCTAATGGATAGGTTAGTTGAAAAACATCTATAGCATTCAAATGGTATCACATTTTTTGAATCCAAAACATGTGTCACATTTTATGCTTCACATAGTATAGGATTAAGAAAAAAAATTGAATTTCATGAAGTTTTGACCAAGTTAAGGTGGTCAGACACATGAGTTTTTATATTTTTTAAAAGTTGTAATAAAAAATCATAATTAATTATTTACTTGGAAATAAATTACAAAAAAATATGCATCACATCAATACATGAGTCCTCTACTTATATCTAAAATATTATAATAAAAAAATTATCATTTTATTGTGATTAGGGTCGTCAGATAGACACCTACTTATTTTTTCCTTGAAATTTAAGTACTACTGCATTGAAATTTCAAATTTTCACTAAATAGATTTAAGAAAAAAAAAGCCTAGTATTTTAGAAATTACATTAAATTTTCTACATATTCTATTCTTACATATTTTTGAAATAATATAGATAACTTATTCAAATTTTTACGTCAAGTTGCCTAACTCAATTTTTTCTGAATTTTTTGCCACTTACGGGCCTATTTTTTCCATGATGATCCTGCATATACCCTCAAATAAGATTTTAAAGGAAATATTCTTGATGGAGAAGAAGTTAGAGACATAAATTACTTATTGATTTTTCAAAAAATGTCACTCTATGGTTTAGGACATAGAACAACAAATTTTCTCCAAATATCATTCAATGAAACCCTAGAGATCTCAATCTAAGGATGTAGAGGGGAAAGAGATCTATAATAGGGATGTCCTAAGGTGTGATTAAACATAATAAGAGGGTTCACGACCATGCTAGGGATTGTAAAGACAAGAAATGTAAATGACATGCAAAGTACAATACAAAGCCTAATTAAATCACATAGAATATGAAACTAAAAATCAAGATAACAAATTAAGAATGAAAAAAGGTGCACTTGGAAGAATGATGAGGTTAAAATAGCTCCAAAACCCTGAAAACCTATTATTTGGTGCCCATTAGGACTCATACGCCAGTTTGGGAAATTTAGTCCCAGACTAGGGTTTTTGTGCCAAAATTGGAATCTCATAATGGTTGATTTAAATTCACTTAAATCGAGAAAATCTACTATATTGGGACTCATATGCCACAAGTGGTGTATTAGTCCCACTCTTCCTTTTTGAAGGGTCAAGAACTAAATCTACACTACTATCTTTGATCTTCCTTCCACACATTGTTTTTGGGTTTGAAAATCTGAAATATGACCTCTAGTTGACTTTTTGTGATCTTACAAGCAAGATGACATCTTGAAAACTTTCCTCAATCTTTCCACTCAATCTTCAAAGTATCTTCAAGCTCCAAGACACCTATATCTACAATCACACATGTAGAGAGAGAAAAACTTATTGATTGTTAAAAAATAGGGGTTTTCCTTGGTCAAAGCCCATTTAGGTAATTAAATCTTCTGATAAAACAATGAAATATGAACATGAAACATGAAAAATGAAGCATGAACAATGATACGTTGAATGATGTCTTAAGATGTAAGTCAAAGATCTAAAGACGAAGTGGCCAATTAGAATGTAGATCTTGATCTTGAATTGGATATGAAATAACACTCGCAAATGCATCTTCAATGCTACATCACAACATTAGCTCCAAAAAATGCTTGATGCATTATGATCTTGACATGATGATGGATCTTTAATTGTTGCAAGAAATGGTGAATAAATATACCCTTGAATGCCTTATAAATGCTCTTGTAAACTATCTTAACACTCTTGTGTAGTCTTGGAATGCTTAAATCTTGATAGCTTAGGTCAATATCATGAAGGCTTAGGTGAAATAATGATTTGATACCTTGTTTATATAGGAAATTGATCTAACTTACCATTTATTAGATCCCAAATGTCAACATACATGAAATATGAATTCAAAACCTTGATTTCCTACTCAAAATTCTAAAAAGGGGTCAAATGGGACTCATATGGCACTTGTGGCATATAGGTCCCATTGGGATGGGACTCATATGCCCAAGGTGGCATATGGGTCCCACCAAACATTTTTAGGTGGAGATGTTAGGGAGTTGGAAAATTAAGTGCATTTGATGTCTATGTCAGAATTTTGGTTGAAATAAGACTCAAGATGCATAATAAAGGGTCTTAGGGCCTATTAATGATGATATGAAGGTCATAAATGGAAGAGGGCCCAAAAATGAAATGTGAAAGTCCAAATAAATATAATTTACAACATTAAATTAATGAAAAAATAGGTCTACTTAGCTTAAAAGGGCCGAGAATGTAATGTGAATGTGTAAAACACATTACAACAATAGATCAAGGTGACATTAGGTCCATTTTAATGTTAATAATTCCCAAATTAAGTATGAAAATGTATATGGATATAGTTTTATACACTACATTTAGCCCCCATTTTAGTGAGAGAAGGAACTATTGTCACCTAGAATTGCACCCTGTGCAAAGTTTACAAAAAATTGATCATTCTAGAGCAACATGGGATCATCTCAAGGCTATGGGTCACCTATAGTTGAAATGAACCTTTGGAGAAGGCTGGCTTCCTTTGGTGTCACCTAAACTACTGATTCTTTGAAAGGAAAGGGATAAGGAATACATAAATTGAAACTAGACTAAGGTGATGCACCAAAATGGTAGGAACAATGAAACACTCAACCTACACTTGAACATCGGTGACAACCATGGGACTGGACAACAAGATCCTATAGATCACACATACAAATAGGTTTGACATGCACATGCCTTCAAGAAGGAAAGGCAGATTTTCACAAACTAAAAGATCATGTGTAGGATTAAGTAAACAAAGTTTGCAACCTACATGATACTACTTCTGCAAAGAAAGGCACAACATGAAACAAAAGCTATAAGGAAAGAGAAAATTTCACTAAGTAGCTCAATGAATCACTAAAGAATGCACAATACTTCACAAGAATCAGAAGGCAAAAGATGGACCATCAATGGTAACCAAGGAAAATTTTGTATTTTATGTTCCAAGTTGAATTACAGAAGCCTACTAGTCTGAGAGAGGACTGCAAAAGGGTCACAGACTTCAGAAGAGCATACATCCGAACTCCTCACAAAAAAGGAAAAAAATTCCTTATATATAGACCATGTCAGCCTCCCTAGGGCTTACAAAATATTGGGCCTAGGAAGATCAATCCTAAAATGTTTTGATTGAAATTAATGTTGAAGCCTGCATCTCCCCACTATCTGTGTCAGTGTGAAGAATCTCCCTTGGAGAAGCCTTCAGATCTTTTATAGCATTAATTCTTCTGAACCATCGTGTCCAGCTATCGAGTCCCCTGTTGAAGAGCTGCATTGAATGCCCCCTGACTTTAGAATAGATATATGTATTCATCCCCTGTTGAAATCCTGCATCTTGCCATGGCTCGCCTCAGCTCCTCCTGGTTGGTCGAGCCCACTCAGCGTGTATTCACAGGCAGTCAAAAATCCTTAGTCAAAATCGCATCTTGACGAGACACTGGAAGTGTCTCACTGATGCGATTATGTGTCTCTGCGGCTTTGGAAGTCATATTAATACCGCCAAAACCATCGACAAGACAAACAGATTCTATTAGAAGTCCTAGCAAGCATCATTGAGTCACACCAATACCCTTTTCATTTGGTACATCCATCCCTATCGGCTAGAGATTATATGTCCAGGAAGACTACCTAACGAGCCCCCCATCTCCCGATGAGCATATATGTAGTCAGTAAGATCCCACGACAAAGCTCAACTACTTTTATTGGGCCCCAACATCCTTTCAGCAAGACCCTAAACCCTCGACAAGACATTGTGCCGATATCAAATTCTTTCAGCGAGCACATCCCCGTCAACAAGACTCTTGGTGTTGACCCCTTGTTAGTTGGTGAGATATTGGCTTGTCGGCTAGACTTCCCTTCGGGTTCCTTAACTCTTGGCGATGAGCCACTTTCTTTTGGTCGGGGAGACATCGTGCTTTCACCAAGACATCATGGCAAAATTTTTTCCTTGGCGAGCTGCCTTTTATTGTCAGCGAGACTCTTTTCTCAATGAGACTCCCACCGGTCCTCTCTTTCCACCGAGATCTCCTTGTCTTGCACTGAAGATCATTCCTTGTTCACCAAGACTCTGCTCCATCGGCTAGACCTCACATTGACATGACTTCATTGGTGAGACTAGTGGCTTTTGGTGAGACTCTATGCACTCGCCGAGACTTCCTGGTGAAGGAATCTCCTCTTGGTGATCTCCTTGTTGTTGGTGAGGCACCATTGGTTCACTGAGACTCTCTTTGAATGCATCATTATGCTGAAGGCTTTTCAAGTCGGGGAGACCCACGCCAAACTCCCCAACGAAATACTATCAGCGTAACCCTTGCTGGTCACTGACACATCACTGTGAAAGCCTCAAGTCTTGGCGAGGCCTTTCTTTTATCTTGGGTGGTTCCTTCATCCTTCGGCAAGACATACGCCGAAGGAAATATCCTTGCCAAAACCTATGCTCATCGCCAAGACATGCCATTCTCACTAAGACCTCTTAGGGAGTTCCATTACTTACCCCGAAGTGTCCAGTTGGTGTGACCTTAGTTGGTCATAGGACCTTTTGGTGAATGCTTTGCCTTTCGGTGAGTTCTGATCTCGACAAGACATTATGAGTCAGGGAGACATTCCAGCAAAGTCTCATAGTCATATCGGAGGTTCCTTTGTGTCAGTGGGACTCCTTCCAAAGACAATTGTATTGAGGCCCATCCTTTTCTTTTGGCGAGACTTTTTCCCTCGCCAAGACCTCACACCGACAGTGTTTCCTCTGGTAAGAATTTCCCTGAAGACTTGCCACAATCCACTATCGGCAAGACATTGACCCTTCACTGGGACTTCTCAGTGAGCGTTATAGGTCTCCCCAAAGCCCGTGATCACTGTAAGTCTCACTGAATGATGATTGAATGGCCTATCAGCCAAGGAAATCCATGTGGTAAGAGGTCATACCAAACCCCTCTTGTTATAGTGATAGGCTCCACAATGACGCATTCAGCAAGACAAAGACTAGGTCACAGTGACCTATCCAAAATGGAGTGTATCAAACAGCTAGTCAACCAGACAGTTAAAATGTCATGCCAACCTGTCTCTATTGGAGACTAAGCATAGAATATTGAGGCATGTTTTCAACAAAGCAGGCCTCCCAACTGACATCCATGTCAACTGTCATTAGATGCATGAAGTAACCCTCAATGGAAATAGTCCATTTGGACCTTGTGAACATCTGCAACATAGATGTCTTGCCTGATTGAGCCTGAAGGTGAAAAATTAGGTAACATTTCTGGCAACCTTTTTTGGATGTTTGCCTAGTAAACATGAAGACTAGTAGACTAGGCCTATCCATTGGGCATGGAGTCATTGGGGAAAACTTAGAAACAGATCAAGAGTAGCTTCAAACATGGCTGTAACTCATCTTGAGACTTACGAGAACACTGGGAAACTTATTGAAAATAGAAAAACTACATAAGGGAAACTATTTGATTATGTTGAAACAACACTTAGGGAATATAAATTACATCTAAATCTACCCTATACCAACCAGTGAGAAACTGATCAAACAAAAACATTCACAAGTTGGGTAAAATAACTACCTTTTCTCAAAAATTTACAATGTTTTCCATGCTGGAGAACAACTAAAGAGAAATGAAGTATGCATGATACTTCAATGGATGGTTATAAGATCTCTTGCAAAACATATTCAAGTTTACTAACCTTTCCATACGAAATGTAAACATTTCCACTTTGACGTGGAAAGGTAACTTGAGTGCGCTCCTCCTGAGCAGTACCCTCATGCTTGGGTGCATGATTCGTCCTTGGTGTTGTATTGGATGCCATCTGAGCTAGGTATCTTATTGGAAAGCCTTTGGTAAAGGAAAAAATTGAGCCTCCTTTGATCTCTTGCTCATGAACTACCATTTTATCACCTTGCTGGCTGCGAAGATCTAATCGCTGTGACTAAATTGGTGAAAGAATATAAACCTCTTTAGTATGTTCATGCTTTCCTGAATGAACACTCATTTCTTCAATGGAGAACAAAGAGATAGCTTCCTCCATCACATCTTTAATCAATTCATCAACCTTAGGCTCCTTTATAGACTAGAAAGGAATCCGCTTATAATTCTCATTAGCACTGGAAGAGTTACACTCTGATTCAGGCTTGTCTTTTTGAACGCAAGAAGACAACAATTCAAGTGGTGATGAGGTCTCAGGTCCCTCTGTAAAACAAAATGGAAGTTCCTCCAACTAGTTATAACCTTGCAAATCAGGCTCATTAGGCTCCTCATGATGTTGCAACATTTGTTCAAGTTCATGAACCTATTGTTCTAGTTCATCATGACTATCAACTACTTCTGAGTCTTCACAAGGATCAAAGTTAGCTTCCTCCTCCAAAAATTCAACAGTAGCTTTTCCAACCCTAACATGTTCAAAATCATCAAAGTTGCCACCTTGGAGGATAATATCAAGTTCAATCTTAGGTTGTTCTCCCTGCATTGAGGCCCTATTGTCTTGCTTATTATAGTCAATAAGCAACCCATCCATGCTTTCTTGCTATTCAATCATTTGCTGCTATTGTCTTCTATATTCCTCCATAGCTAGACGTAACAGATTTGGGATTCTATCCTCCCCCATAGTGACTGAACCAACCTAATCATTGGGCTACTCTTGAGGGATGATGGACTAGTCTTGTTCAAGTACTACATTCTCTTCCATTGAATTGAATCCCTTAAATATTGGAATTTCAAGCAGAGAAGACTTTCTAGGGGAGTCAAGGGGCTGACTTTACCAAAATTTGGCAAACTTGTACTTGGGAACCTCTTGTTCAAAAATTTTTAGCCTCCTTTCTGCCTCCTTTGTAGCCAGCTACCGGGCAAGGTTCTCTTCCAATTGCTTCTTTTGCAACTCCTCCATTAATTGGTGCTAATAGTCAGAGTAAGCTTGATTATTTTGCACCTAAGCAGAGAGCAGCTTCATTTGTTCTTCCTTAGTAGCTATTTCTTGTTCAAGGCCTTCTTTGAACTGGATTCTTTTTGCCACTCTTTCTTGATCATAAGAGCTAACTTGCTCAGCCATTTCTTGCTGATGCATAATGGTACCCTGCTGCATCTTGATATCAACCAATATCCTAGATAGTCATGCAAGCACCTTACTAATATCATTAATCTTCATATTGTGAAGATCTTGACTGAGATCCCACAATGTATGGTCAATCTATTGGAGTAGGTCCAATACACTCTGATATGGATGTGGAGGAGCAACATACTCATGATATGGAGGGTAATAGTAAGCATCTTCATAATTATTTGACATCTTTTCAGTTAAAGAGTTGGAAACCCTAAATTAATAGATTATTTTGAGACATACCAAGACTTGTGTCTGTGAAACCAGAAGATTTAAGCTCGAAGTCACCAGGTATGTAAAGAAAATGCCTCCAAAAAGCTGAAACTACTACTGTACACACCAAACAGTAGCAATAGAATGCATAAACATGAACTGAGAAGTAGTTCACAGTAAAATCAGGTGTGCCAAAAACTGTTGTCACCTAGAATTGCACCCTGTGGAAAGTTTACAAAAAACTGAGCATTCTAGAGCAACATGGGATCATCACAAGGCTGTGGGTCACCTATAGTTGAAATGAACCTCTGGAGAAGGCTGGCTTCCTTTGGTGTCACCTAAACTACTAATTTTTTGAAAGGAAAGGGATAAGGAATACATAAATTGAAACTAGACTAAGGTGATGCACCGAAATGACAGGAACAATGAAACACTCAACCTACACTTGAATACCGGTGATAGCCATAGGACTACACAACAAGATCTTGTAGATCACACATACAAATAGGTTTTACATGCACATGCCTTCAAGAAGGAAAGGCAAATTTTCACAAACTAGAAGATCATGTGCAGAATTAAGTAAACATAGTTTGCAACCTACATGATACTACTTCTGCAAAGAAAGGCACGGCATGAAACAAAAGCTATAAGGAAAGAGAAAATTTCACTAAGTAGCTCAATGAATCACTAAAGAATGCACAATACTTCACAAGAATCAGAAGGAAAAAGATGGACCATCAATGGTAACCAAGGCATATTTTGTATATTATGTTCCAAGTTGAATTACAAAAGCCTACTAGTCTTAGAGAGGACTGCAAAATGGTCATAGACTTTAGAAGAGCATACATCTGAAATCCTTACAAAAAAGGAAAAAAATGCCTTATATACATCCATGTCAGCCTCCCTAGGGCTTACAAAATATCGGGCCTAGGAAGATCAATCCTAAGATCTTTTGATTGAAATTAATGTTGAAGCCTGCGTGTCCCCACTGTGTGTGTTGGTGTGAATAATCGCCCTTAGAGAAGCCTTCAGATCTTTTGTAGCATTCATTCTTCTGAACCATCATGTCTAGCTACCAAGTCCCCTATTGAAGAGCTACATTGAATTCCCCTGAGCTCATAATAGATATATGTATTTATCCCACGTTGATATCCTGCATCCTGCCATAGCTCACCTCAGCTCCTTGCAGTTGGTCGAGCTCACTCCATGTGTATTCACGGGCGGTCAAAACTCTTTAGTTAGAATCACATCTTGGCAAGACACTGGAAGTGTCTCACCGATGTGATTATGTGTCTTTGTAGCTTTGGAATTCATATTTATATCACTAAAACCATTGACAAGACAAACAAATTTAGTTAGAAGTCCTAGGGAGCATCATTGAGTCACACTAATATCCTTTTTGTTTGGCACATCCATCATTGTCGGCTAGAGATTATATGTTCAAGAAGACTGCCTAATGAGCCCTACATCTCCCAGTGAGAACATATGTAGTCGGTAAGATCCCATGATGAAGCTCAACTACTTTTATTGGGCCCCAACATCCTTTCGGCAAGACCCTAAACCCTCGACAAGACATTGTGTCGATATCAAATTCTTTCGACGAGCACAGCCCCATCGAAAAGACTCTTGGTGATGACCCCTTGTTAGTTGGCGAGATATTGGCCTATTGGCTAGACTTCCCTATGGGGTCCTTAACTCTTGGTGATGAGCCACTTTCTTTTGGTTAGGGAGACATCATGCTTTTGCCAAGACATCATGGAAAAACTGTTTCCTTGGCCAGCTGCCTTTTATTGTTGGCGAGACTATTTTATCACTGAGACTCCTGCCGGTCCTCTATTTCCACCAAGATCTCCTTGTCTTGCACCGAAGATCATTCCTTGTTCGCCAAGACTCTGCTCCCTCGGCCAGACCTCACATCGACATGACTTCATTGGCAGGACCGCTAGCTTTTAGTGAGACTCTATGCATTCACCAAGACTTCCTGGCGAAGGTATCTCCTCTTGGTGATCTCCTTATTGTCAGCGAGGCACCACCGATTCGCCAATACTCTCTCTAAATGCATCATTACGCTGAAGGCTTTTCAATTCGGGGAGACCCATGCCGAACTCCCCAGTGAAATACTATTGGCGTAACCCTTGCTAGTCACCAAGACATCACTGAAAAAGCCTCAAGTCTTGGTGAGGCCTTTCTTTTATCCTCGGTGGTTCCTTCATCCTTCGGCAAGACATACACTGAAGGAAATATCCTTTCCGAAACCTGTACTCATTGCTAAGACATGGCATTCTCGCTAAGACCTCTTAGCAAGTTCCTTTACTTACCCCGAAGTGTCCAGTTGGTGTGACCCTAGTTGGTCACAAGACCTTTTGGCGAGTTCCAATCTTGACAAGACATTATGAGTTGGGGAGACATTTCGGTGAAGTCTCATAGTCATATTGGGTGTTCCTTTGTGTTGGCAGGACTCCTGCCGAAGAAAACTGTATTGAGGCCCATCCTTTTCTTTCAGCAAGACTTTTTCCCTCGCCAAGACCTCACACTGATAGTGTTTCCTTTGGCGAGAATTTCCTCGAAGACTTGCCACCATCCGCTATCAGCGAGACATTGAACCTTCACTGGGACTTCTCAACAAGCACTATAGGTCTCCCCAAAGCCTGTGATCACTGTGAATCTTGCCAAATGATGATTGAATGGCCTATCGGCCAACGAAATCCAGACAGTAAGAGGTCATACCAAACCCCTCTTGTTATAACGATAGGCTCCACAGTGATGCATTCGGCAAGAGAAAGACCAGGTCACAGCGACCTATCCAAAATAGAGTGTATCAAACATCCAGTCATCCAGACAGTTAAAATGTCATGTCGACCTGGCTCTATTGGAGACTGAGCGTAGAATATTGAGGCATGTTTTCAACAGAGCAAGCCTCCCAATTGACATCCCTGTCAACTATCATCAGATGCATGAAGTAACCGTCAATGGCAACAGTCCATTTGGCCCTTATGAACATCTGCAACATAGATGTCTTGCCTGATTGAGCCTGAAGGTGAAAAATTAGGTAACAAGAACTTGCTTCAAACTCACACTAAAGTAGATATTCAAGAGGGGTCCACGTGTATCAACGTGGATGGTCCAGGATGACAAAGATCAAAAGGGTTGTCAAGCCCCAAGGATCCAAGATCCTATGTCAAACCAACATAAGCACAACGCAAAACACATAAGGTGTATGATATGCAGAAAAACAAGATACACAAACATACAATGTTAGAAACATGGGTATGTGTAGGATCATCATGGAAAAAATAGGCCCTTACGTGGCAAAAAATTTAGAAAAATCTGAGTTAGGCAACTTGACGTAAAAATTTGAATAAGTTATCTATATTATTTCAAAAATATGTAAGAATAGAATCTATGAAAAATTGAATGTAGTTTCTAAACTACTAGGTTTATTTAAAAATAAATAAAATATATTTGGTCAAATTTTGAAATTTCAATGCAATAGTACTTAAATTTTAGGGAAAAAATAAGTAGGTGTCTGTCTTACCACCCTAACCAAAATAAAATGATAATATCCATTTATATATTTTTAGATATAAGTAGAGGACTCATGTCATGATGTGATGCATATTTTTTTGTAATTTTGTTCCAAGTAAATAATTAATTATGAATTTTTTATTACAACTTTTAATAAATATAAAACTGTATGTCTGACCAAATTTTAAGGAAATATTTCAAACCATTTTTTAATTAATCCTATGCATGGCAAAGAATAGGTGGCATAGTTTTTTCAAAAATGTGATAATGTTTGAAAGCTATAGATTTTTTTCAATCATCCTATCAATCAAGACTTTAGTTTTAATTCAAATAGAAAGTAAATAATTATTATTTATTAAATTCAAAGTAAAGCCTAATTTATATTGGTGGAAATCTGAGAATCTCTTTTAAAAACCCTTTTTGTTTCATCAATTTTGGGTAAAAAAAATGTCATTGGCCACATACCCTACACTTACCCGTCATATAGCAACTTTTTGGCCCATCATGATCCTGCACATACCCACATAAGGATGAAAGAGAAAGAAATAAAATAAAGATGATCAAGCTTCAACTATTTGTGCCACAGAGTGTGGATCATCTATCTAAGCTATTTTTCCAAAAATGCATGATCACTCTGAGGCATCGAAATTTCATGTTTTTCGTTAGGTAAGTATCCAAAAATGGTGGCTTACAAGTGGAACACAATGTCCACTATGAAAAACAAATGCATGCTCACAAGGCCTAGTGGAACCTCAAACCATGCACTAGGTGAGCCCCCCAGAGAGGTGAGACACATACACATGTGGCCAGCATGTGCTCACACACACAAGCAAGTAGCTATAGGAAATTCATTCCTAATTTCAACTACCATACATAAAACAATACCAAAGCTATGCCTCCTGATAACTTTGATAAGACGCCACATAAAATTGAACTTTGAGCTGCATGAGGCAAGCAAAGCTTTGTATGCTTGAAACTCGTGAATAAACAAGATGGATCCATAGGAAAGCAAAGTGTTTTATGCAAGGTGGCCATATAATTGATATTGTAAAATAGTGTCAGGTACATTCAAAGGGATTTTGATTAGCTCATGTAAGGTCTCTTCTTAGGGAACATTGTACCTAATGTCTCCAAGAGAGGACAAGTCAAAGAAATATCATGCTCTTGGAGGAAATCAAGCCCAATGACACCACTAAGAAATGGATGCATCGCAAGAAGAAAGAAAATCACACAAATAAACATGAGTGTCGATATATGCCCCCACTTTAAAGTGGTTGCTTTAACACCATTGCTATGACGAATTGTTTAAAGTAGAAAATGACATGAGAGCTTATTTAGAAAGCCCTATGCCAAGTCAAATGTTTCCAATAAGCTACGTCATGAAAAGGAAAGGGGTTTCCACCAAAATTTATAATTTAGTACGTCATGGGTATGTGCAGGATCATCATGGAAAAACCAGGCCCTTAATTGGCGAAAAAATTAGAAAAATTAGAGTTAGACAACTTGATGTAAAAATTTGAATAAGTTATCAATATTATTTCAAAAATATGTAAGAATAGAATTTGTATCAAATTGAATGTAGTTTCTAAACTACTAGATTTGTTTTAAAAAAAAAATCTATTTGGTGAAAATTTGAAATTTCAATGCATGATACTTAAATTTCAAGGAAAAATAAGTAGGTGTGCAATCTGACCACCTAACCACAATAAAATGATAATATTTTTATAATATTTTAAATATAAGTAGAGGACTCATGTCTCGATGTGATGCATATTTTTGTAATTATTTTCTAAGTAAATAATTAATTGTGAATTTTTATTACAAATTTTAAAAATATAAAAAAATTGTATGTCTAACCACCTTAACTTGGTCAAAACTTCATTAATTTCAATTTT
The DNA here is from genome assembly GCA_007258455.2 of Sequoia sempervirens. Taxonomy (NCBI): domain Eukaryota; kingdom Viridiplantae; phylum Streptophyta; class Pinopsida; order Cupressales; family Cupressaceae; genus Sequoia; species Sequoia sempervirens. The sequence continues at coordinate 128,261,662 of VDFB02270651.1, read as the reverse complement.
TATTTTTTAATACTATAGTATGTGAAGTATAGAATGTAACACATGTTTTGGATTCAAAAAATGTGATACCATTTGAAAGATATAGATGTTTTTCAATCAATCTATTAATTAAGACTTTAGTCGAAATTTGAATAGAAAATGAATAATAATTCCTTATTAAATTCAAAGTAAAGCATAATTTACATTGGTTGAAAGCTGAGAATATCCTTTAAAACCCCTTTTCGTTTCATTAATTTTGGGTGAAAAAAAGGTCACCAGCCACATACCCATCATATTGCCACTTTTTGGCCCATCATGATCTTGCACATATGTGATCCAACTTAAGGCATGCCATCCACATCCCAAGATTGCTCTTATATGTACGTGAAAGATGGTCAACTAAGAAAAAGAGACAATAACAAGTGGCATAGGAGGAAAAAGCTACTTAACCCCTTGCCCCCACTTAGTGGAGGAGAAGGATGAGTTGAGATGATTGATGAGAAACATGCTAGAGAGAAAATAAATATCTATTAGAGGAATTAAGTACCCCAACATAAGGGAGAGCACCACACTCCTTAAGATGTTGAATTCTATTACACAAATCCTTAGATTAATTAGTAGAATGACCATGAACTCTATGATATGCACAAATCAATTTTTTGTAGTAAAGTTTCTTTCATGTTCTTGGAGGGAGAGATGTCAAATTATCTTGGAGGATTCTCAACAAGATACCTTCTTGATCAATATTAAAAGGTGTTCCTATATTTTGTGACAAAGAAATCTCTTGATTAGTACAAAATTTCATGCTTACACAAGGTTCTTTATATTGTGAGAATTTATACTCTCCTTTACAGGAGGGTGCAAAATCTATTGAATTTGAACCATTAGTGTTTTACGTGATGACATTGACATTAAGTGAAGATTTATTTGATTCTTTCATTTCTTTCAAAGGACAAAAACTAAGACCACTAGTATCTATCAGTTCAGGATGCACTAATGTTTTTTTATTAGTTAATCAAAGAAAGGGCCCTAATCCAATGGTTACAAAGCCAAACCAACAAATAGAAAAGTAGGCTGGGAAGAACAAAACCAACCCCCACTAGAAAATAGAATCAAAATGCATGTAGACCCAAAATCCCAAATTGCAACCAAAAAACCATCAACTTAATTAAAAAAAAATGCCCAATGTAAATGCACTAATGTTAATGTTAATGTTATCTTAGAAGGATCTTTTGTAATGTCAGCTTAGAAGGCTCTTTTGTAAGAATGTTGACATTTAGTGAAGGCTTGCTGGTTTCTTTTGAAGGACAATTTAACCAAGAATGCTAGTATTTTCTTGCGTGTTAGGCTCTATAGGGACACATATACCTTGTTCTCTAGCACCACATCCTTTTCCACTATATCTTAATTCTTTCATAATTTCATAACCTCTTACATAAAGCTTTTTCAATTCTTTTGGATTCGGTGGTTGTTGATAGTCAGTTTTGTAAAAATTTGTTGTGTAATTTGCTTCTTCTTCAAAAGTGTTTAAGTTGGATGTTTTTGAAGGTTCTTCCAAATTTTGTGTTGATATGACCAATTTTTCTTTTTCGTTTTTAGATTCTTTGAACATTTATGATCTCTTATTCACCCATGAATGATGTGAAATCTAAGGAACATCACTCATCTTCTAATAACTTCATGACTTCTTCAATATGCTTTTCTTTGTCTTTATCTTGCACATGTTCTACTTGTGTAGTTGGTGTCAATGTTTTCAGAGGTTTTTCCTTATTTTTCTCAATGTTTAAACAACTATTTGGTTCAGGGTCAACTTCGAGTATGTGCACTTTTTTTTTGTATACATACTTCATTACATGATGAAGAGTAGAAGGCACCCAAATTCATTGCATGAATTCATGGTCTTCCTAAAATAAGATTATCTAAAAGATGATGAGGCATAACATGTATCAATGCTTCTAATGTGGGCATTCTAACTATAATAGGCAATGTAATCACTACAAGTGGTTATTTTCCTACATTTTCAAATCACTTAATAGATAAAGTATCTGGTTGAATTTTTTATCTATCCACACCAATCCTATCAAAAAGGGTTAAGGAATACACACTTTAAGGGTGCAACCATTGTCAACAAGGGTTTAATTTTATTGCCCGCCCATCATAGGAAACTATTATCATGAAAGCATCAATTTTTTTTGTACTTCCAAAGGAGGGAGCTCACTTTGGTTGAAAACAATGTCAACATTCATTTCTTGAATCATGGCTCTTATGTCATTTGGTTGTATATTAGGAGATGTATGAACTTTTTGTAAGGCACTTTGAATCATGTTATGATAATGATGGGATGCTTGAATAAGGTATCATAATGACATTTTAGCAGGAGTATACTTAAGTTGTTCAACAAGAGCATACTCTTTTCCACTTTGTTAAGGAAAACAAGGAGGGCTAGGCAAGATAGGGCTAGGAAATGGGAGAGATGTTGAAGGTTTTTGTCTTGGTTGTAGATTGTTTCTAGTGTTATATGTATGAGCAACATTATTATAAATTGGTTGCTTTGAAAAATTATTCTTAGGTGAGTAAATGATAAGTTCGAGTTTGCTTTGGGTTTGTGGTCATTATGAAGGTGGGTAAAGGATTAGAGGATTCTTAGGATGTCTAATAGGGTATGTAGGAGGTCCATTAATCAAGGGGGATCTAATGGACACTTTTGCATTCAAGACCTCAATGGTTTCAGTTTGATGTATTTCTAATGAAGGGGAATCTAGTGTCATCTTTTCGCCATTATCTAAGGAGGTCACATCACTATTGTTTGAAATAAATGTGCCAATGTTCTCATTTTATTGAACCATGATATCATCCCTAGGAGGATAATTTTTAGGAGAAGTACAAACTAGATGTTCTTGACATTCAAAGGTTTGTTCTTATAAAATAACTTCATCACAAGTAAGGGAGTTATAAATGGTTGGATTTTCTTTTTTAGTAAGGTTTTCCCTAGGGGAAGAGAGGAAACTAATATTCTCATGGATTTCATTGGTTGGATTTTCTAACATCAAAGTATCTTCTTCATAACTAGGAGAGATACTAGGAGAAGAATCAATGTGATTATCATGATTGTCCATAATTTCATTCCTTTGCCCCATTATGTCTTCTAAAATAGGATAGTTAGGGGAAGAAGCATAAAAAGGGTTGCCATAGATCTTAAATATTTGAACATATAACACCAATATATCCTCCTTACTTACAATTTCATCTTCTAAAACACTATCACAAGAGGGGAAGGTGTTGGGAGATGAATGTAGACTAGTTGAAGTGTAGGTTTCAATGGCCTCTTGTTGTGTTATGTGATTGTCATGATTACCTATGATTGTATCATCTTGTTCATTAATATCTTGTCCAATAAGATAGCTAGGGGGAGAGAAACAACCAGGAATCTCAAAAATCTCATTGATTGGTTCTTCTAACATCAAAATATCTTCTCCACAAATAGGACACATATTAGGAGAAGAATGAATATGATTGTTATGAGTGTCCACTATTGTATTCTCTTTCGATAAATCATTCTCAAAGGTAGGGATATGAATTTTTTCTTAGCATTCCTAGGTAAATCTGAGTATTATCAATCTATGTGTAATCAACTATAATTTTGAAGGCATCATCAAGTAAGATACTAACATTGTTTGACCAAGAATGAAAAGTACTTATAACCATCTCATGCAATGCTTCAATAATGTAAACAATGTATATCCAAAGATGAAAAATACTTTTATCCAATGTATACAAAGCTTTAAGAATGCAAACAATGTGTATCCAAAAATGAAAAGCACTTTTATCAAACGTATGAAAAGCTTTATGAATGTAAACATTGTGTATGCAAGAGTGAAAAGTACTTTTATCCATATTATGCAAACTTTTAGAAATGTGAATATTTTTAGATTCAATGGTGTTTGCTTGTGCATATATTTAGGAAGAATTCAAAAATGACTAAACTAAATTGATGTTTTTGACCTAGATGCATAAAATAGAAGTTACTAAAAATTTCCAGACTGATACTATAGGTTACCAGGAAGCTTAAGAAGTACAAAAACAAGGTTTTCAGTGTTGTAAAAGGTAGTTTCAGGCCTAATTTAGGACTAAATCGCCCAAAGGGATGTATGAGTCCTAGTTAGGGTTTTTAGAAGAGTCAAATGCTAGAAAATATGCAACATAGAAATCCCAGAAAGTAGGAAAAACAACCTGTACTAGGACTAAATCGCCCAAAAGGGTATGAGTCCTAGATTAGGGTTTTTGCACCAAATTCAACAATTTTTGAGTTTTTTCTAAGGTTGCTAACTTGTATGACATCTATAATATTTGTAATTACAAAAAATTGAATGATCTAAAATGCAAAAATTCAACCTATATGCACTTTCACTAATGCAATATTTTGAAACCCTAGGTGCAAATTAATTAATGCAAGACCTAATGAAAAGTTAATGAAAGCTAGATCTAGGAATATGGTGCACTAAAAATTATAAAATAAGGTGTTCTAAAGGCTAGGTTCACTAAAATAATTTAAAAAAAAAAAATCTCTATTGTTTAGGACATAGAACAAAAGTTTTCTCCAAATATCATTCATGGAAACCCTAGAGATCTCAATCCAAAGACGCAAAGGGGAAAGAGATATACAATAGGAATGTTCTAGGGTGTGATTAAAGATAATAAGAGGGTTCACCACTAATATAGGGCTTGTAAAGACAAGAAATGTAAATGACCTACAAAGTACCATGGAAAACCTAACTAAATGACATAATATGAAACTAAAAATTAGGATAAAAAACTAAGAATGAACAAAGGTGCACCTAGAAGAATGATGAGCTTAAAAAAAGCTCCAAAACTCTAAAAATCCTACTATTTGGTGCCCATTGGGACTCATACGCTAGTTTGGGTGATTTAGTCCCAATGTAGGGTTTTTGTGCCAAAACTAGAATCTCATAGTGGTTGATCTGAATTCATTGAGATTTGGAAAATGTGCTATACTAGAACTCATATGCCACAAGAAGTGTATCACTCCCACTCTTCTTTTTTGAAGGGTAAATACCTCAATCTTCTCTCCTATCTCTTCTCTTTCTTCCACACTATGTTTCTATGTCTAAAACTCTAAATTATGACCTGTAGGTGACTTTTTGTGATCTTGCAAGAAAGGTGACAACTTGAAAACTTTCATCAGTATTTCCACTCAATCTTCCAAGGATCTTAAAGTGTCAAAGACACCTAGATTCACAATCAAGCATGCAGAGAGAGAGAGAGAAAATCTTGTTGATTATTAAGAAATGGGGGTTTTCCTTGGTTGAACCCCATTTAGGTAATTAAACCTTGTGATGAAACAATGAAACATGAAACATGAAATATGAAATATGAAGCATTAAGCATGAAGCATGAACAATGATACCTTGAATGATGTGTCTTGATATGTAAATCAACAATCTAACATGAAGTGGCCATGTAGAATGCAGATCTTGATCTTGAATTGGATATGAAACAATGCTTGCAAAAGGATCTTCAATGCTACATCACAACACTAGCTCAACAACATGCTTGATCCATTATGATCTTGACATGATGATGGATCTTGAATTGCTGCAACAGTTGGTGAATAAATCTACCCTTGAATGCCTTAGAAATGCTCTTGTAAACTCTCTTATCACTCTTGTGAAGTCTTGGAATGCTTAACTCTTGATAGCTTAGGTGAAATAATTATTTGTGACCTTGTTTATATAGGAAATCCATCTAATTTACCATTTATTAGATCCAAAATGCTAATATACATGAAATTTGAATTCAAAACCTTGATTTCCCACTAAAAACCCTAAAAAGTGGCCAAATGGGACTCATACGCCACTTTTGGTGTATAGGTACCATCTAGATGGGACTCATATTCTCGAGGTGGTGTATGGATCCCACAAATCCTTTTTAGTGGAGATGCTGAGGAGTTAGAAAATTAAGTGTATTTGATGTCTATTTTAGGATTCTAGTTGAAATAAGAATTAGGATGCATAATAAAGGGTCTTAGGTTCCTATCAATGGTGATATGAAGGTCATAAATGGAAGAAGTCTGAAACTCAATACAAAAGTGTAAATAAATATACTTTACATCATTAATTTAAGGAACAATAAGGTCTATTTAGCTTAAAAAGATCCCAAAACCTAATGTGAATGTGTAAAACACATCGCAATAGTAGATCAAGGAAACATTATGTCCATTTTAATGTTAATCATTCCCAAATTACGTGTGAAAATATAGAGGGATACATTTTTCTACACTACACTTATAATAAGATAATTATGAAAAATCATTAAGTTATTCATATAATATATCATAATCATCTTCATAAAATAAATAATCAAGTGCATTAAATGTTAGGAGAAAGAGATGTGACATTTTCAAATGACATGCATTCACCAAACATAAGAAAGAAGAATAAAATGATATAACTAAGTGAATGAAAAATAGTACTTGCTCTAGAAAAATTAGGCTCACCAAAATGTAATGTAAGGAATTTGGTGCTTAAAGAAAATACTAATATAAACATAAAATCCTCATATTACCTCAAGATAACATATATTATACTATTATTTTTGAGCAAAAATGAATAGTGTTTTGAAGGAATGATAAAAAAAATTATGTTGAATGAAATGAATTTTATTTTTGAATAAACACCAATATAAGGAGTAAAATTAATTTACATTAAATAAAGAGATAGAAAAAAATATTTCTAGTTAGAGAATGAAATGCTTACAAAGAGGAACTTGACATTGGATATAGGAGCTATCAACTTAGTATGCAAATGTGTAGTGAAAATTTCCCCACATCACATTGTTGTCCTTACATGAAAAATTCAAAATTCTATATAGTGTTCATCTTAGGTGTTAGAAGTATCGTAACTTGCACACATGCAAATAGGGGAATTTTTTCAATGTTGTTTAAGGGTTTTCCTTATTTAAACCTGTATTTTGGTCTTCTAACCTCCATGAACAACTAGAGACAAATATAACAAAAACATATTTTTTAAATCCCAACAATCAGAGGAATTTAAAAGAAATGATACTAAGATAAAATAATTTTTACGGTTTCAACCATGGTCTATGGGGGTGCAATTTAAATATAGATTTAATATAATGATAAATATATATATATATATATATATATATATATATATTCTAATTCAAATATTTATTCTGCCAACAACGAATAGTAAAGATAAAGAACAAAGAGTAATACTAATAACTAGGGCTTCCATTATTGATACTTTTACTGATTTGGAAATGAAGAGTTAATTAGAAGGCTAGAGTTTTTGTGAGTAATGAGATCACATAAACTAAAAAGCTTGTCAATTTATATTGCTCGAGTAGCTATGGAAATTTTTACAAATTTTTCACTAGATGAGGGAGAGAGAGATGTATATCTTGAAAAAGTGAGGATCCATCATATCAAATGAGAAAGAGGAAGATTTTTGTTTTTTCAAACAAGTGGGAGGAGGTGTTAGATTTTGTTTGGGTGCTACAACACACATCATAAATAATCCATGTTGAAAGTAGATTTTTAAATTTTGAAAATTTGGTGGATGTTAGTACATCTCAAATGTGTTTCCCTCTTAGTTGTCCTTGATGACAAATACACAAACTCTCAAGTTTGTGAAGTTGATCTTCATGGTACTTTGATAATCATGTGGATAGGCATGGTATGAACAAGTATATTGATAATCCTATGGCATTGGTTGTCTCATAAATATCCTTGACATATAGATCCTTGTTTTCAGTTGTTGTGACACTTTGGTATAGTGAGCATATAGTTTTCTAGCAAGTCATAATGTTTTATGAAGTTTTCTCTGTTGCCATCTTATTACAACTGGCATTGTGTCAAATACATGTTGCAAGGTTCATGTTCATGTAGATTTTATCAGAAGTGCATTTGACATGATCATATATAAGAACAAGATGCATAATGTTGTGATTAGGAATCTTAGACACCATGGACATTGTCATACATACTCTAGCTGACATATACATTGGCAATTTCTTTTTGAGGTATAAATTTACTTATACATTTGTGCAAATTTGTTTTTATATAGGTCGACAGTTCAAATGTGATATGAGTGACACAGTTCAAATGTGATATCAATTCTTATGTTTGCACATACAATTTTCAAGAAATGTAGATTATAGGTTCAAGTCACTTGTTTATACTTTCTTCATAGAGTATTTTTTTCTAACGGGGTCTTCAAGACATATAGTACATGGCTTTAGGAAACTTATATTTCAACTAAATATGATAAATTGGTGAATGCATTTGAAGTATTTCATGGTTAGTATATCCTATTGTGAGGATATTGAAATATTTATATTGTACACCATAAATGGTGTTGGGAACTAATGAGATATAAGGTCTTTGTTAAACAAAGCAAATCAAGCCCTTGTCGAGCTTGCTAAACATCGAAGGAGTTGAGAATATTAAAGTTGGTTTGTTGCTTATGTTTCGGTCACACTAAGCATGTGACATCAGGTGTTATGATTATAGAGTTTTTGACTTTGTTTAAAGTCTCTTGGAAATCACAGGTATCAACAACCATCATAATTTAATGATTTAATCTTTGACAATGGATTTAAATGTATTATGTTGTTTGGATTCCAAATGATTATACTCTTTTGAAAAGTCTTTCAAAGACTTGGGGGAAATGTAGGGAAAATTTACTATTGTTTCATTATGTTGTGAATAGGGTTTGGAACCCTAGCTGCCATGTTCTCTTTAGCTATAGATCTTGAGATTCTTTCTGAGCCGACACTAGAGGAGTTTTTGATAGCAGGTTATAAGCTAGAAAGCAGTGATAATGCTTTGGTTTGTTGACTATGACCTAATGAAAGCTTGACTGTGAAATTTTGTTAGAGAAGACTTGATGTCGTCTTCTAGTTGGGTAGATATGGAACTACTCGATATTTTTTTATGGTTTTTATTCAATTATCTTCTACCGTGGGCAGGTAATGCACAATTTGTATGGATTTGAGTAAAGTCTTGGTTTTGGAATATTTTCATTAAGGGTATTTGTAAGAGATGGTTAAAATAAACTCATTAGGGTGTCTGGGTATCTCTTCTCAAATTGCAACAAAATATACTCTTTTGTTTTGAGATTAATGTATTTTCTGAAACTTGTTAAAAGAGTTTATTAAAAGATCTTAACCTAAGATGGTTTACAATTATTCAAACTGTATATAGAGATTATAATTTGTAGGATCTTTAAAATTTGATTTTGAGAGGCATTTTTTTGTGTTCTTGAGAGAGGAATATGAAGCTTCAAACACATTGTGTAAAAGTTGTATTGTATTAAAAATCTTTATTATGATTCTCATATTATTGTATTTAAGGAAGATGTTGTCATTCTCATACAACATTCTTCAATGTTCTTAATGTGGATATTCATAGTCTTCTATTGTAATTCTAGAGTTGCAAAATTTGCACTTCTAGGATTTTGATAGAATACTATAATTGTGTTGCATTGTAATGGAGTTGGTGCTCCAAGAGTTGGTGTTCTAAATTTGTATGGGCTTGGTGCTCCTTAGAATGGGTGTACCTAAATTTGTAAGGGGTTGGTGCTCCTAGAGTGGGTTGTCTAAATTCTTCCTATAAGGCATTGTAAATAGTGGTTTTATTTAAGCTAGTAAGGCATTTTTTCGAAGTGGTTGTTTTACCCCAAGAGGGTTTTCCACTCGTCAAATTCATGGTCTTATAGTGTCATTGTTTTTCTATGATAATAATACTAGATTGTGATGTATATTTTTATCAATTTGTAGTTGAATGATTTCCTTTTTCATTTTTGCAAATGTTTATACTAAAGTTATCCTGTTAATGTTATGCAATTTTATTCAAGTGAAGGGACAAATAGTTCATTTAAGTCTATCCACACCAATGTATTATTCATATGCTTAGTTGATACACAAGTCAATTTTGCTTCACAAACTATCATTTTTTTTTTCTTGGTTTAAAAGTGAAACACAAATCCTTGCTCTTTAAAAATTTGTTGCTTTCATAAATCAGTGATTCACCCGCCCCTCTCAGTGATTTCAATCTTCCAACAATTGGTATCAGAGCGTAGGGTCCTTTCATAGGTATAATCCACATAGGATTGATTATGGTCTTTGGAATTCAATCAAACATGTCACAAGCTCAAGAAGGTACTTTTGTGACTAGAGCTCCACTATTTGATAGTACAAATTATGTGTTCTAGAAAGTCATAATGGAAACATATCTAATTTCAATTGAACTTGATGTTTGGAGCATAGTTCCAGATGGGTATGTTGTTCCATCCACAATACCCACAGATTCTGCTGAAAAAAAGAAGTATGAAACTAATGCTAGAGCCAAACATGCTATTTTGTGTGGCTCAACCAAACAAGTATTTGTTAAAGTCATTGCAAATCTGCTAAGGAGATTTGGGAAAAACTTGAAAACATTTATCAAGGAAATGATAAAGTCAAATAGTCAAAGATTATTACTCTCAAAACTCAGCTTGAGGAAATGAAAATGAATGATGATGAAAAGGTGGTTGAATATTTTTTGAGAATAAGTGAAGTTGTTAATGCAATGAGAGGTTTAGGAGAAAAAATAGAAGAGTTTGATATGTTCAAAAAGGTCATTAGAATCTTACATCCTAAATATGAAACTAAGGTTTAAGTCCTTGAAGAAAAGAAACACTTTGAAAAGATTACCTTAGATGATCTACAAGGAACTCTTACTGCCTTTGAAATAACAACTAGCAAAAACAACTTACCAAGAAAACAAACTGCTTTTAAAACTGAACAAAGGGGAATTGTAGCTGAAAATGAGTCAGAAGACTCTAATACACTGAAATCTCACTTTATTAGAAAATTGAAAAAGGGAGAAGCTAAATAGAAAGGAAAACTTCCCTTTAAATGTTTTAACTGTGGAAAATTTGGACATTCCACAACTAAATGCCCCTATGTTGAAAAAATTAGTGATGATGAAAAATCTAACAAGAAATTTAAGAAGAAAAAGAGTCTATTCATCAAAGATGAATTAGATAGTGAGACAGAATACTTTTCAGATGAAGTAGAAGATACTCTATTTATGGGTGAAGTTAAACAACAAGAGGATATAAAGAACAAGTTTGTTTTAGAAGATGATAAAATAGATCTAGAAGGTAAGACTATATTTATGGCCACAATGAATGAAATGGAACTGCAAGAAAATAAACTTGTAGAGACTTCTACTTCTAATAAAGAATTGAGTGGTTTTGAGAATGAACTAAAAATTGCTCTAAGTGAAGTTCAAAATTTGAAGCACTTAGTATATCAGAAAATTTAGGTTGAGCAAGATACTAAGAATCTAGTAAGTAAGATTCTAACCACTAAAAAGGAAATTACTGATTTAAAACTTCAAGTTGAAATTCTTAAGATTACAAGGATGCAATTGGAATTCAAGGAAGAAAATTGTTGTATCTTAGAAACTAAAATCAACAATCTTAGAGAGGAATTTGATAAATTTATGGATCTTTTGAATAAACAAAGGTCTTATGAATACAAGTGAGGTCTTGGTTATATGGATGATTCAAGCGATTTTCTAGATGTAAATGTAAAAGCTAAATGTGGAAGATCTAGACATGCTTCCTACAAGAAGAAAGAGAATAGTCTTTCTAAGACAACTATGCAAAACAAAGTTAATTTGGTTTGGATGCCTAAAAGGAGCAATGTAGAACCGGAAGGTATTTTTAATCAAACTAAATTACATGTTAAAGTTGAAAATTCATGAATCTTAGATAGTGGTTGTTCTCATCATATGACAGGGGACAAAAGTATTTTTACTAAAATTGAATTTGGTGATTTTGGTTTAGTATGGTTTGGTAATGATGATTACATACAAATTATGGCAAAAGTCACAGTGGTTTTTGGTAATAACATTTTCTTGCTAGATGTTTATTATGCAGCAGATTTAAAACACAATCTGTTAAGTGTGACACAAATATGTGATCAAGATTTTTGTATTCTTTTTTATGATTGTAGGTGTCAAATTAAAAAGAAAATAGGAGAAAGAGTCATTGTTGGTTCACAAACAAAGGGAAATATCTATTAAGTGACTAGTGTAAAAGTTCTTGATTAGTTGAGGAGGAGTATGATCTTCCTCCTATTTCTTTTCACTAATCAATCTTTGTGATTGTAGGGCATGCATTAAAGTTGTATCTTATATCCCTAAAAGTATAAACTACAATCAAATATTTGTAGTTTAGTTGGTGTTTTGGAATAGTTTGCAAATTTCATTACATGAAGAATTGTTTGTCACTTTTATATTGTCTTGATTATGTCAACAGAGATATATAAAGTCTTTCTTGACAATGAACAGAGAATTGGTAAACTCAATTCATTTTTTTCCACTAATATTAGTTGCTTGGATAGTCAACACTCAGTTGTTTTATCTTCATAAAGAGAAAGGATCCATGATATGAGAAGAAAATTTTTAGAACTCTATGTCTCAGGAGATGGAAAAGAAAGATTATGTTTTTCTTCCAAGTCATGCAATTTGTCTACTTCATGAAGCAATGTGAAACATGGAAGTACAATGCAGTGAATATTGTTTTGAGGAGAATCTTATTATTGAAATGACAGTGAAAGTTATAACATTTTTGAATTTGCATGATTTAGGTTTCAAGGATAATCAAAACAGTCTTGTCTGAATTCTCTTAAAAGTATGCATGGTCTTAGGGGGAGACATTCTTATTTGTTTGCACCATTTGTTTCCTTAAGCATTCGTTCAACATGTGGTTGCATCTGGTTCTTTATAAGTGTTCATCTTTGAATGTTCCACTGGATGGTGTTACATACATTTTGGTATTGTATTATGGTTTTGATTGCATATTAATTGGTATAATAGTTGTTTAATGATTCAGATTGGCACTTTAAATATTTTTTTCAGGTTTCATAAGATAGTTACTTAAGACAAGACAACATCAATGGAAGCAACATTTGTTGCTTGGACACATGTTAGTAATAAGCAGTGATAATTATGAAATGACAATTGAATAGGGAGAGGTTTCTTGCATATTTCATGGTACAAAATATTTTTGGTGATTGTATGTAATACAGTTTGGTGATCTACACATTCTCAACTTGTCATTGATGTATGATAGTGGCATTTATTACATTCTCAGTTTTTTATTGGGGTGCTTGACAATGATATTCCTTTGTTATTTTTATAGTGAGTTGATATTTGCAGGCTCCAAATAAAGGAATAGTGTCCACTAAGAAAGTTAGAAAAAGATTCTCTAGGTGGCATTCAAAAAATAGTGACAGTTGGTATGATAACAAAGATAGTATTATGGCTACACAATACATGGTGATAATATATTTTATGAAAAATAGTCTACAAGAGAAGTTGTGTGTTCTTTGTTTCTGTTGATATGACTATTGGCTTCTATCTTTTTGAAAATGATAGCAAACTATATTCTTTGTTGTGATCTTTATTTCTTGCTATTCGTGTTGATTTCCAGTCCGGTGTCATTGTTGTAAAAGAGGGAAAATAATTTTTTAGTGAATTGTCATGGTTATGCAGGAGTAATGCCGTTGTGACAGAGTAACTGAAATATTTAGTTGTTGTCCTTGGCATTTGGGATACTTTCTGAACATTGCATTGGCCAATGTTGCTATGCGCTTGCATAATTATTCCTTTGTCTTTGATGCAAAAAGGGGGAGAGAGAGTTGTGTTTTTCCCTCAAGGACAAAGTGGGAGTTTGCTTCCTTCTCAGTTGTTGTCCTTGATGAAAAATACACAAACTCTTAGGTTTGTGAAGTTGATCTTAGTGGTACTTTGATAATCATGTGGATAGGCATGGTATGAACAAGTATATTGATAATCATATGGCATTGATTGTCTCATATATATCCTTGACATATAGATCCTTTTTTCAATTGTTGTGACACTTTGGTACAGTGTGCATATAGTTTTCTAGCAAGGCATAATTTTTTATAAATCTTTCTATGTTTACATCTTATTACAATTGGAATTGTGTCAAATACATGTTGCAAGGTTCATGTTCATGTAGATTTTATTAGAAGTGCATCTGACATGAACATTATTTATAAGAATAGGATGCATGATGTTGTGATTAGGCATCTTAGACACCATGCAAAATGGCATACATACTCTAGCTGACATATACATTGGAAAGTTGATGTTGAGGTATACATTTGCTTATACATTTGTGCAAATTTGTTTTTATATGTGTTGATATTTCAAATGTGATATGAGTGGCACAATTCAAATGCAACATGAATTCCTATGTTTACACATACAAATTTCAAGAAATGCAGATTACAGGTTCATGTCACCTATATATACTTTCTTCATAGAGTATTGTTTCTTTAATAGGGTCTTCAAGACATATAGTACATGGCTTCAAGCAGCTTATATTTCAATTACATATTTTGCATTGGTGAATGTCTTTGAAGTATGTCATGTTTAATATATCCTATTGTGAGGATATTGAAATATTTATATTTTACACCATAAATAATGTCGGGAACTAATGATATATAAGGTCTTTGTTAAACAAAGAAAATCAAGCCCTTGTTGGGTGTTTTAAACATTGAAGGAGTTGAGCATATTAAATTTGGTTTGTTGCTTATGTTTTGGTCACATTAAGCATGTGACATCAGGTGTTATGATTATAAAGTTTTTCACTTTGTTTAAAGTCACTTGGAAATCGTAGGTATCAACAACCATCATAAGTTAATGATTTAATCTTTGATAGTAGATTCAAATGTATTATGTTGTTCGGATTCCAAATGATTATACTCTTTTGAAAAGTCTTTGACTAATTTGGGGGAAATGCAAGGGAGAGTTGCTATTGTTTCATTATGTTATGAATAGGGTTTGGAACCCTAGCCGCCATGTTCTTTTTAGCTATAGATCTTGAGATTCTTTCTCATTCGACACTAGAGGAGTTTTGGACAATAGGCTATAAGCTAGAAACCAGTGAGAATGCTTTGGTTTGTTGACTATGAGCTAATGAAAGCTCAAATGTCAAAATTGTTTAGAGAAGACTTGATGTCATCTTCCAGCTGGGTAGATATGGAGCTACTCAACAAGTTTTTATGGTTTTTATTTAGTTATCTTCCACTGTGATTAGTTAATGAAAAATTTGTATGGATTTGAGTAAAGTCTTGGTTTTGGAATATTTACATTAAGGGTATTTTTATGAGATTAACTCTTGTTGATTATGGTTAAAATAAACCCATTAGGGTTTCTTGGTATCTTTCCTCAAATTGCAACAGAATATACTCTCTTTTGTTTTGAGATTAATGTATTTGCTTAAAATTGTTAAAATAGTTTATTAAAAGCTTTAAAAACATTGTGTAAAAGTTGTACTGTATTGAAAATATTTATTATGATTCTCATATTATTGTATTTCAGGAAGATGTTGTCATTCTCATACAATATTCTTCAATGTGCTTAATGGGGATATTTATAGTCTTCTATTGTAATTCTAAAGTTGCAAAATTTGCACTTCTAGGGTTCTGATAGAATACTGTAATTGTGTTGCATTGTAATCAAGTTGGGGCTCCTACAGTTGGTGCTCCTTGGAATGGGTGTTCCTCAATTTGTAACGGGTTTGTGCTTGTAGAGTGGGTGCTCTAAATTTTTCCTATAAGGCATTGTATATAGTGGTTTTATTTAAGCTAGTAGAGCATCTTTTTGGAGTGGTTTTTCCTACCCAAGAGGGTTTTCCACTCGTCAAATTCATGGTCTTATAGTGTCATTATTTTTTCTATGATAATAATGCTAGATTGTGATGTTTGTTCTTATCAGTTCATAGTTGAATGATTTCCTTTTTCATTTCTGCAAATGTGTATGCTAAAGTTTTCTTGCTAATGTTATGAACTTTTATTCAAGTGAAAGGACAAATATTTCATTTAAGTCTATCCATACCAATGACTTATTCATATGATTAGTTGATACACAAGTCAAGTCTTCTTCACAAACTATCATTTTTTTTCTTGGTTTAAAAGTGAAACACAAATCCTTACTCTTTAAAAAATTGTGGCTTTTATAAATCATCGATTCACCCCCCACCTCTCAATGATTTCAGTCTTCCAACATGATGTCAATGTGTAGCACTATAGTCTAGAAGAATTGATTGATTTTCAAACTACAAGTTGGTAATACTTTATTCTTGTTTATCATTGAAGAAAATCTTTGAAATTCAGATTAATATTCTTATTATTTACTATCAAATCTAGATAGTTTTAAATTATAAATTTAAAATTGCATAAGTATACAATTCTCGATACTACAGTCTTGTGGTTATTTTGCTAGATTTCTTTTCATACTCAATGTACTTGTACCTTTTGCAATCAACCATCTTGGTCATGTTAGGTTATTTTTCTCTCATTTTTTTTCAAATTTAGGCATCTTTTATAAATTACTTAAGGAATTTCATCATATCATCCATATTCTTATCATATTTACCATAGTTGATGGAGACTATGAAATCACTAAATAATTTAGGAGGTGTATTTTCAACACCATTAGTTTCTTCTCTTTTCTTTTAGAAGACCTAATAGTAAATATCAAATTCAATGTGGTGATGACAACAAGAATTTTCAAAGACCTTGTTCAACTTCACACAGTAAGGCCTTAGCATCTCAAACATACATTACCAATCTTCGCATGAGGATTATCAACATAAAATTTTGTGTACATGCCATATTGAGTTATACCTAATAAAATTTTCTTGCATAGTTTACATACTCATTTTACCTAATCCTATATTTAAAAAAAGGTTGATATTTTATGAAGGGAAAGCATTTTCATTGTAGTATCACAAAATATCCTCATCACTACATCCTTACTCTTTTTGAATTGAAGAGATCTGCACATTAAAGCCACATAGATTTTTACAATATTATCATCTAAAATCTTTCTTATTTTACCCCATGAATCTAAAGACCCATTCACACAAAATATAATTAATTTTTTTTATCTAAAACTTCCTAAACTTTTTTAGATTTACTATCAAAACTATCATCATTCTCCTTCAAATATTTTTATCAATAAAAAATTATCATTTAACAATGAAATACTAGTGCTTGTACCCCAACAAGGTGTAATGGTTACACTGATAGGCGGGTATACTAATGGTAGTGTATTCAAAGGATGGAGAGGGGAAGATTGCATGGGGAAAGTGCAATTTGGTTTTTGCAAGACTAATTGTTCATAGCAAATGTCAACGGGTGATGGGATGCACGTAGAGTTAAATATGAACACATCATTTGAAGGTGTATGATATGCCAAGTGGATAAACAACAAAATATATTATGTTCAATGGAAGAAGGCCTGCAATGTTAAAGCTCGACTGGACCAAGTACAGTTGTTCGTAGTTCATGATATACAAAATTTGTGTTATGACGAGTCAAAATAGTTTTGAACAATTTTGTACTAAAACTATTTTGTGCAACTTCTAAAACACGAGTGCAAGAGATTGGTTATGTATAGTACAATTGTTGGTGGTCGATGGTGAGGGGCTATGATATATGCCACTTGTCTTCAAGACCTGTAGAGAAAAAGAAATGGAATGGTTAGGTTTGAACATTATCTGTTGACGTGTACAATGATTGCTACGTGTTCAATGTATCATAATACTATTAATGGGAACTATTTTTTTCCAATAAAATAACCAAATTACCCAAAGAACATGAACATGATGAAGTTGTTGATGACATTGATGCCTTTGAGTGGAATGTATGCTTGAGGCTTCATCTCTTGTTCTTGTAGATGATTTTTTCATGAGCTATAGCAGATGTCTGCAAAAGGGAAATTTGTAAAAGAGGAATTTATGATCCGACAATAAATGGGAGAGATGTGAGGGAGAAAGGGATAAGAGTTGTGTACCTTCAATTCTTAGAGACAATTGTTGTAATTGAGCTTCCTCTTCTCTTCTCATAATTATGCATGGGTGATTCTGCATTTTTTAGTATCTCTCAAAGGAGAACATTGGCTAAATACGAAGGTTGTTCAACAATTTCACTCTAGATATAGCTGTAAATAATAGTCCTTACCATTCTATTTTTCCAATGTTGATAGTTGCTCTGGCTAGCGTCAAGCCCTAGGATTTTTGTATGGTAATAGCCCATGCCATTGTTAGAAGAATCTTCCTATGGCTTCCCAATGATACAGGTACTATCGATATACTTTTGGGGTCATTTTCATTCCATGGTGGCCCACTATAATTATCAATCCTTGCCACAACATAAAGTGGAACATCTGGTGATCTAGAACCAGGGTTGTAAACTATCTCAACAACTTCACCTAGAGCTCCATTTACAAGTACTACTTGTGTCCATAAGTTGGTTGTGAGCATGATGTGTTGCCATCTGCAAAGAAATACTTGTTTTTCAAGTTGTTTATTAGTAGTTGCATTATTTGCTCTTTTCTTGGTGCTAGTTGTAGTACTTATTGCAATTGGAAGGTTTAAAAATTTTAACATTCTTCTATTGTGAAGTCTAACTAAATCATTGGTAGCAAACAAGTGCATTGAATTGTCAAACAATTCTTTTTTGTTGGAGGTGAGATGCTTGTCTGTACGTGTCATTAAAAGTTCCCAATCCTCTTGTGATGCTTCTGCACTACATATGTTTTGCAATAGTTGACAGAATTGTCTTTGTTCTAGAGTCTTTCCTTATTGATAGAACATTGTTTCTAAGGTGATAATAGTCGTGAATTGGCTCCAGAGTGTTTTTGCATTTGAGTGTGATGTGTAAATAGGCTTGTCCATTACAGGCGGGAGTTGTGCAAGGTCACCTATTAGGATTATTGACACCCCACCGAAATAAAGATGTTGTCGATGTGAGAAGGCCTCACATAGCCTCACATCTATCTTCAAAAGAAACTTTGGTCCTATGAAGCTCATCTCATCAATCAACATATATCTTCTTTTTTTCATCTCTTCTTGAAATGTTGTTAATGATTGGCCTTATATTGGGTGCATTTCTTTGACAGGAATCTGAAGCATTGAGTGTATAGTTGATGCATGTATATTAAATGTAGCAACCCCTATAGGAGCCAATGTGAGTAGTTGGCTTCGTTGGTGTGGATTGTAACTATCGAGTGCTTTTCTTATGCGAGCAATCAAGTAGGATTTTCCTGTACCTATTGTCCCTTGAACAATCATGTTCAATGGTTTATTTGAGTGATGTTTGCTATGGTTGATAATATGTGTGAATGCTAGTTTTTGTTTGGATGATAATGTATACATGCCTTTCATGGCTATATGCTTTTTCCATGTTTATGAATTGTGTGGTGATTTCATGAAGCTCTTGGGGCACTACAAGTTGATCCCATATGTAGCTGCTATCAAACTCGTTCCTGCCAAGTAGCTCAAGCTCATTTAGGTTGATGTTGTTTGAGGGCCCATTTGTGAAAATAGTTCCCATTCATTCATTTCTATTATGTCCCTTGTGTCCATCTCAAATTTTTCATCTAGTTTTGTATCCTCGGTGTTTTCATCTAAGGGGCAGTGCGAGGGACATGCCATACATCATATTTGGATGCACTCATTTGCTTCCAATTTACAATTATTGTATCCTTAGTAATCCCTATGTTGATTTCCAAGCTTTGGAAGTGTTTTTGTAGCACTAGCTCACTCCAATAGAATGTTTCAAACTAGTTTGAGCCCTCGTCCAAGATGGTGTAGAACTTTGGGAAAACATTGACAATTGTTTTGACCTTTCTTTCTTTCCACTTGCATCCCTTGCGACTCGCATAATACAAGAAATATCGTGCATATTCAAGTAGCATTGTTGTCTCCAATTCTGGAGGCATATTAATATAGGAATGAAGGTAGCTAGGTTGCAGTTGGCTTTCATCTAGTCCTCTTGTTATTCGATGGAAAATTTTTTGTCCAACATTCAAAGATGTAAAAGGATGTTTACAAACAATAAGCGACAATTTCTAAAGCATATGGTATATTTCTTGTGCTCCAATATCATGCTTTTCCACAATTTCTACCATTAATTTTTGGTATCCTACGAGGGCCAGGTCATCTATTTTTGGGTTGCAGATATTATTGCTAGCATATCAGTACAAGTCTTAGATGATCTCTCTGCTTTTGATGCATATTTGGCAATGTATTTTAGAACAAGTGCCCATGAGATGATAGGCTAAAAATCAATGTTGGCTCTCTATATTGAAATCATTTCTGGATTATGTATGTTTAGCCTATCATCATTCCATGCAGGTTCATATTGTTTTTTCCCATCGTTGTCACGTGATAGGGTAGATATAATTTTCTCTTTCCATGGAGCTTTGTATCGGCACTCTAGTTTTTTTTCCCTTCTTCCATAAGCATGTCCCCTCTCTGCATTTTGTGTGCCTTTGGACATGATTGACTATCTCTTAATAGTCATGAGAGGGTTCTGTAGCAAATATTCTTATTGTGTCTAGTAAGCATGGATTGTCTAACAGAGATCAGATAATTAGGTTGTTTCTTGCTGATGTAGCACGGGGATTCCAAGCACTAAATTTTTTTTTCAAAGAATGTTCTTTCCTATTCAACTACTACAATGTCATCCCAATCAAGTTTATCCATGTCTGTTGCATCATGGAGCCAAAGGAATCCATGTACATGTGCAGTGCCATGATGTTGCCACTCATACCTGTACTACTAATCTTTTGCACTGAGGAGTTTCTCATTGACCTCTTCGTGAAACACTATGAATCGTTGATGCAAGTATAATGATGTGGTGTGGGGGTTATTGATTAAATTTTCTAAGTGCTTTTTATGTTGTTTAATTCCTACCACTACGCCATCTGAGATCAAACATTGTAGGTCTGGCCACTTTGTGTCAGCTGCACTTAATGTGATGAATATAGTGGGAGACCCTATTTGGTTGATCATATTTGTTAGT
Source organism: Sequoia sempervirens (assembly GCA_007258455.2). Lineage (NCBI taxonomy): Eukaryota > Viridiplantae > Streptophyta > Pinopsida > Cupressales > Cupressaceae > Sequoia > Sequoia sempervirens. Next base: position 128,240,743 of record VDFB02270651.1, on the reverse strand, counting down.
TCAACATGACACTTGTTCAAATATGGTCTTGTGCCCTGCATTGAAAATCCAGAGTGCATGAGATCTTGAGCTAATTGTGTGTCAAGGAGGTTTTTTAAGTGTGCTCGGAGGTTCTCAATAGTGGTTGGCATGTTTTCTTCTACATTTTTTTAATGAAAATTGCAGCGAGCCCCTAGCTATGATGCCACATCATAAGATTAAGCATGAAATATTGAAGCCTTGGATTCCTTGCAAATCTTTAGTCATGAAATCTCATCAAGTGGAGTGCATGGTCATGCATGTGCACTTCCCTAATTTGTGGTTGCATTTGTAGTGCAACTCCATTTGGAAAGAGTGTCAGAAATTCCATATCAAGTAGCCCCTCAGTATTGTATTCATTTATTGGAGATGAGTTTATTTCAGGCCAATTGATAATGTTGTTTGTGTTGTCCTCAAGGTCTAGTGTTTTCTTAATAATTTATAATTCATGGAAACTATTTGGTAGTCTAGCCATAAATGATGATCTATTTACTATGCTACTTTCAATATCATCCCCATCATAGTCAATTTCATTATTTGGAACTGCCATGTCTTCGTTGGTTTCAATGGTGTGTAGCATATTCGATATGTTTGTTCTTGCTTCAGGAAATTGCTCTAAGTGCTCAAAACTTATTGCAACATTGTAATAGTATGGGTCATATTTGACTTTGTATTGCAATGCATCTCTAATATTTGAGTTATGAAGATTTCCATTTAGACAGTTTTATGTTTCTTCAGTTGGTGTTCCTAATTTAAGATGATGCTATTTCAGTTAGTTCAGTTTTTGTGGATGTTTCTCTTGTGATTCGTGATGCTCGTGGGTGTTTCTAGATCGTGCTCTATCTTTTTTACACATCTGAATTAATCGGTATGATCTTGGTTGGCGATTTTCTCTTGCATGTTCATGTTTTTCTTGTTCTTGGCTGACATAGTTCTTTTAGTGTGTTGTGGATCTTCAAGGAGAAATTAATTGAAGTGTCTTCGTGCTAGATATTTTGATTTGGGTCCTAACTAAGTTGTGGTGGACCTTGGTTGATTCGCATTGATAATCACCTTTTGTATGCAGCCTCTGAACTATGAGAATGTCCAAGTCTTGTATTCTTCATGGAAGAACTTTTAAAATGTCTGTGATATCTTGTGTGAAGCTAATTGTGTGGCCAGTAAATTTATACTACCCTCCAAGAGTGTGGGTTACTTGTAGTACTAGGCTGACTCTGGCAATGAGCATTTCCTCCACTTCAGTGAGTCTTTTCAAAACAAACGATTGCTCTCCTGGGTCCATGTTGTTGAGTGTAGAGAACTGATGGATGCCTCTCTCAGTGAAACATCTTTTACAAGTTGCATTACTATCTGATGAATGGAGAAGCATGCCTAGGTAACATTCCTTGCATGCAATGCATGTTTTTTGGTTGAACAGTGCATATATTCTTTGCTAAAAACTTTTCATTGCCGTCATTAAGTTATCATTGTTGTTTCATGTTGATCTGTGTTCTCTATATTGTTGTGTTTGCATATGTTGATACAGCCATGTTTGTTTCTATGAAGATCTATTATGCTTTTCTGCATTTATTTCATCTCTATGATGAACATAGTAAGATCAACTTTTCTCACAATCTCGTAGTCTTTGGGCTTCTCTTTGTTGGGGGCTATTTTTAATTTCATGTGATCTTTTTAGTCACCTTCGATTAGCTATCTCTTCTCTATGGCGAGCATAGTAAGCCCAATTTCTTTCTTAGTTTTTTTGTCTTCTTACCTCTGTTTGATATGGGTTTCTTGCACTATTCCCTATTGAGGAGTCTGCCATATGTGGGTTTGGACATGTTAGGGTAGATTAGGAATAAGAGCATAGCAAACCCAGATGAAACCAAAATGGTTACATAGCCAAAGTGTAGATGAAAATGTAAAGCTATTCCTTACTGGTTTACAAATGCATGTTACAGTATGACAAGGAACACAATTTGATGGTAGAAGAAAAAGGTGCATATGTAAGCTTCTAAACAAACATTTACATTTTGTTAAATAAAGAAACATAATATTTTACATATTTCTATCCATCTAAAGGCATTAACATGATATTTTTTCACATAAAAAGATATGAACATAGTTCTTTACAACATGATTTTTTTTTCCATGCATACCATCCATAGTCATACTACACTTGTAAAGAGAACATGGAAACTATATTAGACTACATAGTACAACTAGAGTGATCCTATGAGTTGCACAACCAGCTCTGGTACAACATCAGGTTCAATGGAGGGGAAAGCCTTTACATTGCACATTTCCTGGATATTTTTTACCAAAAAACTACTCTCTTCAGTGTAATCTAGTTGTTCAACCTTGGCAATAGTTGCTTTCAAGAATTCCTCACCATTGTACATTTCAAGGTTACAACGCAATGTGAATAGGTATTGCTTGTTTAATACATTCCTAATCACCTCCTCCACATTTATGTCAGTAGCTTGATCAAACTATAGATTGTATAGTTTGTTTGCAGGCATTCCCATGAGTTTTGTTGCCCCTTCATCAAATGTGATTGCCCATATTATATTTGTGTGCTTCTGCAACTTGACTTGAAGTATATACCTATAGTCACAGTTGGTAAGTATTGCATTACACTTTGCACAAAACCACTTTCCATCATCTGTCTGGGGTAGTCTTTTCTTGCAAGGTTTGTTACTTGAGTGGGAAGGGCATGCTAGATAGAAAAATGAGTAGGGTATGTGCAAGATCATGATGGGCCAAAAAGTGGCAATATTATGGGTATTTGTAGGGTATGTGGCTGACAACATTTTTTTTACCCAAAATTGATGAAACGAAAAGGGTTTTTAGAAGAGATTCTCAACATTCCACCAATATAACTTATTCTTTAATTTGAATTTAATAAATAATTATTATTTATTTTCTATTAGAATTACGACTAAAGTCCTGATTGATAGGCTAATTGAAAAATACTTATAACTCTCAAACGGTATCACATTTTTTGAATCAGAAGCATGCGTCACATTCTATGCTTCACATAATATAGGATTAAAAAAAGAAAAATTAAATTTCATGAAGTTGTGACCAAGTTAATGTGGTTAGACATATGAGTTTTTTCTATTTTTTAAAATTTGTAATAAAAAATTCATAATTAATTATTTACTTGGAAAAAAATTACAAAAAAATATTCATCACATCCATAAATGAGTCCTCTACTTATATATAAAATATTATAAAAAATATTATCATTTTATTATGGTTAGGGTGGTCAGACAGACACCTACTTCTTATTTTTTCCCTGAAATTTAAGTACTACTGCGTTGAAATTTCAAATTTTCACCAAATAGATTTTATTTATTTTTAAATAAACCTAGTAGTTTAGAAACTACATTCAATTTTCTACAGATTCTATTCTTACATATTTTTGAAATAATATAGATAACCTATTCAAATTTTTATGTCAAGTTGCCTAACATTGATTTTTCTGAATTTTTTGCCACTTAAGGGCCCATTTTTTCCATGATGATCCTACACATACCTAGTATTTTTTATGAATCGTGTTGTTTCCACCAACATGCATTGTCGAGGTTTTGTTGTATTTCGAGGCTCTTCACGAATGGCACTAATCATCATTCTTCTAGCAGGTGGGGGCATCCGAAAGGAGCTAGTAGATGAAGCCTGAATGCTGGTGTCATTTTCTTTTAACCAAGTTTTAATCTGCTCTAACTCTTGTATTTTAGGGTCTATCCATAGTTTTGTAGTGGATGAGGTGTTGATCACCTTTCCATTGAATTCAGATACATGCCCATTTCTAAAAGTGAGAACTGGTGATTCATGCTTGAGGTATTTCTCTTGGAGTTGTGCACCCTCCTTTTCAATTGACAAATACCATAAAGTAACATCTATATTTGTGGTGGACATGTCAAAAATTGTTAAAGTCTATCTTGCGACCTTTGTCCCATCTCTTGCTCTAATTGTGGTGCATGGATGGACACAAATGACAATTCCAATTGCATCAACATTTGAACCATTGCTTTTTCTTACCAATGCATTGAGAGGTGTGAAAGAGGAGTGGTCTTTTGGGATGGAATCATCATCTTCATAGAGGGCAACCCTTGAGTCAAGAATAAGCAAAATTTACAGCCCACTATTAAGCTTGTTATAGAGTCTATTAGTAGGCTGGATCATGCCTCCATACAATGTCTATGTAGCTCCTATGATGATTTAATTGCAATGGGTGTGAGCTGCTTCATTGAAGCATGCCGTGCATGTCTCAATTCCTTCACAATCTATGATATTGAAGGTAAAGAAGTGTCCACTTCCTTTCTGCATGTTGTAGTTACGTATTTCAGACTTCACAGTTACACGACCTTTAATGGTCCACCTTAGCTGAAACAGATTCAAGTTTTTGATAGGGGTTATTTCCAATGGGGTTCCCTTTGCTATGATTGGATTGACACAAAATAGTAGACATCGAGGAGCTAGTCTTCTAGGAAGGCAAGGGCTTTTTGAAGATCCAAGTGAATTAGAGTATTCTCCTATTGAGCGCCCAAGCTATTCAAGATCTTCTACTCATAGGAAAATTGGCTCCCCAAAAATAGCATGCATTGTGTGTACAATGTCAAGGTTGACAATAACAATCCACCTAAACAATTATAGCGAGATAAAGTATAAGCAACAAAATGTAAGAGGAGAGCAGGTCTCACTTATTCTTGTGTCATATAGAAATCAATTCATAAACATACCGTGTGCTAGCTGATTGAGGACAATTGTATATTTTCAAGTGCACTATGCAGCCAAGTGCGAGCACATTGGATTCTATGTGGGCATTGTACTTGGATGGAAATGACGCTTTGTGCTTGTCCACACCGTTGGAGATATCCAACCTATATTGATTGATGTGTGTATATTTAGAGCCAAAACTTGAGATAGTTATGACTTGGACATGAGGTTCCTAAGCCACATTTCCTTCATTCATCAATCTAATTGCATCTAGAGTCAATAAGCTTGCCATGGTGCAGGTCGAGGAGAGAATCCTACACAAATGTATTGGATGTAAGGCATTGTGTGAAGAAGTCAATAGAACAACCTTTCCATCAAAAAATAGCAACTTATTGCTAGATAAAGCTGAGAAGCCCAAAGAAGAGCCCAACAACTAAATTCAGATGGGTGCAAGGAGCAACATGCCTAGAAAAAATAATTTATGCACATTTTTTATTAACATATACCTCATTGTGTGGAGCGAGGAAAGGAAAAATAGATACTCTCTATGCAATTCATTATTGACTATACTAATTTTAAGTCAATTTTGTATGTGGCATATGTATAATTTTGATTGTAATAGCTCAAATATACATGTGTATACTTAAATTAGAATAGATTAAAGATACATGAAGTCAAGAAGACACAAAATTAACACTTAGAAACATCGAGTCAATTGCCATATTGGTTGATGCATATGTACAATGGAAAGGACCAAAGGAAAAAGTAGTAGAGCGGGGGGAAGGAGTTGTACATTCTTCCCACCACAACATATTTTTTGGCACCAAATATAAGGTTTAACTACTTGTCGTGCTAGCAAAAACAAGTGGTCAGATGATTAATAGGCGATGTATACATTCTGTATCAAGACGGAAGCCATGTTCCTCACCTTCACAAAAAATCATAAGTTCATGTTATCATGTTGTGTCAAAAGCGAAAATATTCTCCCCAACACCACAAAAAAAACAAGTAGCTATCTTAAGCAAGCTATTTACAATCTATTGTATGTCTGCTAGGAGTTTTAGAAAAGCTTCCTTAATCCCAGTACCATTGCCCATGCCATACAATGCATCATATTTCAATGCTCGAAGGAAGTCGCATTACGCATCCAAACAAAATATGTTGTATGGAATTTTAGGACTATGTGTTGCACCATCTCGATGTCATGGTTTTGCACATGAAATGCTTCCTCGCATATCTTCTTAGCATCTTCAGTAGTGTCGTCATAACCTCTCACAATGTTCTCTGCAAGGACTGCAATGTTGTTTTGGTACATGTCAGCTGAAATAATAGAAGAAGATTCTGAAGGTGAGGAAGGAGGAGCATTAGCTTTTGATCCTATAATGTATCCCTCAGACAAGCTCCTAGAGATGGTGATAATGTCTGCAAGTGGTTGCAAGTTTTCCATCACCTGGGGAATTCTGTAATAGGAACACATTTGATTATTTGATAACAATAAAAGTTGCATGTGTATGATTCATAAAAATACATTTGGAAATGGGGTGGCCTCAAAAATGAAAAACCGAGTTTTGGGATGCTCCAAAGGAAACTCAATAAGCAAATCTATACTAACAATCAATAAATAGATGTCTTTCACTTTAAGGAGACTTCTAAAACTGTTAGTAAACCCACATCAATACAATCAATTCTTGTAGAGTAAATGATAGCCATAACCCAAGTAGATTCTCCACCAAGAAATGCTTAGAAAATACAATAATGATTCTCTTTATGAACATGCTTGGAATTGATGAAGGGATGTCTTTTATTAGTTCAATTAATCATCTATTTGTAATTAGATAAACAAATAAATAATAACGTATTTTATTTTATTTTTATTCCATCTAAGGAATAGATTTAAAATTAAATTACAATTTTAAAAAAATAGCATACACCAATAAATATTTATAGTAATTCCCTTATATGCATAATAAAGATCAACAAATATAAATATATATTCAAATTCCCATTATATTGATGATGTTATTTTCCTTTTAACTATAAGGAAGTGGGACGATTAAAGAGAAATCTTTCTTCTATAAATATTTTCTAGTAATTCTAGTCTCTATGGTTATATAAAAGCATGGGATATATCCCTTTTTTGAAAAGCCATATATATAACTATTATAAAATTCCACCCACTAAATAATTAATAAAAACACATTTATTGAGGGACATGTAAGCCTAATCTTTTTAACATGAAAAATTCCTTAGTTTAAGGTCTATAAAATTATGCATTGCAATGAAAAGTAATATAGAGGATATAAAGTGATGTAATTAATGGGAGAAGGATTGTACCCTATGTAAGAGGATAATTTCTTTTAAAAACAAATCAAAACTCACAGACCCCAAAGGATATACGCTGATACCAATACTATTCAAACATGATACCTTGCTTCCTTTTATAGAGGAGTCAACGAAGTAAAGTTTAAAATTTAGTCTTTAAATAGATATGTGTATGATAACGACAATGATTTTCTTGTTAAAAAAAAGTGCTCCAACTAAGAGTTCCATAAAGCAGATTTGTATCCATCCTTTCATTTTTTTGTATTTAGATTTTATCTAATAGCTGACCATTGTAGATAGCGCATGCTTTACTACCACCGTTAAAAGCGTGATACTTTTATTGCCTGCTCCTTTTACCCTTTTTAAAAGCATGCAAGAGGGTTATCCTCTCCCTTCCTCAATAAATGCAAAGGCGAAGGCGAAAGACAATAGCAGCTCAGAATGCCTTTTACTAAAGCACGCAATGTTTCTGAGGTTAATGCCTCCAGATTGGGACTAATTCACTGAGGACGATACTTCTGCAAGGGATTTGACAGAAGAGAAATACTCCTCAACTTTATTCAGATTTTAAAATGATAACATTTGACTATGGAAGAATGCCACCCACTCAGATTTCATGAGAGTTACAAATTATGGCAAAAATAGAATATGCATGAGTAAAGAAACTTTAGTGTCAAACAAGGAAGGACATAGGATAAATCGTGCAGTTAAAAAAAGATGAGAAAAAGGGGAAAAAGTCATTGTTGAAATGTTTTATGTTTGGCTTTCCTAGAACATCTAACGTTCAGGATCCTTTTGTGAGAAGAGCCTGTCAAAGAAGCTTTAGTTTTGTCCATCATCCATGCAGAAAATAAACTCTCAATAATTCAGGTATTCTAGTGTACAAACCAGTAGATGGAAAAACTTTAAACACAAATTGTGAAAGCATTATAATAGAGACTCAAATATTAAGCATGAGATGGAAGAATGAATGAAACATTAACAGGAAACTCAATGTAGCAGTGCTAACCTTGGAATACTTATCTAATTTAATTTTCAGACATATCAGTCATAAAATGATGACATCAATAGGAAAGTAGTAAATGGGGAAAAATGAATGAAGAAATCTCCAAAAAAATCATTTCAACAAGTTTACAAAAGAATTAAAATTACTTTCCCGAATAAAAATCCACAAGTATTTGTGTTGAAATATGCTTGAGGTGATGCTTGAAAGCCAAATATAGTGATATTATTGTCAAATACGATGCACCATTCACAACAAAAAAGCATTTCTCTCTAGAATAAATAGAACAAGCTATTTGCAAGAAAATCATAAAAAACGAAAGTAAGAATCATTTTCTTCACCAAAAAGTAGGAACAAACTCCTAATGGAAGAATTATTTCACCTAAATAGTGTGAAAATTAGATCGATCATAATGGGAAACGACGAAAAAATTGAAAATTCCCTAACTGGAGCAATTTTTCAGGCAGGCATGTTCCACTTACAATTCTAGATTTTGTCCAAGAACCAAACATCATCGCCTCCAAAGGCTCAAACTGCATCAAATTACTTCAAAAGATTACATGACAGGCATTTCAAGAGATTCTTACTATGGCTCCCATTGTATAGGCAACAACTACAATCATCGTCTTAAGCACAAGAAAATTGATAAGCCCATTGTCATTGAGTTTTCTTGCATAAATTGTTGTGTTAATTTTTCCAACTTGATCAGTGAATAGCTTGAATGAAACAATGGTGTGGGATTAGTTCTTAATTAATGGAAAAGATAAGTAGCACAATGGACGTGAACCACCTAGAATATATATAGAAAATCATGCCCTTTGCACATCTTACAGATAGCGGTTCATTTATTTGAAGAGCCATTGATAGTTCTTCCTTTCTAATGAATTAGAAAAGGCCAAGGAATTTTTAACACATGGAGGAAGAGCTCATTAGTGCTTAAAAAGAATGGTGAAGTTTTTCTTCTTCCAATCTCTGATTTACACCTCATTGGATGTGTTGGAAAGTACTTTCATTGGGACTAAATTAAATATTAATCTAACTTTAATTAAACTAAAGAAACATGTTGAATTCATTTATTGAGCTTTCATACATGCCCTTTTGTATTTGAATCCACAACAAGAGGTTTTCTTAAACAACAAAAGCATCTATAAAACACTGAGAGCTAACAATTGATTTATTTCAGTTCTAGCAATCTAAACATGGGTGTTTATAGTCACAATCTACCCTCCTAGGCACTGGCCTCGTATGGAATTGAAACTAAGCAGTATTTTCAAATTGGAAAGTTGAAAACTAGAAAAACAAAATGTAAATCAGGTATTGAAGGCTCACTGATTGTTGAGCTTATCCAAATGAAAACAACTACGGGTGGGTGTCACTTCAATGCCTCTCATGTAGAGATATTACACTACCTCCACTCCACTATAAACACAACACAAACAAAATATCAATTCAAGTTAGTATGAAGTTTTGTAGAGCCTGTAAGCTTCGAGATTGGGAGGATGGTACTAACCCAAACTACTTAGGAACAATTTAAACTAAACATAGTCGAAATCTCTAAAGGGCTTTTGCCAACGGCCTCTGTTCTTCCCTTTACTTCAAAGTCCAATCCAAAACTCTGTTGACAATGCCTATAAAAGACCACACAAAGATGAAACACGCAGCCAAATTCGTTAGTCTTCCCTGTGCCTTGCGTACAGGTGAGAGCCATATAAGTTTTCTTAACATTTATTGCCTACAGTGAAGTTTTGGTAGCTGATTAAATTGTAGGGAAAGCACAGAGACCGAAAAAAATGGTGTGGAACGATTCGATCCATACTTGGTGACACAAGGCAGCGTTTGAAATCCGTGGTTTGTGTACTTACAGGTGTTGTTCCACCACGTTTTCTACACCAAGATCTATTTGGCACCATCTAAAGATTTGTTTGGTGGCTTTTTACTTTCTTCTATAAGCTGGAAAAGATGGGTAGCATCTATAGATGGATTTTGCAAAAGATTGGTCAAGCTCATTGGGCTTTGAGCTTTAATGGTGCGAAGAAGTGCCTTTATTGTAAAACAATGTTGCACTTTCAAGAAAGCGAAGGGTCAACTGTACTGATCTAGCAGCAGCACACGCTACATCACTGGAATCTGAAAACCTACAATCCGGCAAGGAGAGGCCTGAATTTTTTTTTGGCATCAGACAATAAGACTTTTCCGGTGGAATTCCCACCTATAATAGCCTATTGACTAATAATATCTCTTTTCCTCTATCTTATAACATCTACACCCAAACACAAATTTCAATGTCAATCTTGCTTAAATGTTCCTTGTGTTGCTCTATATACTTAGATATTTTGTACTAGTCCATTTGTTTTCCAACTATTTAACATTTCAGCTCTTACCATAGGTGAGCATTAACTAGGAAAATTTTAAGAATATGAAAAATAGTCCTCAATATTGACTCTTCAAGCAAATAGTTTAAAGTCGAATCACGTGTCAAGACTGATATTGGATATAGAATACAAGTTTACCTGCAAGTCTGACTTCTGGGCGGACTGGGAAAAATCTAACAGAACTTGTATAACCACCTGTCAGTCTGTGACGCTTCCCTACGTAATCCTTACTTCACAGATGTATGAGATCTAAACTAGTAAAAGCCAAAAAAACCTTCAGCAGTTTCTAGATATAGGTATCTGTCAAAGCATTATACAAATCTAATTTAAAACTATTAAATCCAAGCTTAACCCTTCCAAGGAAATGGCAGTCAATAGGAATAGCAGGACTACAGTAGTCGTTGCTCTATTATTTGTGTTGAAATTTCTCAAAGTTGAATAATTGAACTATTTTGCTAATGATTTTGTTTTCGTTTTTCATTTTCCTTTTCATTTCTTTTTTATTTTATTTTTAGAGAATTTTAAGATAAAATGATAGTTTTTTGGTTAGTCAAAACTGATGAAAACTGTAACTAAGATTTTATGATTTTTTGTTTTTTCAACTATTTTATTAGGGAAAGGTTTAGTTTGACAAGTCTGTTTTTGGTCTTTATATACCTTTCAAGATTTTTTTCTTTAAGATTACGTGTCGTATGTTAGATATTTCATTACACAGAATGGGGTGAAACACGAACGGAATTTTGTCTGTTAATGTTGAAGTTCTGAACTTCAAATTTTCATAAATCACATGGTGAGATAACGGAGGATTCAGTCTTAAAAATGGAAAAAAAGAAAGCTATGTGCGCGCAGGTTTTAATCTTAATTTATAAACCAAATGTTTGACAGATTACGATGATATCAATTTTTTTCGTAACTACCGATCAAAACAACTAAAATTAGTATTTGACAATAAAGTATATCACAATTTTCAGAATTTGATAAATGAAAGAACCCAAGTGAAGGAGCAAATTTTGTTAGGGCTACACATGAAATCCTTGTTTCAAAGTGAACTAGATTTTTTTTATAGGAATCCTTTTTAATATATTATCTTATAAAATAAGAGTTTTCAAAATAACAATAGCTTCAAATAAATAGTTGAAATATTAAGCATAAATTGTAGTTTTAAAGGGGCTCTAGGAAAATTCACCGGCAGCAATTCAATGTCAACAATTCACCGTGGGAAAATTTACCGCCATGAAAAATTTACCTCAAGGAAAATTCACCGCTAGCAACCGCAGCAAAAATTTCATTGCATTGAAAGTTTGTGATTAATTTTCTGTGGCGGTGAATTGCTGGTGGTGAATTTTTCTTGAGGTGAATTTGTAATGGTGGTGAATTTTCCCGCGTGAATTGGTGGAGGTGAATTGAATCATTCTTTCTTCCAAATGATTTCTTTGAGAAGGTGCATTAGATAGGGCAATGAGAGTTGTGTATCCATTTTGATATTCTTCAATTAATACATTTTGCTTTGCAAGAAAGGTCATTATAATAGTTGCTTGTTTAAAAATGCATATTTTTATAAGTTTTGTCACATCAAGATATAGGTCATCCTTTTTACTGCATAGTTGGAAATGAAATGTAGTTTTGATTGAGAAAATAATTGTATTAGTGAGATAAAAGCAATAAAGTAGTATAGATATTCCTCTTAGGAAGGACTATACTTTTAGTTCAAGATAACCCCCCAATGATTGTAGAATCTTGTAGATGTTGAAAACTCTAGAATAACTTTCTTGACTTAAAGCTAAGCTATAAGTAAACAAGGGAAGTAACAAAAATATTTTCAAAAGGAGAGAAATTGTAATTATTTTTTTTAGCATTTATATAACTCCATTTCTATTTTTTATAAAAGAAATAAAATAGAAGACCAAAGAAAAGTCTAGTAATGTAAGAAATCCACTAAGTTGTATTCCCAAAGAGAGCAAGTCTCAAGATTAAAAAAAAAAAAAAGAATGGAAAAGAATGAAAAGGGAATGGATTCACTTTTAGTGATCCTAAGCCCGATGGAAACTCTAAAAAGAATGTTTAAAATTTGATGAGAATTTATCATGAGCAATGGCAATAGGTGAAAGCCTCCTTCCCAATGACAACCCCTAGTAGATTAAGAACCAAATGAAGTGCAGAATCTTAAGTTGAATATGAGCTTGGAAAGTGTTGTTGATTCTAAAATTGCATCTCTGAGGGGAAGAATTCAACCCCCATGGCATGTTGACCTTACTAAGAGTCAAAGAGAAAGGACATACCACTTTATAGAGAAGGTCAAGACTATAGAACTTAAAGAAAAAATAACAATACCACCACATTCTTAGATGTTTTTGTAGGAGCTGAAGGTTAGCTCAATACCCAAGATCACCTAAAAAAAATTTGAAAACTTTCCACAAGAGAGTATGCAAGAAATGGGCTTGTTTTATAGACAAAGAAAAAAATAGGATTAGACAAAATTATGAAATATGTCTTAATCCTATAACATGTGAAAAATAACTCAACTTATTATTAAATGACCTAGGACTTGATGTATTAAATGCTATGATAAGATAAGATAAGATCACAAGACACCTAAGACTTCTAGAAAGATTCATCAGACCTATGTAAACTTAGCATGTACATAGGACCTACTAGTGAACTAGTTAGGTAAAATACCTATTTACACCAACACCCCCCTTAAGTGTAATATAGGGAGTAGATTATTATGCAAATGATTCAAAGATAAAAGGATGGGTCTTCACTACTAGGCCATTTTAGGTACTCATGTACAATTGATCTCTCTCAAGTGGAGTAAAGGACAATAACCACTAGGGAAAATACCCCTCTCTAAAAGAGAAATTGAAAAAAAAGTCATGATGTACAAGTGCTAAAATAAGTGGTGTATGAAGAGCTCATCAACACCCCCAAGGACTACATCCATCACAAATTTATAATCGATAGCCTCCCCATAATGTATAATCTCTTGCAAAAATGGTAAGTGCTTGAAGACAAAACATGATCCAATGTTGACAAGAAACTTGTTTTTCTTTCAAAAGAAACAAAATTAGGTAAAAATGTAGGAATGCTCCCCATTATAGATAGGAATTAAAAGGAAGAAGCATAAAAATGCATGATGATGTATTTGAATATGCTCATGTGTCTTCTTTGATGATCCCACAAAGTTGGTTTACAATTTCTGGGAGATTATGATTTTTGTTCAAATCACCTATTTTAGAAAATATAATGATTTAATCCTTTAAAAGTTCCATTTAAATCATTCCAATTGAAGAGTGTTTGATCAAACTACCTTAGATCAAACCCCCTTGGATAGAACCCTGCTAGTTTTAAACCATACCTATACCAGAGTCTCCTTTACACCTATCAAAATGTTGATAAAAAAAACTTTTTATTTACCTTTTGGGGGATCAAATGAATTCATTTGAAATTTATTTTTTGTAAGTATGTATTCCTTATTATAAGCTTCCCAAAAAGTATAATTTTAAATCAATTTAATTTTATTATTATATTTATTTTTTATTTCTTGTGAATGTAAGTTTTTCATTGAAAATGAAACTCTTTGTTCTGCACATGTGGAAAAATAGAAGATTGAATTTTTTTTTTGAAAAATATGAGTGCACCCAATATTGAAGTCCTTGATCCAACAAAAGAAATAAAATTAAATTTCGATACATACAAATAAAGTTACGCGTTATATGATTGTGCTATGTCTAAATTGTAATTGGTTTAACTTTGAAACTTGATTAAAGAAGAAATATTCAATAAAAAACTATTTAACAAACTAGAAGCACTAGATATCAGAGTTAAAAATATAAATTCCAAAGAATTAGAATTTTATCTTTCATGGAAAAAAAGTTACGTGTTATACGGTGAGCGTCACTTTTTATAAATGTTGTTTTCTGAAGAAAAAAAAAAACTAGTTTTTTATGGAGATGAAAAAATAAGTGCAATTTGATTCCAAAAATTTTCAAACAAAAATATTTAGAATCCACCAAAAAAAAAATCACGAAACTCTAGTTTTCATCATCTTCAAATTCCTGACGGTTTAGCCGTTATAGGTGCCCGAAAGTGAAGATTTAGTCAAAAAAATTATTTTAGTGTCTAGTTTAGCCAAAAATTATAAACCACTATTGTGGTTTCACATGCTCATGTGTCTTCTTGTCCACTCGAGAAAAAGATGCAGCAATCAAACTAAGTACATTCCCAATCAAATAAGAAAGTGACAAACCAAGACTTTGCAAAAAATAACGTTGAACAATTTCCAAAGAGAGATCATTTGAAAATATTAGTGCAATTACTATCATCAAAGATGAGAGATAACCCCTTAAATGTGTCTCCCAAATCTGAAATATGATATTCCAAAAACAAGTCTAAAAAACTTGATAAGAAATCATCCCACAACATCAAATTTGAAGAACCAAAATCATCCTATTGATCAAGAATGATGGGAGCCTCAACCAATGACTCTACACAAGGAAGAAATGAAGGTAAATGGGAAACAACTATCTTTGAAGGAGAAGAAGTAGAATTTGAAGAAACATCATCTTCATCTTTTGAAGATTCAAATGAATCCAACTAATCAGTCCCTTGAATAGTATCATAGTCATAAGGTATCTTGTGTGGAATATTAAAAGGCACAAGACAGTATGAAATAGGATCACCTTGTAATGGTTGAGTTTCAAGATCACCATATATCTCCTATATTTTAGTTTAGAGAGTAGGACACTTAGAATGAATAATAGAATTTAAAATGTTATCGTCAACATGCATAGAAATAACTCCTAAGACATGATCCATTTTAGAATTCCAAGAAAATTTCTTACTATTAGTGCTTGGAGGGGGAACAATACCAAAAAAATGTGGCCACATCTGAATCCAACAAAAAAAATTCTATGATGACATCTCTCTATTTTTAATAGTTTCCCCTTTTCAAGATGATCAAAGAAGGATGAAACACAAACCCCATAATCAACAATGAGAGATCTCAAATATTACAAGTATTGAGACCTTCAAGAGTAATTAGACACTCCAAAGGATGGTAAATAATTGTGATGTGGAGAAAAGGGATGTATAGTCTAAACCAAACTTTTCACTACATTACATTATGGAGAACCAAAATTGATCACATACACCCACTTGGATACTACCCTCATTGTAAGAGCTAGAATTGTGGATTAGGGTTTTTGTTCTTTCTTTAGGAGAATGATATTAATTTGACCACGCAAATTTAAATCTAGGTCATCTATGAAGCTATTATAAGATAGTATAAATATAGATAATTGCACAAATAAAACACAGAAAATGGACAATAAAACATTAGAGTGCAGAGATAGAGGAACTTGGCATGTAAATTAAGGTTCAAATTTCTTTGACATGGGTGGTACCAATGTAGTCTAGATAATTTTGATCTTAGGAATCAATAAAAAATATTAGAAGGTTGCAATCTCTAGGTTCTTCCTTCCTAGAGACTTTAGCTTTTATAACTTCATTTATTGTTGAGTAATTCCACTTTTCCTAATTTGTTGAAGTATGAGGCTTCAATGCTTGATCTTGCAAATAGGTCTTTAATATTTTCAAAAATCCATTTCAAATTTTTCATGTACAATCAAGAGAGGGGAGAAAGGGTTGAGCCACATAGGGGCTTGCCTATGTCAAACCTTGTTTTTTGTGTTTTCACCTCCATAAATGTTATGATGTAAAGAGTGCTTACACTTGATCGGGTAGAAGAAAAATGGATAAAACAAGTGATAAATGACAAGTGTCTTAACTTACCACCTAGATTCACTTTCCATGATGCATTTAAGTCTTTGTACTCATCTCATACAAGGAAATTTTTTGCTTGATTGAAGGTCTTGCAAGTGTTAGTACTCACAAAATAAATGAACATGAAACATGAATAAAATCACATATAAACTTGATGTATTACAAACATGAATCTTGAATGATGATAAGTTTTGTAAATTCTATTCATTTTACTCTTGAATACCTTTTAGGATGCTCACACTACTGAATTTGACACCATTTTCCAATGCCCATTCATTGGTCATTCGACAAATCTTTGTCAGAAAAGCGATGAAATGGCAAAAATATTTGCATCACTATTTTTTCGTCAAAAGGCCGATGATGAATTAAACGTCAAAATAACGGTGAAGAATCATCAGTCATTGACATCATGAAATGGCTCAGACTTTCATAAGAATATCGATGAACTCTTCGTGTATCCACTGACGAATTACACCAAAAGTTCGTTGCCATTTCGATAAAATGGGCAAGGAGTAGCGTCGAAACAACACTAGACATTCATTGCCATTTCAATGAAATGGGCAAGGAGTAGCGTCGAAACAACACCAAAAGTTCATCCAACATGTGACAAAATAGGCAAGTAGTAGCATCAAAAGAACACCAAGAGTTCATCAAAATTCTGATGAAAAGAGCAAGGAGTAGCATCGGAAGAACACCAAAATTTCATCAAAAGTGCGACGAAAAGAGCAAGGAGTAGCGTCGGAAGAACACCAAAAGTTCATCGAAAGTGTGACGAAATGGGAAAGTAGTAGTGTGGAAACAATACCAAAAGTTCATTGAAATTGTGACGAAATGGGAAAGGAGTTACGATGAAACCTTCGTCGCAGCTATACCAACTTCATCGAACCTTTTCGTTGATTCGTCGGTGTGTTTCATCAAAATTGCAACAAAGCATCAATTTTTTAAAAAAATATTTGTGGAAATGGACCATTGTGGAGACTGACGACTGATCATACATATAGACTGTATATTGGTTTGATGCTTCAAATGATGCATTTATTATATTGAAAAGTGCATTACCTTATTGAGCTTCTCTTTATTTCGAGAATAGTTTAATATTCTCTACTTAATAAGGCCAACCACATGATGGTGGAAGCTCATTTGGCCCATCCCCCCCCTCACATCACTCTCAATTCCCCATACCCAATCATATAACATTAATCATTCATTCATCCATTAATAACATATAACATTCATTCATTCATTCATCCATTAATAACATATAACATTCATTCATTAACATATAACATTCATTAATTAATATATTCACATTCATTCATTAACATATAATATTCATTCTTTTAGTTTTTACATATTATCAAAAATATGGTTGTCATGATATGATTACAATCACTCTTTTTTTGTTTCTTTTTAAAGCTACATAAAGCTGAAGTGGAGTATCATTTTCTAAATCAATATCTATCCTCCCTTTAGTTATTTTTCCCTCTCCTTGTGATCTTAATGTATGCCTAATCGTCTCCTCATGATGTGGAAGCCACTGCAAGGGGGGATCTGCTGCAATAAGAAAGAAATGTTAAATTGATATGTTTTATTATTATTGTTACAAGTATTTCACTAATTAAAAGAACATTAGAGTGGTTCTCTTTACCTGATGGGTCCACATCATGTTCCTAAACTTTTGTTATAGACTCATGCTCAACATTTTGAACACCCTTTAAATCCTGATCTGTAGTTTAAACACGAAAGGTTACAAATTAATTAATACACCAATTGAAATTAAATATGTTTAAGAGAACATGAGGGTGGTACTCTTTACCTGATGGGGCCACATCATGTTCCTGATCTTCTCTAGCTTGATCATGCTCAACATGTTGATCATGCTCTACATGCTCTAAAGTTGAAACACGAAAGGTTACATTAATTAATACACCAATTGCAATTAAATATGTTTAAAAGAACTTTAGAGTGGTCCTCTTTACCTGATGGGGCCACATCATATTCTTGATCTTCTCTAGCTTGATCATACTCAACATGTTGATCATGCTCTACATGCTCTAAAGTATTGGAATGCATGCTATGACCTTTATCTGCACGTTGTGCTCCACCCTCACCAGGCTGCACTCCAATGTCATGTGCAATATTATCATTGCTTAAATGTTTAAAAAAAATAGGCATGTAATTACTTTATGGTGGAAATTAATATTGAATAGATTGCACGAGTATTCAATTTTAAATAAACTTTATTGAGTTTATTTACCTGCGTGTCGAGATGCAATGGAAGATTGTGTTTGCCTAGTCAAGACTCTTAGGCGTTCAGCCACAACTCCATAACCTTGCTAGAAGGAAATATTCAGGTCCTCTTCTGTGGGAACTCTGTTGAATTCAGAGCCCTACATTTTTGCATAAGATCATGAATTTTTCTTCTATGGTGTGATAAAACCATTTTTTTTTCAATTTATAATAATTTGGATGCAATATTTCATTTATTGATACTTACAATTCATGCGGCTAATTTCATATAACCACCAGAGCCAAGTTTTTGTTTCCCATGCTTTTCTATTCCTGCCTTTGTTTCCTTCGATGTGTCAAACAACCTATGAAAAGTTTGAAATATGTTAGATTATGTAAAAGGAATGATTAATCAGTATATAATTACATTGCTAATAGTATCACACATAGCATACTACTTTTTTTAAAAAAAATAATGGCATTTCCATACCATACAGACATTGAGAGCAAATAAAATACAGAGTTCAATCCATGAATTATAGAAAATAGATTTTTGTTGGTTATATTCATATCATTGATTAAATTTCACAAAACATACTACAACTACATAAATATCAGATGGTGATAGTTGTCTATGCTACCACATTGTTCATGCATGTCTACCAAAGCATTTTATCAAATAGTTAACTACCTTGCTACTATGGCTAAAAGCCTAAAATAGGTGCTTTCAAACAAGCTATGGATGCTTGGAAAAAATCTATCAAAGCATAATAGTAAGCAATGGCATAGACAAGGTAGTGAACTATTTCAAAAAATGCCTCAAAGAAATTTGGTCTCATGGTGATGGAATGCCATGACAATCCATAGCAATTTTCTTGTCATGGCATTCGTTATGGCATTCCATCACCATGAGACCACATTGTTTTGAAGCATTTTTTCAAATAGTTCACTACCTTTTCTATGCTACCACATTTTTCATACATGTCTACAAAGCATTTTATCAAACAGTTCAATGCCTTCATGCTATGGCTAAAAATTAAAACCTAAAATAGGTGCTTTCAAACAAGCTATGGATGCTTGGAAAAAATCTACCAAAGCATAATAGTAAGCAATAACATAGACAAGGCAATGAATTGTTTTAAAAATACCTAAAAGAAATGCAGTCTCATGGTGATGGAATGCCATGACAATCCATAACAATTTTCTTGTCATGGCATTCCATCACCATGAGACTACATTTCTTTGAGACATTTTTTTCAAGTAGTTCACTGCCTTGTCTATGCTACCACATTTTTCATACATGTCTACCAAAGCATTTTATCAAACAGTTCATTGCCTTGGTGCTATGGCTAAAAGCCTAAAACAGGTGCTTTCAAACAAGCTATGGATGCTTGGAAAAAATCTATCAAAGCATAATAGTAAGCAACAAGCCACGGTCTCATGGTTTTTTTTGTGTGAAAATCAGCTCAATTTTATTCACTTTTTTTTGCAAATTTTAAACACGTTTTTTTGGAAATTTTACAGTTTGAAATGGAAAAAAATAATTGATCAAAAATTCAATGATTTTTTCAAAAAATTGGGGAAAAAATTGTCCATCCTCGGATTTTTTTAAAAATCGCAATTAATCAGGATTTTTTGCAGATTTATGCTTCTATATCACATACCTTCCTTGGCCTGGTGGTGTTTTTCCTTTTTTCTTTTCATCCTTCTCATTTCCATCGGACACCAGGGTCTTCCACTCCCTCTTTGGAATTATGGGGGGATAGTCGTACTTTTTGTTCTTCTCTAAATGTGACCTATATTGGTCCCTCGCATAATTTAGATAGGTACCAACTTTCTTCAGGACCTTGGTTCTATTGAATGTTTTATCACCTAATAGCACAACTAAACGGTTAATGAGCTCATCTTTTAAATCTTCATTTTGGGCATTCCACTGTGTACATATGGTGGGCCTGAATGGCTCCAATGTAATATCACTTAGATGTTTATAAAAAACATCATTTCCTGCAAAATGATCATGGGATCAATAGTCTAAAAAGATTGATCAATAAGTAAATTTCAATTAGATTATATAGAATAATAATTAAAACATTTTAATGTACCTGGGACCTTCTCTAACTTTACGGGAACAAAATCCTCGGTCACCACAAGTGTGACCAAAAATGTTCCCATACTAGTAATATGGGAAGATCTAGGAAATGCTACTAAATATCACTAGTACTAGCGGCCTCTGCATCCCTAGGTACATGTCCTGATGCATGTTCTGGTATGTGTTCACTACTAGAGTGTGCATTAATGGATGCCTACATGGTATGTGTTTCTAACATTTCAAACGACAATATAGGCATAGATGATGGGGTCAGATGATGTGATGCACAATTAGGAAGATTAGGATGAACACTTGTACCAACCCTTACTCATTGGGAAGCACTTGCAGTACCTTGATCATGGTTGGGAGCATCATGAGTAGGAAAATAACCCTGTAAAAATAACCCATATTTTAGTTCATGACATAAAAGAGTACAAAATATAAAACCATGAATGAACTTATGTTATAATTAAAGGCCTCATGATAGCTTACTTGCAAATTTTGTAATCTCTCAGTCAATACTTTAACCCTCTCTCTTATCTCATCTGTTTGAGGCATTATGAACATCAACTTAGTCATTTCTTCATTGCATTTTTTTTGGAGCTTCTTTATTGTATCAAAAGGGTTTGTTGAATAATCGATGTCATCATCACAAAATATTGACTGCACCTCACTATGGATGCTCTCCTCTACTGTTAGTTCCTTTCCCTGATTAGTCGACTGCAACAAGAATATTAAAAACATTATCAAAATTAACCCAAAAAACTTATGAAAAAACCATAATAATAAAACATTTTGCTCATATCTAATTTGTACAATTACAATGAGGTAAACCTGTTGGTAGAAGCACCTGAAGATACATCGCTATCTGTGCTCTAGGCTAGAGCCTTCTTGGTATGATCAATGTCCCCCTATGAAAAATTAAATATAAAAAAAATTACCAAAATGAGACCAATAGTCTTATGAAAAACATAAGAATAAAATGGTATATTGGAGTCATTAATTGGAGGTTGGGTAAAATGGTACATAGTATGTACCACCCCCATAGTAACTGTGCTTGTAACTAAGTGATTCAAATTGTAATTGATTAGCAACTCTTCCCCTATAGTTATTGATTTTATCGCACATACGAATACACGCTTTCCCTTGCACGCCTTTAATATGCAATTGGGTTTCTTATTTTTTGACCCAGGTCGAGTACTGTTTATAAACATTGCAATATTCTATGATGCTTTTGGCCTTTCGTCAATGTACATAGCCACTCCTTTATTTTGATCCTTATCTTTTAGTTGTATATAATTTGCTTACAGTGCATACCTACGCATGCTTTGTGTATATCGAACCAGTTGCATCCAATCTTTGTAATTGTAATAGGGTCCAACATACTCCATCAATTCAGTAACTTTTTCGTAATAGACCTTTATGCCATCCATGCAAAATAGGCCCAAACCATGTAATGACGATGGTGCTATGCAATATATCCTCTCGTTGACACAAAAATCAGTGTTTATTGGAGGAAGTTCATTGGGTACCCATTTTTTCCGTAGATGGTTGTACCTCAAGGGCACCTCAATGTCGCCTATGCTCTCATCATAATAAGAACATGACCACCCTTCAACAAGAAAAAAATTCATGCGTTTACAAAATTTTCTTCTAATCTTTTGACATCTATTTGATCTCCCTCTTGTAGACATACTACATGTCTCGCTTTCCTCTTCTCTTCCTAATTTCCCTCGCTCAAGGAAGATAGATCTAAAAAATACCTATTTGGTGGTACCTGCACTCATAAAGATGTTGGATGAAGTTCTTTCATGGTGATGTGATCCCAAGGTGACATTATGATTAATCTATCATTTTATCGCTAGAATTTCATAGGTTATAAGGTAATCAGGTCTTGATAGATTGCAGGCTATTGTTACTACCGTCCAAATGTGTCCATCACAAATCAAATATACTTAATGTTTTAAATCCCAAACTTTGTAACAAGTGTTAAATGTGACTATGGTCCACTAGTTACACAACCAAGGCCTCAAATGTATTCTCTAATTGTAATCAAAGGACTTTTTCTCTTCATTCAAGTAAATAAACTTGAAGGGAAACACCACCAAGTGGTTTATTGGATGCCTACATGACTAAAAATAGCAACAAATTTACATTTAATTTCCATATGTCTAAGTGGTTAACAGGGAGGGAGTGTGTACTAGGCCTGGTTAAGTCATCATAAGTTTACGCTTTGGCAATAAATTTTTTTAAGTCATATTAAATCTTCCTATGTCTAATTACTAGGAAATTTTTGGTATGTTTTAAGGTAGGATGATTGATGAAAGAGCCCAAAGACTAGCCTTTCTCCATGGTATCCAGGTACACATAGCAGTGGTCTTCTCTTATATAGTTGGGCACGATTTAAAGAACTTAGCTAGGAATTATTCATTTAACCTAAGGTTTTCTCATTATTCCATCATTGGAAAAGTATGATCAAATTATTCTATTATGAAGAATTGGTCTATATGCCTCTAGTAATCACTATAAATGTTTGTAAGGATAAAATGAATAATTGCATCAAGTAGGAGAGAATCAACTTTGAGTTCTTCAAAGATTATATTCCTCTATTCATAATTTTTAAGTGTTGTGTGTGGAGAAGGTTATTACTACCAAGAAGGGAGGAGACCTTTCCTTGCATTCTTTTATAATTTTTATTATTCTTATTTATTTTACACCTACATTTACAAATAAACATACATATGCATTTACTGTTTTCATTTATTTCTCATGTAGTTTAATAGTTTGATCGATTTCATATTATATGTGTTGAAGACTTTAGAATTTCAATTACATTAATTTATGGATATGTTGTATCTATAACACTACAAAACTATATTCTCTTTGCATTTACACTTGCATTTAGAAATACACATTTATAGACATAGATATAGATTCCTTTAATGATATGTTGCATCTATTGTTCTAGGAGAGCATCCAGTAATTACATTTACATTTACATTTAAAATAACGCATACATACATATATGTGTGTGTGTGTATCATTTATATTCAGTGTTTAGAAACAACCCACTAGGTCTACACATGGATAAAAATTCATAAAATTAGATCTTCCATACATGTTTTGTTGAAACCTAGGCTTGAACCTCTCATTTCACATACTTTTCTTTACAAAACTATAGAGGACAACAGCTATACCTTCTTTATTTCTCATCCTACGCCCTATTCATGCATCCTACAATTACAACAGTATCCATGGGGCCTCTTACACAAGCTACAGTAATCACAAAAAGTGTAAGAGCCACTTTATATCATGTTTGGACTACAATACCCTAAAAAATAGGGTAACCTCAGATTATGATTTGTTGGTGAGCTGTATGGATCAAATAATTAGCATTAGCTCATTCTTGGAGTCTTTTGAAAGAGAAGCGAATCAGGTGGCAATTAAGTACAAACATTATAGTGTCAAGGTGAATGAGGAGATCAATTTTGATTGGCCAACTGATGAAGAGTACAAGGTGGTCCAATTGGCTGGTGACACATGTGCTTTCTGGCCCAATGCTTGTTTGCTCCTCCTTTTTCTATAAGAAGGATTTCGAGGCTAGAAGTACGGGTTACCAAGTTAGTTATTTTTGGTCAAGTCTAGATGAAGTTGTAGAGCAAATTGTAAAGTCTGATGGTTTTAGGGAAAGTGCATAGGTTTTTAGTCATTCTGTAGTAGGTTTTGAATTCACGGGGATTTGATGTTTTATGACAGTATTGGCATTTGAATTGATATGATTAATTCAAACTCATGTCTCTCCATTGTACAAGCATATCTGAATTTTGAATAAAATGATCAAGGGTTGTTTTGTTCATCTCACTGTTGTGGTGTGTATGATTCTTATTTTAGGTTTAATTCAAGGAATTAATTAAAATGCTTGAATGGGATTGTAGGTAGATATGTTTTGGATAATTTTTTTTTGGTCTTATCTTATACCATTTTACGAGAATGGGTGTGCCAATGTATGAGAAGATCTTTGGAAACTAGGCATGAAAAATGAAGGTTAAAGAGAATGGGGGTCCCAAACTTATAGTCCTCATTGCCCCTTGGTCATCGATTTTCTATGAGTGCCCTCAACCTCGTCCTCGGCGCTGGTATTGACCTTTTTTTCACTTCTCCAAACTCTTCCTCGGTGCTGATATTGACCCTATTTTCACTCATCCAAACTCTTCGTCGGCACTGGTATTGACCTTGTTTTAACTCCAAAATCTTCCTCGGCGCTGGTATTGACCTTGTTTTCACTCCTCCAAACTCTTCCTCGATGCTGGCATTGACCTTATTTTCACTACTCCAAACTCTTTCTCGGCGCTGGCATTGACCTTTCACTTCTCCAATTTGATGAGCTACAACATTGTTTCATTAGCTTTTACAATATGTTAATTAAGTTCAAAATTTTGATGCCATTTAGCTAGGTTTTAATATTCTACAATATAGTTAAGTATTTATTAGCTATATTTTACATAACAATATTAACATTTGAATTGAAATGATAATTTCAAGCTCGCCTCTCTCCACTATATTTGCATATTTGAACTTTGAATAAATAACTAAGGGTTGTTTCATTCAACTCACTGTTGTAGAGTGTATGATTCTATTTTAGCTTTAATTCAATGAATTAATTAAAATTATTGAATGGGATTATAAGAAGATATGTTCTACATATCCGATGGTTTTAGAGAAATGCAATTTAGGTTTTGAGTCATTATGTAATAGGTTTTGAGTTCATAGAGGTTTATTGTTGTACAATAGTACTAGCACTTGAGTTGAAATAAAAATTCAAGCTCATTTCTCTCCATTGTACATGCATATATAAACTTTGCATTAAATAACTAAGGGTTGTTTTATCCATCTCACTATTGTGGTGTGTATGATTCTATTTTAGCTTTAATTCAAGGAATTAATCAAAATGCTTGAATGGGATGATAGGCAGATATGTGTTGTATAAGGATTTGATAAGTAGTCCTGGGTTAGAATGCATACTGATGAAATTGTAATGCAATATTGTCAGGTATCTTATATGTGATGTATTAAATTTGTTATAAACCTCTAGATGCTTATGAATTTGACTCCCGCAATGGATATATGGCACTGATCTAAGCTGTAATTATTAATGTAGTTTAGTATTTGTTTGTCTTTGCCTAGGGCTTGCTACAAATTGCAAATCATTGACTATCTTATACAATGGATTGTGTTTATTTATCTCACGCTCCAGATAGTTGATATTGTCTATGAACAACCAATTCTAGTTGATATTATCTTATCGTGTTAAGCTATTGAGTGAGATCATATGCTATTGTTAATGTTATTTATAATAATGGTGCAGAGGTTATAAACACATTAAGGGTTCACCCTCCCAGGTCTTGTAGAGCCCAAAGTGTAGGAGGCTTTTAAAGTCCTCGTCAGTTGGTCTAGGTCCTTTGAGCTACCTTCAATTGGAATTGGAAATTCCATAGGTAGATTAGAAGACAAACCTGGTTATATTATAAAAAGAACCAACATATACATCAACCACTGAACAACCACCTCTACAACTGAATTTTAATCTTTTATGATCACATGAAACATAAAACACACTAATTTGAAGGTTCTTAACATCACTACTGAAATGTTTTAATTTTTTGACCTTTCAAACATTAAAAATTACATCATTAAATTAATTATGTAATGGCATAAAAATTAAAAACATCATGAGTTAATTATGTAACCACATAAGTCAAATATAATTCTATCAAGAAATTAATATCAAATAGATAAAATAATTGCATAACTTATACATTTCAATGTCATTGATCTTCTTCTTCATCCAACTCTTTGTTTGTATCATCTGATCTAGATTTGACATTGTACTTGGATTGGTCATATCATCATCATTATCATCGATATCAGTTTCAATAATGTCATCATCCACATGGATATCATCTTCATGAATAGTAACTCCTACATCATCATGATCTAGTTCCTCCTCTTTGACATCTTCATCAGAGACATCATCAACTAACCATTCATCCTACTCATCATCTACATCATCTTCTAGTTCTTCAAGATCTTCTTCTTCCACCACATTATACTTTACTGGCCTTCCTCTTGGATCATGTCTAACAAAAAATGGCTAACCTGGTTTACCTGGAACCTCTGAGTAAAATACCTACACACATTGACTTGGAAGAACATAGGGCTCATTTGTAGCTCGCTCGATCAACCTTGTATTAACCATGGTAAATCCATTATCATGTTCAATAACAGTTCTCTCAGGATCATTTTTATTCAATTGTAGCCTATACCATAGGATGAAAAACAAAATTAGTCCGAAGGACTTAAAGTCACACTCAAGTATATCATCCAAAATCCCATAGTATCAATTTTCTGAGACTTCTAGATGTATGTCGCTTCTAGATGAAACATTAGTCACCTAAAAGACTGAAGTTATACTAGAATAATAAGGTTTCTTCATGTCATCGAACATTTTAATTCAAAATTTATGACCATTGCACGACATAGCCTTGTGGTGTTGCACTTGTAATATGTCAAACATGTAAAAATTATTGCAATATTGTTAGTTGATAAACATATTTATTCTTGGCTGAATGTATGCAAAGAAAACAATCTCAAGATATATATACATCAATATAATTGAAAATAATTAAATAATATGGGTGATTAATGTGTTTATACGTACCTGTTTATCTCTTAAACCATATGCTAAATCAATTTCCCTTTGTGTAACATTAGAATCTCCATTATGATGAGCTTCTTTAACCAATGAAGCCACAACTTCCCATGTTAATGTGTGACCAGATTGTTGACATCATTCAATCCATACCGTCATCCAATCAATATTTTTGGTGACGTACAAATGTAGTGCATCCCACTCTCAACCAACTGTACCAAAAAAATGAAATTAAAAAATGATGCATAATTAGTTAAATACAATAGGATACAACCTTAATTTATAATTGATGTATATTGAAGATTAAAAATTAAATAAGTAAAATATACATAAAAACCATATGTAAAATGCATTCCAATTAATCTCCATGACCATCTTATAATTACCTCTCACTTTCCTCAATCTACCTTTCCCCAATAGGTACTCCCCTTCAAATTTTTTAATGGAGTTGGGATCCCAAATGCAATCTACATGGATCTTTGCTGTAAACTTAAGAAGATATTCACTAATGTATACCATTGTCTGGTATACCATATATTCCTCTACCATAGAACCCTCAGGATGTGCTCTTTTTTCTAACCAAAGACTTCAAAAATTTCAAGTGCCTCTCAACCATCCACATTGACCTTGTGTGTACAGTTCCACACAATTCAATCTCCTCAACTTGGTGTATGAGGTAGTTTCCTTCTGCACTGAAATTTTTTGAAAGTAGACAATTTTTCATTTCACACATTAGATGAGGAATTTTTCTCTTCCAATAATTTATATCTTCTTTATGTATTTCTTTAGATGATAGCCATCTACAAGTGATTCAAGGCACAAATATATTAACGAGATTTAACAAAAATATACAATATATTACATAACAAGTAAAACAAATGGCAATTATAAGATGTATACAGCGAATTGAACAAATCTCGCTACTTACCTAATGTATTTTTCAAGATCATATATAACTTGCTTGACATTTTTTTCAAAGTTGTCTGGGAGAGATAGAGGTAGAACGTACTGGCACAATTATAAAATGATCTTTTCATTATTTTTCCAAAAGTAGTAAACACAATACACTGAAAAGTACATGCATTATACAAGTGTATATAATATACCAGAATAATTATCTTAATGAAGGTATTCCAATCATGCATTTTCATCCCTGACCTAAATTCGCCTTTCTTTGTTATTATATTGTTTATGTTCGTAGAAAATCTTGTGGGAAATCGAATTTTTTGTATGACTTCTTTTATAGCATTGCTTTGCTGCTCTATTAATAACCAAGGAAGGGAACTTATATTAATTTGGTCTCAATCACTATTTAATTGAATGACTTTTTTCATTGCATGATTGGCTTCCTAAATGTCACTACAAATTTTGACATTTTTTTCTTTGTCATGGCTTCCATCCAATATTTTCCATAACGTTTCTATTATATTCTTTCCGATATGCATTGTATCAAACAAATGCACAATTTGTAGCTTTCTATAGTAGGGCAACCTACTAAATTGTCTGGGATAACTTTTCAGTCCCTGTGGAAGCTAGCCATTAATGCCTTGACGACCTTCATGAAGCATATAAGCTAAACAAATTAACAACAACAATCATTGTCAATTACAACATGAGTAAACACAACACAATATAAAAATATAAATTCAAAACATATCATATATGATAGATAAATAATTTGATCTGATGTATAACCTTGATGATTAATTGTACTATATTCCAACTTCCATAGGCGAGGTGACATTCTTCGTGGTTTTCATGTAGTCTCCTTTTCCCATTGAAAAGATTTTTTTCAGTAGTTCGATACTTATGATTTCTATGGAGGAAGTGCCTATACTCATCAAACAACTACTTTCCTAAACTTGTTGAATGCGAGATTTCATCTTTGGACCACAAATTGGACATGCAAATTTTCTATTTGTTTGAAGACCTGCAAGATGATATATAATTGGATTAAATATGTCAATTTATTTAATTATATATAATGAATAGATTATTTTAAAAAAATGCATGATATCTACTTCATCAAATTAAATATTGTTAAAGTGCAATCGAACGTTATAACTTACCACAAAAATGTGTTAGGCCTGGGGCATCATGAATTGTCCATACAAGCATTGAATGGAATTGAAATTGTCTTTGTCCTATTGGTCTCGAGACGTCATACATAGTGATGACATTCCATAAATTTAGTAACTCACCGATAAAAGGCTCTATATATACATTCATATCTTTAACTTGGTACTTACCTAGTTGAATGAACATAAACATTACATAATTATTATAACCATTTTACTGCAATATATATAAATTAATGTACATGACTATTGAATGAAAAAAGTATAAGTCATTATGCAAAAAATAAGACAAATGAGATGCTACTATGTTAAAGAAAATTGATGTAAACAAATACCTAAAATAATCATTGACAACATTATGTGCTCCCTCTTTATTGACATCCATGGAGGAATGTTATTGTTGATAACAAAAATAGGCCACACTGAGTAAATAGATCTCAGCTCTCCAAATGGATTAGCACCGTCCGCTCTGAATGAAAGCCTGAGATTACAAGGTTCTTCTTTAAAGTGTGGTTATTTTTCTTCCATGTCCCTAAATGCAGAACCATCCATAGGAATTTGAAGAATGTCATCTCCACTTCTATTCCATGCATGGTAATCCATAAATTCTACTAAGCTTTTGCACCTAAATAATCGTTGCATACATGGAATAATGGGAATATAACGAAGAACCTTGCAAGGCACCTTTTTTGTTAGTTGATCTGTTCGATGTCTACTAATATGACATTTCGGGCATTCTGTTGCAAATTCTTGTTGTTTATGATATATAATATGATCATTGGGACATGCATCTATTGATTGATACTCCATTCCGATATCTTTCATAATGGCACATAAATCTTGATATGAGCAAGGTAAAATATTTGATGGTGGTAACAAAAATTCACCAATGAATCTACAAAAAAATAATTTGTTTATATAAATAATATTAATGGTACATATTTCATCCTTTATTTACTAGTGATTAACTAACAACAATTAAAATAGATAAAAAAAGATGACATATATGACATACCTTAACATCTGTGAGATTGCTATGTTTGATAAACCATTCATAACCTTCAAGTTCAACAACAACAATATAGTAGAGAGAAGAGTTGTTTCGGAGGCTTCATAAAGGGGCTCATATGCCTTCTCAAGTACAAGTAAATCATGAACATTATCAAAGTCATCTTGATCATCATGGTTAGCTCTGCCACTAAATGTGTCATGGATCAATGTATTCATACCATCATCTTCAACTGTGTTTTCTAGCACATGATCATCTTCTTCCATAGGATCATTAACTTCATCTTCGATATTCATAGCTCCATGTTCGTCCGCTTGCAAAACCACATTCTCTAGGCCGTGATAATCTATATCATCTGCCCTAGGGTGCCCCACCTTTATAATAATGATAGACACAAATAAACCATGATCATGATCAAGTGATTATATATATAATTTTAAAACGATATAAACATTTACAAATTTAATCAATATAAACACATATAATGAAAAATTTACCAATGGATGATAATCATGCCTCCCTTCAACGTGACCATGCTGCCTACAATGTTTCTCAGCTGTTGTGATTAAAAGTCATCTCATCTTTAAGCCCTTGTAATTATTGCAAAGACAATAACATTTTCCATCACACTTTCTTTTCAATCTAGCCCACAATCTATCAAGTGTCTCTTCATTTTGTTTTAGACTAATATTATCTGACATGATTTTTCTTTACCAAGCTTGACTATTTAGATCTTGAAAAATATCAAACTCACACTCCAATATTTTTTATTCATAGACAGCTAACATATAATCTAATAATTTTGATATTTTACACTAAAAAAAATTGGCATGCAACCACTCCTACAAGAGAGAAGATAGTCTGAAGTTAATGACCCCAAAAAAACTTTAAAATGCTAATTCCAAAACTTATTAAATTCTTATTTTACAATGATTTCCAACCATTAAGACTCCTAAAATCATAATATTGAACTTGATCACAAAATTCTTACAACAATGGAGGTATCGAGCTAGTAAGAGCAAGTGACCCATTCCTAAGGAGAAACAAGTCAGAATCATCATTGCTAATGTCAATATAGATTTATCCTTTTAGTTAAAGATGCAATGTGTCACTTCTTATGATGAGCTTATCCCTAGGGCCCTCAACATTAAGAGAACCCTAATAAGAAACAACAAAAGCATTAGTAAGAGCATGATTATGGTAAGAAGAATGATAGTGACTTAAGATGTGACAGTCAAAAAGAGGTTGAACAGTGACAAGATAATAAAGCTCAAACCTTGCATAATAAAGTGGATATTTGAACAGTGAGTTTCCTTAACCCCTTGCTAACCTTAAGGGTTTATCAAATGCTTTTGGTAGTGTTAGACAAGGAAAATGCAATCAAGGAATGACTGTCCAAATGAAGTAACAGTGGTAATCATAGGTTCAATGTTTCTTCTTAGCCATTAATGTATAATAGAGGTAGTGGATTGCATGTTTGAGCAGTGTTTTGAGACTCATCAAAGATGGGAGAATAGTGAATAATACCTTGTGGACTGTGAAGTAGTGTCAATAAGGTTGAAGGATCTTAAGAACTACAATACCATGAAACAATGAGTCCTCTATAGTAAGTAGGTAGTCTATAGGGCATAGTTTGATTTTATAGAAGGATGCTCATGAAAGGAATCTTCAAGTGATAGTGAGTGAGCTGTTTGAGATTGCAGCTAAGGGTGCAATACCCAGTCTTAAAGGAAGTTAGCAAAGTAGTAAATGTGCAAGAAAATTGAATCGTACACAACAAAAAATTCATAATGTTATCTTCCATAATTCCTTGAGTTTGAAGACAAAAATCTCATTGTATCTTTATGATGAAAGTGGTGACCATAATGGTCAATCATTGGAAACCATGATTTTAAAACATGTTATTGTGCTTATGGAGGCAACATTTTAAGCAAGGCAGTGAGTGGTGGTTTGGAACAATGGCAGGTATGAAAGATTTGCTTTATATGCATACTATTCAGTCTAGCTTAAGACATTGTTCTTAGTAGAGATTGAAAAGAAACCATTCTTAGAAGAGATTGAAGGTGGATTATGGAACTCAAGGGTTACCATGAAAAGGATTAAAGCAAAGACTGAGATCTATTTAAAAGCCACAGTCATGAAGATATTAAAGATGTCACATGCAAAACTCTAGTAGCTGGACTAATGAATACAATGCCAAAGAGGATAGTGTGCTAGGACAGATTTAGGAGATCTCCACATTATCTAATTATAGGGAAATACATCATTTATTTATTTTTTTAATTAAAAGAAATCATTATAAACCCTATATAGGATACATTGATACTTCCAAATCCTCTGAAGGAATTTGAAATTATGCAAATATATGTCAAGTAACATTCATAAGGTTTAGAAAATATTGATCACTCTCTAGAATAGCCCATTAAGCATGGGTTGTGCTTGAATGCACTACATAATTGATATAACACCACTTTGCATATCAACCAGGTTTATAGGCTCTTTATTGTAGCAAAAGGTAATCACTCTTCAATCATGCTATAATTACATCCTAACTTGTTAAACTTGATACAACCTGAATGCACCCAATGATGATTGACACCTACATTATACAACCTAAATTAACTACATTATATGATTGCCTCCATTTCTATCACAA
Organism: Sequoia sempervirens; assembly: GCA_007258455.2. Lineage (NCBI taxonomy): Eukaryota > Viridiplantae > Streptophyta > Pinopsida > Cupressales > Cupressaceae > Sequoia > Sequoia sempervirens. Next base: position 128,207,773 of record VDFB02270651.1, on the reverse strand, counting down.
CATAGCCACATTAAACTTGGGTCACACATGAATGCATCTTGTATTTGTTATAGCACAACTCTGCCACATGACCAATAGAGTTATGGTTCACATAATTATAGTCACAAGAATTTGTTCCTTGGTTGTGATATTATGGTGATTCCACACAACTTAATCTGGACATGAAATTCTCAAAACCCTTAACCTCTAAAAATGAAATCTGATGAGATGTTGCTTTAAAACATGATTTTCAAACCTAGAACTACAAATTTGACTTCACAACTAAATTCTACAAAAGATAATGACTACCCTTACCCTAGCGATATCTTCTTGAATTATTTTTTATTTTTTCCAGGAAAATCATCCTTAGTTCTCCACAAACTGTCTCAAGTAGAGCAAAACACTATCACAATAAATCAGGCGCAAACTCACTTTTCTTTATGTCAGCCATAATTTGATTTTTTTATTTTTCATGTTTGTCAAAAATTCAACGTAAATGATAGCCGACATTTTGATGGACCCCAGGTTCATAAAAATTTTGACAAACATTGCGGATAAACTTTCAAAAAATTGGAAATTACACATCAAATTTTACAAGCACCTGACGAACATCAAATTTTACATATTTCGTTGGATAGTTTCATCAGATTTTGCAATCAAATGTATTAGTGTTAATTTCTCTATAAAATTTGGTAGGATTTTAAATAGTGAAAAATACCTCTACGTATATGCATTTATTCATTTCCCACAAAATTAATTATCAAAATCCAACAAATGAACTCAAAATTGTAAATGTAAAAATATCGACAATAACATATTTTAAATTGGGTCAAAATAGGCCAGACAAGGCTGGTGCCACTCTACTCTAGACCTATTTTGGGGTTTTTATTGTTGTTTAATGAATACTAAATATCAATTTCCAATTTTATTTTGATTTCCTAAAAGCAACCACAAAACAAGTAATTTAAGAGCAGAATTTGGTCCAATCACATTGGGGGAGCCAAACCTAGTGTAAAATTGTCAAGAGTGAGAATTTATGATGTTGCATTTAGCCACCACTTTAGTGAGAATATTAACTTCTCGCATGCTCACACTAAAGTAAGGATAAGACAAGAATGGATCTTTTTTCAAACATTGGATAGGTAGGATAACATCAAAGCTAGGGCATGCACTATCCTTGAAGCTAAAGATCTTATGAGAATAAAATTGTAAAAGACAAAGGAACACACACATAAGTTTCAATGCAACATGAAAAACACAAATCATACATTACATAAACATGAAGCAAACATAATGATGACACAACAAAAACGTAATGAAGAAAAAAATAAAACTCATGACAATACACAAAGCAAACACATGTTTAAGACACAAGGTAGACATATACTAGTTGTGTATGCAATATGATTGGTTTTGTAAGGCTAACAAGTTGTGTTATTTAAAATAGTAAAATGATATCCAAGGATTGCAGCGAAGCTGACTTCTAGAGTCATATACCACATGATATTTTCCACTATTTCTCCCCAAATCTTCTTGAGAGACTTCAACTCATAGCCCCAAGCCTCCATCTTGGTGAGTTATTTCTACTCACCATCTTTAAAGAATTGACCCATAGCCTCCTCAATTCTCTTCTTATTTTTGAAAAACTTGTGGTCAACTATAAGTAGCCTAGTCACAGTAGCTATAAGCTCATCATTGATTTCAACAACCATCCCCTTAATCTAGAGTTTACAATTGTGCCAATATGAAACAAGCTCTACTGAAGCATTGGGATAATTTCCATGAAGCCTTTATAGGAAAGACATAAAATTCCCATGTTGTAGGATCCTCCAATTTTTCTTCTTCTTTCTTAGAATCGCACAAGAATGGAGCTCAATTATACTTCAGTCACCCCCCATCTTCACAAAGACAAGTAGTAGAAAACCATAGCAAGAAGTGTTCAATTGAGAGCCAACAAGCCATGCGATACCCACAAAACATGAGAGTATAAATTCAGTACTGATGGTAAAATAAATCCACCACATAAACTCAGCCAAATCCTTCATTTCACATTAAGATCTTAGCTACCTTAGGAAGGAAAGAGTACTCCTCCCACACTCTATACTCATTAACTTTGACAACTTCATTAGAAAAAAAATCTATCAATAAATTTCCCTCTTGATAAATGTGAGAAACACAAGTTTTCGCACAAGATCTCAACATCATAATAGCATCCTTAATCAAATGATCAACACTCCAACTAGGCTTATGGGTTCCATGTAAGAATTTTATGATGTTTAATGAGTCTCCTTCAACCCAAAATTTAGAGTATCCCCTATCCACAAAAAAATTAATAATTATAAACGCAGTCTCTATGTATGCACACTTGAAGAAAAGGAGGGCTCCAGTTTTGTACGAAGGCCTCATTTTGTTAATTATGGAGCATATTAAAGCCCTAATATCTACCACCTCAATTAAGGGCAAGGAGAAGAACTTAAGTGATTATTCTAGTTCATCTAGTTTGAATAACAACATGGTGGAGGAAGAGGAGTGGAATGAAGAAGGTGAGGATGGGTCTCCATCCCCTATGACTGCCCCTTCCAAGAAGAGAAAGAAGGGTAACCCTAAAGGAAAATGGGTAGCCAAGTAGTTTATTCTCCATGAGTCAGAGTCTCTGTCTGATGGTAACGAAATGGAGGTGGATTCTGGGGTTTTCAAGTCCAAGGGAAATGTTATATATATTCATCAAGTTGATGTTGAGGCATGTGGTAAGGAGGAAGGTTTATAGGAGAATGCTCTAACTGTGGAGGCTAAGGAGAAGCCTAGAAGGTCTTCTAAGTGCATCACCAAGATGAGGAACCAAGCCATAAAATTTTGTGGTAAAGGATACCACAAAACATTGCAAGGAGAAGGCCTTTGAGGAGAAGGTGGTGGAAATTTATGATTCCCTAATTCAAGACACACCAAATGTGGAACCTATTGGTGAGAAACTTGTGTAGGAGGAGGAGGGTGATGAGAAGAAGCATATGAAGCTGAAGCCTCTCAAGGTTAACCCCTTTTCAAAGGACTTCTCCTATCTTATTTATGACACCACCTCAATGTTCGAGCTCCTTGACATGGCAAGGGTGAGGGCCATTGGTACTTTCAAATTGGAAAAATGGACTCTTCAAGAATTTAATAGGGTTAACACCAAAATCAGGGTTTTAAAAGAAACTATGTAGAATATTCCAAACAGAACTATCTCAGATATTCTAATTGATAGAATTATTTATCTTGAATGTTTATTCACTGATTCAAGTCCTTATGTGAACCATTCCTAGCTGATTTAGAGGCCAAGGTGGTGGAGACCAACATGGATATCAAGAAACTGCTCCATGCTACTCATATTTCAGTTAAGAATAGTGCGGATTCTTTGGAGGTCTTGTTCTGCAAGATCAATGAGCTTAGAGATTACCATTTGTACTTTTTTGAGTTGATCGAGAAGGAGCTAATGTCTAAAGGAAAAGGGAAAAGAGGTGGAAAGGATGATGCTAAAGGCCTTACTACTAGAGGGGTGGGTGACTGGAGGAATTCCTTTGAGGATGAGAGAAAAGAATTGTTGGACGTGATTGGGCTCTATAAGAACCAAGAATTGGAGGTGGAAAACACCTTAAGAAGCATGAAGTAGTGTCATGTTCTCTATGGTTTTTATGTTTGTTTTGTTGCTGTTGGGTCTCAATTTATTTCCTAAATTTTTGCTGCTTTTTTTCTGATGGTTGTTGCTAATAGTTTAGTGTTTCATATTTTGAGAAACATTTTGTATCTATAGTTGTGAAGGGTTTCAAGTCCCTTCAAAACCTATTTTTCCCTTATAATCAAAACAAGTTTTTTTATGGTAGTTTACTCATGAAAAACATGGCTCCACTAGAAACAAGGTTGCATCATGCTAGGTGTCCATGTAAAAATTTCTCTATCTCATAGATCAACAAGATCCATTATGTTAGATCTATGGACTAGTTTGCAAATCACTCCTCATGAAGTGCATAAAAGTTTAATATAGCAGAGGATCATTTAATGTCATAGGGGGAAAATCACTTCAAGGGGTGTAAGAATGTTTAACATCACATGAGGGACAATTTAAATTCTTAACATCATAGAGGATGACTTAATAGCTACACTTCAAGGATCATTATAAAAAACAGAATCACCAAGAGGGTATGTCAATAATTCAAATCTCACAAGATGCCACTTAAATAGATAGGGTGATATGCCCCACCTTAAAAATCAACATACTTTCAATGACAATATTTTAAAGAAAACAAGGATGAAGAGGGTATCATCCAAAAGAATGAACACCTCCAAAATTAGTCTTCCTTTCCCCACAATCTTAAAGGCAAGGAAGACCATGATATAGACTATTGTGTTGCTACCATAGATGAAATATAATTCTACATAATAGTGTACCAACATGAATGACAATGATGAAATATATGAAGTTGCAAATTACACATAGTGAGGAGCAACACCATAAAATATACATCATTATTTAGAATGATTAGGTGCATCAACACATGGAAGAGCACCACAATCAATAATTTATTGTATTTTATTGTTCAAGGCCTAGAATTCATTGGTGCAATGACCATGCACTTGATGATAAGAGAAAAAATAGTTCTTCTTATGAAACTTCTTAAGAATTAGAGGAGATGTTATGTCATAGTATTGAAGTTCCCTTATGCAATTTCACATTATTTCAACCTTCACTTTAGCTTAATGAGACTATAATGCAATATCTCACCTTCCTAGCCTTCATTTTTGTCCCTATTTTTTCATTTTCTATCTGTGGGGAAATTTTTATCGAGGGTGGTGTCCAAGGCTTGCATTAGGTTTTTTTATATTTGGCTCAAATGAAATATTGGTATCCTATTCATTACAACCACAACCATTACCTTTATAAAAAAATTTAAAGACAATGTTGAATCCTAAGCCATAACATGATTGCAACTCCTAAAAAGTAGGATCAACATCCATGGCATAGTTAATATAAGAAGTTTAATTACATTTATCATTTTCATCATCTTGTAAAATAACAATTATTTTATCTCCCATGGGAGATTTCAATTATATTTTTGGAATGAAAAAGTGAGATAGATTAACTTTGTATTTTACAAAAAAGGATGGTGTATTTTTTTATGAACCCCAATCACTAGTAGGACATATATTATAATTATAATGATGACTACTAGGACCATCATTAGAAGAAGAAGTTGATGATGGAATTTTAGTTTTAGGAATAATGAAGGATTAAAATATTTAAAATAGCATGATATTTAAAGATTTGCTAGCTTTAATTAATTAACAGTAGAAATAGGTGTCAAGGAAAACCTTTATTGTAATAACTTTATTATTATGAACAAATTTACTATACTTGTGCAAGGTAGATGTGACAATTCCCATAGTATGTATCCATGATATACATAGAATAATATTATATGGTAAAGCACCTATCATTACATATACTAGGGTGGGTAAGGTAATAGGTCCTAGGATCAAAGGTAATATTATTGTACCTAGAGTTTTTTGACCAATATTATTGAACCTATGAATAGATAAATATGTAGTAGCAAGAGAATTAGTATCGATATTAAGTAAAGGTAATAGATGCACCAGTTACAAAAATTGAGTGTTGAACCATGATCAATGAGAGTGCATATAATACCTATTTTGATTACATCAAAAAAATATTAATAGATTGGATTTCGTTTATATATTGATAGAAGAAGGATCATGCTCATAGAATGTGATGTATGGTGTGTTCGAATGAACACATTTTATCAAAATAACTTACATCATTCATTTTAGAAGAAGGAACTAATATTTTCTATTAAGAATCTTGTAGTATTTCATTATAAACAAGAGAATTTTGAAGAAAAACCTAAACAAAGATCATATCTTGAGTAACATGAAGTTCTATGAGAAGATCATACACATCTAGGGATTTTGAAATATGTTTAGGTGCAAAAGAAAGAATGGGTGTGGGATATAGAAGAGTTGTTGATATGTTAAAATTTCATTTATTTCTTTAGGTATTATAAGTGTGGGCTACTAAGGTAAAATCAATAGTCACATTAACTTTATAAGTGATAGATTTACCAAGATGTAAGTAATATATTGGAGGTCATGATGTAGAAGGGTCACTGTAAAGAATTTTTTGTTTAGTTTTAGGATTTATTTATTAACATAGATTATTAGTCTCTCATATTTCTTAGGAACACTAGAGACAACAATCATGTGAATAGATTCAATATGAATTTTACTCGATTTGTTCAAAGAAGATTTCAAGGTAATAAATTTTTATGGAGAAAAAATTAGAGAGTTAAAAATTTTAGAATAAGATAATTATTAAAAATCATTCAGTTCTTCATCTAATATATCAAAATCATCTTTACAATATAAATTATCAAATTAATGAATTTTTTTGAGAAAGAGATCTAAAATTGTTAGATGACATATGTTTGCCAAACTTAAGAAACAAGAAGAGAATGATATAACTAAGTGAAAGAAAAATAATACATACTTTAGAAAATTTAGGTTCAGCAAAGTGTAATGTAAGGAATTTGATGCTTAATGAAAATACTAATATAAATAGAAAATCATCATATTATCGCAAGATAGCATAAATTATACTATTATATTAGTTTAAGAATGAATAATTTTTTGAAAGGAATGATAAATAAATTATGTTGAAAGAAATGTAGTTTATTTTTAAATAACTAGAAATATAAGGAGTAAAATTTATTTATATTAAATAAAGAGATTGAAAAATAATTCTAATTAAAAAATAAAACATTGATAGAAAGGAACTTGACATTGAATATAGGAGATCTCGACTTAGGATGCCAATGCACAATGCAAATTTCCTCACACCACAATTTTTTTCCATACACAAATAGTTCAAAGTTCTCTAGAATGTTCATTTTAGCTATTAGAAGTATCATAACTTGCACACATACAAGGATGGGAAAATTTTTGGCATTGTTAAAGGGTTTTCCTTAGTCAAACCCCTATTTTGGTGTTTAGACCTCTAAGATGATGTGGGAGCATGTAGGGTGTAAGAGGAATCTTGCATCCCCCAAAAAATTGTTATTTTGATTTTTGTTAGGTTTAGTGAATAATTTTTAAGGGCTAATCCAAAGCTATAAATAATAGGCTTCTATTTTTAGTAATTTAGCATTTGTGCATGTGTATGGGCATGAAATATTATAGAGAGCTCTAGAATGGTGAATTGAAGACAAAGGTGAAGAAATCACTTTGATACCATTTTTCATTTTTTAGATATTACTTTTTGTCTTAAATATCCCTTGTAAATGATTCATAAATGATTCAAAGTCAATTTCAAGGTACCTAGAGGTTCCAAATGGTATTGAAAAGTGGCCAAAAAAAAAGTATATTGGAAATATATTGTTACAGACTTGTGCGAGATGAGATATTTCCAATGATAGATGATTTGTCAATCCAATGCCCGACTCAAAAGTCATGGTTCCAAAAAAATCTGACTAAAATTTAGGAATTTTCTAAATTCAGAAATTAAGGATAACTGAATCTATGGGGTGTCCAAAATAGAAGTGACAGTTCATTGGAAAGTGAATAACTCTTATAATGGAGTTACAAAGGAAGAGGAATTCTTTCTAGATGAGAAGATAGAAAAAATATTTATTTTCAACGAAGAACAAAGGTTTGGATTTTGGTGGCCATTATTTTCATTCATAAAGTTGCATGTCTAAGTTTTTGCATGTATTTGTAGCCCAAATTTTTGTAATAGTGATCTTGTGACTAGATAGTTGTAATGGATTTGGTTGCATGTATGCAGATGACTTTTGAGAATATAATAAAGTTTCATGTTTGTTGTTCTTGAGTGTTATTTTCTATGTAAGGTGTGTTCAAGGGAGAGTCTCCCTTCATCAAGTGGTATCAGAGGAGTTCGTGATTATGTAAATAGATCACCAAATGTGAGGTAGTTTGTACCAAGACTTGTGGTTGTGGGTTTGTAAACTAAGTGATCAGAATTCCTTTGTAAATAAATCGTGGTGGTGGAAAAAATATTGGACTACAAGAAAAGGGTTTTATAGCCCTATAGAGATAAGTTTAAGCACTTCAAGAGGAGATGCATAGAAAAATTAATCGTAGAAGAGAAGATGAAAATGAAGATGAAGCTGAAGAAGAATAATAGTGTGAAGAAGCACACTATGAACTAGAAGACAATGATCAAGTGAAATTATTAAAGGCCCTCTACAAGATTGGAAAAAGGGAAAGGATTGAAGTTTCTACATACCCCAGGGGAAATATCAATCCAAAAGAATTGATTGATTGGATCAACAACATGGAAGAGTACTTTTAGTATGGAGAGATAGAAGATCTTGAGAGGGTTAGATTTGCAAAAAAAAAATTGAAAGGTCATGAGCTAACATTTGGTGGAAATAAGTACAACTAGAAAGAAATAGAAGAGTTAAAGAGAAAATCACAATATGGGACTGAACAGTGGAGAAGTTAAAGAGATAGTACTTATTCCTATTGATTATGAGTTAGATATACTGAAAAAGATGCAAGGTTTGAGGAAAACTGGTAAGTTTTTCAAGGAGTACATAGAAGAATTCTATAGGGTCATAATTATAATAGGCCATTGAAACTTCAACAAGGAAACAATGGCTCATTATGTAAATGGGTTGAAACCAATTATTCAAGAAGATTTAATTTTGGTTAGAATGGCCACAATTGAAGATGCTTATCAATTTTTCCTAACGGTAGCAGAGAAGTTAAATAGAAGATTTGAAAGCAACCAAAGAGGAAGAGGTTGTGGTCGAAGGACTAGTGGAAGATCCTATGCAGGAAGAAATAAATATCAAAAGAAGAATGAATAAGATGGCTCTAGTAAAAAACCAAAGAGGAGATAATTATTATCACCCTCGTGACCAAAATAATGGTGAACAAAGAGGAAGAGGAAGATCTAGACAAGGCCTTGGGAGAGGAGGCTTCAGAGGAACTTGTTTCCAATGTGGGGAAGAAGGACATCAAGCCTATGAGTGTCCAAAAGATCAAGGAAGGAAAAATAGGAGACCTGAAGGTAATGCATGAGTTGCGCATGTATATGAGGAAGAAAATATGAGAATTCTACTTGGATGCAAAAAGATGAGAGACTTTGGTCATTATGAGAGCATTTTTGAATGAAGAAAAGGAACTAGTTCAAAGGAAGAGTTTATTCCACACAAGGTGCAAACCTAGAGGTAAATGTTGTGATGTTATCATTGATAGTGGTAGCACAAGTAATCTCATTTTAGAAGAGATGGTTTAAAGTTATAGTTGGAAAGAAAGAGGCATCTATATACATATTGAATTGCATGGTTGTAGAAATACCATAGAGCTTTGGTCAATGAAGAATGTTTATTAAAGTTTAATATTGGTAATTATCATGATGAAGTACTATGTAACATCATGCCTATGGATGAATGTTATTTATTATTGCGGAGACCATGGTAGTTTAGTCAACATGTTATCCATGATGGCCATGTTAACAAATATTCCTTGACAAAGGATGGAGTTCATCATAAGTTAAATCCCCTAAAAGAGATAGGAGAAAAGGTATGTTGCAAAATAAGAGTTTGTTTGGTAGATGGTAGGGAATTTTTAGATGGTATGAAGCATGAGCCTATGTATGTTGCATTGATTCCTAGAGTCAACAAAGATGAATATATACCAATAAAAGTTTTAGATATGCTAGGAAAATTATAGGTTATTGTAACCGATAATGTACCTAAAGGTTTTCCACCAATGATGAGGATTAGTTACTAGATGGATTTGATACAAGGAGCTATTTTTCCAAATAAGGTAACCCATAGAGTGATTCTTGTAGAGAATGAGGAACTGAATAGACAAGTCCATGAGTTCTTGCAAAAATGATTGATCTATGAGAGCCTGATTCCATATGCAATACCTACAGTACTAGAACCAAAGAAGGATGGAGAGTGGAGAATGTGTACAGACTCTCAAGACATTAATAATATTACAATCAAGTACATATTTCCCTTCTCGAGGATGGATGACATTATGGATTGCTTGAGTGGATCTAAGTACTTCACAAATATTGACTTGAAGAGTGCATATAATTATATCTAGATTAGAGAAGGAGATGAATGGAAGACAACCTTCAAAACCAAGGAGGGACTGTATGAGTGGTTAGTCATGCCATTTTGGCTAACTAATGCACTGAGCATATTCATGTGGCTCATGAATGAGGTATTAAGAGAATTTTTTAGTAAATTTGTCATTGTTTACTTGGATGACATTTTAATTTTTAGTAAAACACTGGAGGAGAACTTGTTACATATTCATAGAGTTTTTGAGAAAATGAGGGAAGATAAATTATTGATTAACCTCAATAAATATAGTTTTTTAAAGAATGAGTTGATATATTTGGTATTTTTAGTCTCAAGTGAAGGTCTAAAGATGGAGCCAAAAAAAGTAAAGGCTATTATTGAAGGTCCTACACAAAGGAGTGTTTTAGAGGTAAGATCATTTCATGGTATGGAAATATTTTATACAAAATTTATTAAGAGTTTCAATAGTATATGTGCACCCTTAATAGAGACAATGAGAGGGGATATAAAAGAGTTAAAATGGACTATCAGAGCAGCTAAGAGTTTTGATTTGTTAAAGAAGAAAGTTAGAGAGAAACCTATTTTGGTGCTTCTAGATTTCAATAAGGTACTTCAAGTAGATCATGATGCTAGTGGTCATGCCATACAATATTTTTTGAGTCGAGAAGGTAAGCCTATTTCCTATTTTTGTGAGAAATTAAATGATTCGAAGAGAAAATATTATGTCTATGATCAAGAATTTTATGGAATAGTTTAAGGTTTGAAGAAATGGAGGCACTTTTTATTGCCAAAATAATTTGTTTTATGTACTTATCATTAGGACTTCCCATACCTAAGTAATCAAGGGAAGTTGAATTAAAGGAACTTAAAATGGGTTGAGTGTTTATAGAGTTATATTTTTTTTTTGAAACATAAAAGTGGGAAGTCAAAGAAAATTGCAGATGTATTAAGCATAAGGAAAAATATGTTGATAGAGATGAAGATAGAAGTTGGTGGGTTCAATGAACTTAGGAATTTATATCCTGAAGATCTAGACTTTATAGAGCCTTGAAAGGCTTGTTTGGAACCTACTTCATCATATAGGACAAGATGGTTGGATTTTATTATATAGGATGGTATGTTGTTTAGAGGAAGCTATTTTATGATTCCATGAAGTTATATGAGAGATAACTTGATTAAGGAGAAGATTAGTGGAGGATTGGAAAAAAAATTTGGTCTAGATTAGACCATTTCTCTTGTAAATGATTATTATTGGCCATAGTTGCACCAAGATATGAAGAATTTTCTACAGAGTTGTAGAGTATGCTAGATGGCTAAAGAGGTAAGTCAGAATATAGGGTTGTATAATCCATTACCTATACCAAAGAATTTGTGGGAGGATATTAGCATGGATTTCATTCATGGTTTACTGAGAAAGCATAAAGGAAATGACTCAATATTTGTGGTGGTGGATATATTTTCAAATATGGCACATTTCATTCCATGTAATAAGACTAGTGATGTTCACATCATAGAGATTTTTTTAGAGAAGTGATTACACTACATTGTTTACCAAAGATTATAGCCTTAGATTGAGATACTAAATTTGTTGGGTATTTATGGAGAACATTTTGGAAGAAATTGAAGATTGATTTGAAGCTTGGTTTTGCACACCATCCATAAATTGATGGGCAGATAGAGGTGGTCAATAGGAGTTTGGGAAACCTACTGAGTTGTTGAGTAAGGGATAATCCCAAGGGATGAGATTTAGATTTTCCACAAGAAGAGTTTGCATATAAAAATTCTATCAATAGGAGTACTAGTAAATCTCGATTCCATACTTTATATGGGAGCAATGAATAGGAAATGCTTCTGAGTTAAGAAATATTGATAAAGGAGATAAAAGAAATGTCGAGGCTGAAGATTTTGTATAAAATTTCAAGAGCTTGCATGAAGAAGTAAGAAATCATACCCTTAATATGAATTCTTAGTATAAGGCTAAGGAAAATTAGAAGCAAAGACATTAGGAATTTCAAGTTGGAGATGAAGTCATGGTTCACTTGAGGAAAGAAAGGTTCCCAATGGGAATGTATAATAAATTGAAAATAAAGAAATTTGGACCATGCAAGATCTTGAAGAAGCATGATTTAGGAAATTCCTATGAGGTAGGGTTATTGAGTGGGATAGACATCTCTCCCATGTTCAACATTATTGATTTAAAAAAATATCGTGAAGGAGACATGAAGGATGGACCAGTAAAAGAACAATGGAATATTCTAGCACCTACTTGAAAGGAGGAGATATAAGAGATGTTGGATAGTCCTGTGGGTAGAAGTACAAGGAACATGAAATATGAAGAATATTTGGTTAAGTGGAATGGAAGGCCTATTTAAGATTCATCCTAGCTATCTAAGTCAAATGTTGACCATCTTGATTTTCCTCATAATACTTGAAATGTGACACGGTTAGTTCTCAAATTACCATGGGTGTCTAATATAGGAGTGCCATGCCCCAAAAATTACCAACTTAGAATAAACACAACTATCAATTTTTTTGACTAACAAGTACCACTAAGGAAACTGAATTTCTAAAGTTAGATTAAAATTGATGACATCTCAGCATTAAACTATCCAAGCATGATTTCACTCTATCAACCATAAAACATATCCTAGTTTTAGTCCAAATAGTTTAGAGAACATATTCCTATTTCCCTAACCAAATTTCATACTTCTAGTGTAGCAATTAAGATCATACCATTACATAGTTGCAAAATTAACTATTGAGAAATTAAACTCAATAAACAAGCTATGTTAAAATTTGAAACCTTACTTAGCCTATATGCATTAAACGCAAATTAAAAGATAATTTTAAACACAATTATAACTTAGATGACTAAGTATTTCCATTATCCTAACTTAGACTATAGTTGTATTAAAACTAAGAATCAAGTGAAGGTTGAAAATCTACCTGATTAATTTTAACAATCCTCACTTGAACTAATTATAATCAAATTTTCCGGGATCAAGTTTGAAAAAAAGATTATTCTCTAAGCTAATTGTTGGGAAAAGATAAATTTCCAACTAAGTCTCTTATATACTCAATTAGGATTTCTTTTAATGCTAATTCAAGTGTCAACTCATAAAATAAATGCCTTCCTAATTCACAACTATTTGAAGGACATGCTATTCAATTCTAGCATTTGAAAACTTTAGTGAACCCAACTATTTCCGTTCCCATAGTTAAATACTAATGGTATATTTAACATCTTCTAGAACATTAGTTTTTCACCTACCATTGATATTATTATTACTTTTAAATGACCTCTTGAATTTTGTTACAATGTATTATTTTGCATTATTCATATATTAAGCTATAAGCTTATAACTGATTATTTTTATCTTCCTACCCAAGTTGTAGGTTCCTTTTATTAATTCCTTATAATGATCAAATCATTTTTCTATAGAGTAATTCCTTAATGGGGTTTATCCTTCTCCTATTTCTATTTAGACATATCCATTTCTTGTATGCTTTTCACTCAATGCTAATTTATAAATAAATATTGATTGCTAAAGTCTTTCTATTTGGTCTAGTTTAACTTCTAAATATACTCTTAATTGACTATTAATAATAATTAAATTTATTTCCCTTAATTTATTCATATTAAGGCTTGATTTATGATTTGGGTTCTAGATATGGTTATTATTACTGGATTACTTTGGCTCTTTTTGATTTCGATATGACCAGGGAGTTTGGATGATTCACGGGTTCCTTAGACTTGATATGTTTCCTACAATTAAAGTTATGATTTATCCTAAAATCAAAGTCTTCCCTTTAACTACACTCAATTTTGGCTAACTAGAAATAGTTTAAGTACTTTCCTGCAGATCTTAATTCACACATTTGATAAATGTTACAGAGATTCGATAAATTGCTTAGTTCCTAACTGACATTTCTAGGGAGTTCCATTAGCTTACATGTCTCAACCAACAACTAACCATTCGTTGTGCCACATTCTTACCAGGCCTCGACTCAAGGGTGGGAAATAGAAAAAAACACGTGACTAGTCGAAGGATTAGATGATTTACATAGACCCTTGGTTTATTTCTAGGACTAGCACAAACTTGGGTTTGATACCACCCTTTAGGATAGCAACCACGTATTGCTATCGCAAATTTTGGTTTCCTATGGATCCAGTTATTAGCTAACTATAAAAAGGATAAGTACCAGTGCCATATGTGTGAAATGGTAAAATATTCATTAATTAAATTAAAGAGGCGAAGGCTCTTTATAGATTTTAAAATGCAAAGTTTCTAAAAATAAAAGTTTGTAAAAAGAAACTAAAGCTAATAAAAGAATAGAAATAATCAAAGCTAATTTAATATATGTAGTGTCGAAAGATATCGTCGAGGAATTTTCATGATTGTTTGGGCCCTCCTTGTGAATTTAGGCTTAATGTTCCCTTCATTTAGTGTTGTAATGTGGATGAAACATTAACATTAGGTCTTGGGCCCTTGTGAACTAATGAATTTAAATTAAACCTTTCTAAAGTGTTGTGAAGTGTTGCAACTCACTTTCACACTTTTTTAAGGTTTTATTAACTAAACATAATAAAACTCTTCTAGACCTTAATATTTCCTTATTTAGAGGGTTGTAAAGTGTTGTAACATACTTTCACACTTCTCTAGGCTTGTCATTAATAATTGGGATTTCTTATGCTTTAATTGGCCCTATTTTGCATCCACAAGCCTCATTTATTGCATCTTTTCAAGGATAAACTTGACACCAATCAGTATTCAATCATAATTCAGTTGTGTCTTGCTTGTGTGGCATAGATTTAGTTATTTGGGACTCATTGACCAGCTTGGGTGAATGGGTCCCACCTAAGTCTTTTGGTCCCGAACCTGATTTCACACATTTCTAATAATTTTTTATTGTTGGTCCCATACAGTATGCCTGATGGGACTCATTTTCCACCTTGGGTGAATGAGTCCTGTGTGGCCCAAAATGAAAATAAATTCAAAATTTTGGCAAGATTTTATTCTCCTAGATCTGATGTCAGCTTGTGGTGTTGTAATTTCAAGAATTCTTGAATAATTGAGTATAAATACAAGGTTCTTTCATTCATATTTTTACCTAGCAATCTAACAAGCATTGAAGAGTTCATAAAATAATTCAAGCATTCACAAGAGAATTCAAGCATTAATCATCATGTCAAGGATTTCATATATCATGTTTGTTATTGTGATAACAATTGTGTTGTAGGGTTTATGATTCAAGCAAGTGTTTATTCAAGATCAATATCATTCAAGCAAGAGTCAAGAACCACATCCATTGGAGCCATTACATACATATTTGTAGCACCTTATTGCTAGGGTTTTGTGAGTTGCAACATTTTCATTTTTTCATTCATCATTCTCCATTCTTATTTGATTTCATTTCAAGGATTAAATTACAAAATGGGGTTTGACCAAGGCAAACACCTATCCACTAACCCAACAAATTTTTTCCCTCTCCTTTGTGTGTGATTTGTAGGGCTAGCTTGCAAATTTTCTAAGGAAGATGATTAGCAAAAAGTTGCAAATCCTTTAAAGTTGTCAAAGTTGTCATCAAGCCTTGGAGAACCTTGGAGAAGACCTATAGGTTGCAAATTAGAGATTCAGATCCAAAAACCAATTAGGAAGGAAAGAGTAAGCAAAGAAGAGCAGGATCAACTTTTGAAGTTGTAGAAAATCCCAACTGGACGGATTCACCACTTCTAGCGAATGAGTCCCAATTCTAGTCAATTTTTAGGCTTTTGCAGATTTGGATACCCTTTTGGCAGATTGTTATTCCTGCACAGTTTTCCAAAAACTGGACTGATTCACCAAGCTTGGAAAATCAATCCTAGCCAACAATAAAAAGTATAATTTCCACTGATTCAAACCTCCATTAAGCCATCTCCAGTTTCCCAGGTGCACACATTCTTGTCTTTAGTTTTTTGTGTTGTTTCATTCAATTTTCTAGGTCATTTAGGGTTACCTTGCATTTAATTAGGCTTTTGCATTTCATCTTGCATTCATTTTCCTTTCCAAGTTTAGACTTGGTGGTGAACCCCTCATTAGATCATATTTAGCCTCTAGGACATCCCTCTTGCAAGATCTCTTTCTCTTTTGCATTGAGATCTCAAGGGTTTGTTCTTGAGTGAAAGTGAAAATTTCCCCCTTTTAGGTCCAAAAACCCTAAAGGTGGGAGAGCATCCAATTTTCCACCTTTCATTTTGGTGAACCTGCATTTAAAACATCATAATTTTGATTTGGAGTTCATTTTCACTCTATATTTTTCTAGCGTTAACATCTCATTAGGATTTGCATTGGTTAATTTGCATTCTAGTGTTTCAAATTTTGAATTACAGAAAGTTCATTTAGCTTGATTTTTTGCACCTAATTTCATTGAAATTTATTCAAAAACTTGCATTTGCATCTTATATATAGATCATAAAACATAAAAAAGCATAAAATTCAATTGAAATTTTTTATAAAATTTGAAAAATGTCATATTGGGACTCATTCACCACCTTGGGCAAATCAGTCCCTTTGCATATTCTAGACTACATTTTCTAGAATTTAATGATCATTTCTTGAGTTTCTGTTTGTTGTTGTTACCTTTTCATTTCAATTTACATATTTTATATTTCATTTGATTCATTGCATTTATTTTAATTTAATTCATCTTGTGCATTGCTTAAATTCAAAATTGCATCTAGAACATTTCATTTCACATTGTTGCCTAGTTTAAAATCTGAAATTTGCATCATGGATATGTGTTTTAGCAAGCTTTGGATGTCCTTAAAATCCTTAGTGGATGTGTCAATTTGTGCTTTTATAAACGACCCTAACGAAATTGAACTTAGTCATGCTCACTCAACTCCTAATGCATGTCCTCCTTGTGATGTTGACATCATTGGAAAAGATGATGACAACATGAATAAGTTCCTAAATGATTTTCTTAACAATCTTGAAGCTAATGCATCCTTTTATCCATCCATAAAATAACCAAATCCTCCTACCTTACCACCTCTTGAGATGTTTGGTTACTTACATCCTGAAATAAAAGCTAAACCAAATTTCCCTACAATAGGTGAACCGAGTTCCTCTAAACAAATAAATACCCAACCATTTTGTGATAACAAATTCACTAACACTCCCACTAATCTAGAAGAAACGTATATGGAAAAAGATTCGCAATATTGAGTAAACAAGGATGTGATACAAGTGAACTTGAAATTCATCAATTCTTAGAGAAAATACCAACTAATTAAAACACAAAGGCATTAGGATATCAAGATCCCTTTCACAACTTAAGTGCTCCTAAAGAATACCTAAGGATTTGTAGTGATAGTCTGGCGATCTTATAATCTCCTCATAATATGAATATTATCCTTCCTAAAGAGAAAAATGTACCTCCTAAGGATAAAGATAAATAAAATATCATCTCAAGACCTTCTTCTCTAATCCCATCTAGAGATTTTGGTGAATCTAGCAAGCACAAGAGGCCCTACGAATTACAAAAACTAAAATTTCCTTGCCCACCACTTGAAAGTGAGAGGAAATTACAATTGCTTCTAAAAAAATAAACAATAACATTATGGCATAGATCTAGGAGGATTCAACAAAAGATCTCAGAAACCTTCAACAATAATTCAAAGCAATCTTTGTATAATACATGCTATTAGTCATTCTATATCACATTGGAAACATAGCCACAGTAGCCCACAATTTAATGCAACAAACAATAATTAATAACTTCCAGAAAAAATTATGAAGCTAATCGCTCTGGTGAGATTGAATACAACATATTTATAGAATTTTACTCCACTTTCTATGAAGATCCAATGGTGGAAAAAAAAGATATTGCATTTTTCTCAAAACTGCAAACCCTAGGTAAGGTTCAGACCTGCTCTCACAAAAATGGTCCTAACTTATTCAAATCTTAATGAAATTTTATGAGACTTGAAGAAAATAAAATTAGATGCACATGGAAACAAAATAAAACTAGTTTTAGATCCAAAATATAGATTTTACAATCTGTCTAGTACCATCATATTTTTCAGACTGCAAATTCTACACAATATTGTTAGAATAGGGAAGTCTCACCAAAATAGTCATATCTCCCACAAAACTCAATAAAATTCAATAAGACAAAAATAATTGGAGACTAGAAAAAAAAATATTTCCATAAATATATGATAATCCATTATATTATTCCATACCAAGCTATACAATACACAACTTCAACCTGGAAACAATGTAAAAATCAGAAAATGCACACAAAATTTGAGGTTTCCATTCATCAAACTTCAAAAACAATGTCTCCAACCCCCAATTCGAGTTTTGGAGGGTGTCTTTATACATTTATAACCAAAACCAACTATTTTCAACCACCTTTTGATTATTTTGTTGACAAAACACCTTAATGACACTTCATCTACCTAATTTTGCAGTTTTGACAATTTTTACAATATGGAACAACTTTAAACATTATTTGAAAAATGACTTAAAATATGACTTCCTAAGACTCAAACACCTCTAAAATGGTTTGGTAAACCTTATTATAGGACCCAATATAGAAAATAGAGAAACTATTTACAAATGGCTTCATGGAGGCAAGAAATCAAACAGGTGCTCCTGCACCACATTACCACCAATGAAAGATAGACTAATACTATATCCTAAAGATGAAAAAGTTCCACATTTTATTTACCATAGAACTATTGGAAATAGTACTGACAAGTGTTTTGCATTCAAATTAGTATTAAACAACTTTTATTTCAATGACAATGAGTGTCATCGAGTGATCACATAACATATCCTTTTTTCACCCCTTGTCATGTAATAGTTCTAGAACATTCTATATTCACTATTACATGACATTTCCAATCACCTAACTTGGCTCATTCTTGTATTTCACTCAATGTGGGAAAGAAGTAGATAGCCTTGTCCCAACAATGCATTCGCCATTGTCCCTTAGGTCTATTATCTACATTCCGCTTATAAATACTGAGATGGGGAGGCAAACGACCTAATAATAGGCTTACTTGCATGTGTCTTACTAATCTTTTTCATCATTTCTTTCTTTTTATTTTGTTTGATTGCATGTGCATAATGTGATCCCCCATGATGTTTTATTTGATGTTCTCTCTTTCTTTGTGACATTCCTCTATCTCTACCTTCATTCTTCTCTATATCGTACACCTTTTCACTTTTTTTCTTTCTCTCATTTATCTTATGTTTTCCTCTTGGGGATAATGCAAGGGGTTGAGACATGGGTATGTGCAAGATCATGATGGAAAAAATAGGCCCTTAAGTGGCAAAAAATTATGAAAAATCAGAGTTAGGCAACTTGATGTAAAAATTTGAATAAGTTATCTATATTATTTCAAAAATATGTAAGAATAGAATCTGTAGCAAATTCAATGTAGTTTCTAAACTACTAGGTTTGTTTAGAAAAAAAAAATCTATTAGGTGAAAATTTGAAATTTCAATGCAGTAGTACTTAAATTTTAGGGAAAAAATAAGAAGTAGGTGTCTTTCTACCACCCTAACCACAATAAAATGATAATATTTTTTTATAATATTTTAGATATAAGTAGAGGACTCATGTCCCGATGTGATGCATATTTTTTTATAATTTTTTTTCAAGTAAATAATAAACTATGAATTTTGTATTACAATTCTTAAAAAATATAAAAACTCATATGTGTGACCACCATAACTTGGTCAAAACTTCATGAAATTCAAGTTTTCTTTCTTTAATCCTATAGTATGCGAAGAATAGAATGTGACGCATGTTTTGGATTCAAAAAATGTGATACCGTTTGAAAGATATAGATGTTTTTCAATCAGCCTATCAATCAGGAGTTTAGTCATAATTCAAATAGAAAATGAATAATAATTACTTATTAAATTCAAAGTAAAGCATAATTTATATTGGTTGAAAGCTGAGAATATCCTTTAAAAACCCTTTTTGTTTCATCAATTTTGGTTAAAAAAAAGGTCGTCAGCCACATACCCTACACATACCCATCATATCTCCACTTTTTGGCCCATCATAATCCTGCACATACCCACATTCATGTATCTTCCATAATGACCCAAAAGCCTTCTTTTTCTTTTTCTTTTTCATTTGTCTCGTGGTTTCCTTTTGGGGATGATGCAAGGCATCGAGACATTCATGTCTCTTCCATGTTGACCCAAAATATTTTTTTTCTTTATCTTTGTCATTTGTCTTGTGTTTCCCTTTTGGGGATGATGCAAGGTGTCGAGACATTCATGTTTTTTCCATGTTAACCCAAAATGTATTTCTTTGTTTTCGATCTCTTCGTGCCATTCTTCTAGTTCTATGTGTATTTGGGGAATGATGATAGTTCTGAGCTCTCTAAGAACATTGTATCAAGAACATACTGACCCCAAATCCATAGATCCTTTACGTGTTTGGTGTTTTTATTTTGGGGGAAATCCCTCTCTTTTATTTTTCTCTTACATGACGTAGCTTCATTTGGAAACATATGAATTGGAATAGGGCTTTCCAAGTTGGCTCTCATGTCTTCTTTTTTTGCATTTATAATTTGCTACTTTAAAGTAATTGCTCACAATTTCTTTAAAGTGGGGGCATATATTGGCATCATTCTTTTGCATTTTTATTTTTCATTGTTCACGGTACAATTTCTTATTTAATACGATGCATTTGTTGCTTTGTGGTTGACATTGGGTGTGATGTCCTTTAGGAGTGTGATCTCTCTTATCATATTACATTCCTCCTAGTGGCTTGATGTGACACAATGCATCCCCTAAGTTATGAATCTTCTATTTTTTGATTGGTCCTCTCTTGGAGACATTAGGAACAATGTTCCCTAAGTTAAGAAATCACATCAACTAAGAAAAAATACTTTCACCATTTCCTCTTTTTCATTTTGTATTTTTTGTTATATTTCCACCTTGCATAACATAGCTTGCATCCCTATAGAGCCATCTTGTTTTTTCATGAGCTCTAAGCATACAAAGTTTTGTTTGTCTCATGAAGCTCGAAAATCATTTTTTGTGGTGCCTTATTAAAGTTATCAGGGGGTATAAATTTGGTATAGTTTGGGTGGGAAGCCCAACTGAGTCATGACTTTCCCCATAGCAACTCGCATGTGTGCGGGAGTGCATACCAACCGTGAGTGTATGCATCTCAACTTTTAGGATTTCTCATCCAACAAACAACTAGGAGTTCCCTTTCCTCAAAGTGAGTATGCATTTTCAAACAAACACTTAGATCTGATCCACATCAGGATGGATAAATGGTTGAAGCTTGATCAAACTCTTTTATTTTACCTTTTCTTTTTCATGTTTTTCTACTTTAGTGTGAGTTTGGAGAAAGTTCATCCTCTCACTAAAGTGGGGGCTAAATTTAGTGTCAAAAAATATCATTGGGGAATTTTTTATGCTTGTTTGGGCCCTCCTTGTGAATTTAGGCTTAATGTTGCCTTAATTTAGTGTTATAATGTGGATCAAACATTCACATTAGGTCTTAGTCCCTTGTGAACTAATGGATTTAAATGGTACCTTGCTAAAGTGTTGTGAAGTTTTGCAACTCACTTTCACACTTTTCTAAGGTTTCATTAACTAAATATAATAAACCTCTTCTAAACCTTAATCTTTCCTTATTTGGAGTGTTGTAAAGTGTTGTAACACACTTTCACATTTTTCTAGGATTTTCATTAATAATTGGGCTATCTTATGTTTTAATTGACCTATTTTATATCCACAAGCCTCATTTATTGCATCTTCTCGAGGATAATCCTAATATCAATCATTAGCCAATCATAATTCAAGTGTTTTTGGCTTGTGTGGCCCAAATTTAGTGATCTGGAACTCATTCTCCACCTTGGGCAAATGGGTCCCACCTAAGTCTTTTGGTTCTAAATCAAATTTCACACATTTCTAAGCACTTATTATTTTTGGTCCCATACATTATGCCTAATGGGACTCATTCACCACCTAGGTGAATGGGTCATGTGTGACCTGAAATTAAAATAAATTCAAATTTCTAGCTAGATTTTATTCTCCTAGATCTGATGTCAGCTTGTACTATTGTAATTTTGAGAATTCTTGCATAATTGAGTATACATTATACAAGGTTCTTTCACTCATATTTTCACTGAACAATCTAACAAGAATTCAAGAGATCACAAAAGCATTCAAGATAATTCAAGGGCAGATTATTATGAATTTTAGAGTAGTATTCAACCATCAATCATCTTGTCAAGGATTTCATATATCATGTTTGTTATTGTGCTAACAATTGTGATGTAGGGATTATGATTCAAGCAAGCGTTTCATTCAATATAAACATCATTCAAGCAAGAGTCAAAAACCACATCCATTGGAGCCATTACATAGATATTTGCAATACCTTATTCTGAGGGTTTGGTGAGTTGCAACATTATCATTTGTTCATTCATCATTCTTCATTCTTATTTGATTTCATTTCAACGATTGACTTCCAAAATGAGGTTTGACCAACAAAAACCCCTATCCACTAACCTAACATTTTTCCCTCTCCTTTGTGTGTGATTTGCATCGATAGGTTGCAAATTTCCCAAGGAGGAGGATTAGAGAAAAGTTGTCATCAAGCCTTGGAGAACCTTGGAGGAGACCTATAGGTTGCAAATCAAAGATTTGGATCCGAAAACCAATCAGGAAGGATAGAGCACAAAGAGAAGCATAGGATTAGCTTCAAAGTATTAGAAAATCCTAATTGGACTGATTTACCATTTTTGGAAAATGAGTCCCGGTTCTAGTCAATTTTTAGGTTTTTGCAGATTTGGATACCCTTTTAGTAGATTTCTATTCCTACACAATTTTCTAAAAGCTGGACTAATTTTCACCTAGCTTTGTGAATGAGTCCCAGCCAATAATAAAAGAAAATTTTCTAGTGATTCAGCTTCAGTTGAGGAAAGAGCCACTACCTGCTACTTCTTGGTGGTCCAAGTAACTAAACCTTTACCCAAACTAAAAACATACCTAAAAGTAGACTTCCTATTATCAACAAGCCCTACCCAATCTAAGTGTGTAAAGCTAATCAGCTTAGGATCTTTGCACCTACCATATAGAATTCCAAAGTTAGAAGTCCCTTTCACATATCTCAACATATGCTTTGTTGTAACCCAGTGTTCAGCTTTAGGGGCTATCATGAAGCGAGAGATGTAGCTCATAGAAAACTTAAGATAAGTTCTAGTAGTAGTGAGACAAATGAGGCTTCCTACTAGTTTCCTAAATGTTGATTCATTTTGGATAGGTGAATCTAACTTTGCTAATATTTTTAGTCCTTGAATCATCAGAGGTGTAGGTGTAGGTTTGCAATCATTCATCTTGAACTTATCAAGCAAACTATGAGCATACTTGGACTGAGAGATAAAGATGCAACTAGCTCCTCAACACCTAGACAATAATGAAGAATTCCAAAATCTACCAAGTCAAATGATTGACTAAGATTATGTTTGATCTCCTCAATCAAATGTTCTGAGCTGGTAGTATTGATTAGATCATCAACAAAGACAACAAGAAAAATAATATCAACCCCAAAATATTTGACATAAAAATTAGAATTGGAAGGACTCCTTTGAAAACCATGATCAATGAGGTACTTATCATTTTTTATGTACCATGCCCCATGTGGAGCATGTTTAAGGCCATACAGTGCTTTCACTATTCTGGAAACCTAGTGTTCTTTACTAGAAACCTTGAAACTAGGAGGTTGTGTCATATAGACTTCTTCTTGTAGATCACCATTCAGGAATGCACTCGACGTCTATTTGATGAACTTCCCATTCGAATTGGGCTCCAATAGCGAGAACAAGCTAAATAGTACTCATTTTGGCCATGGGGGAAAAAGTCTCCTCATAATCAATTCCCTTTGTCTATGAGAACCCTTTGGCTACTAATTGAGCCTTATACTTATCGAGAGTTCCATGAACCTTCTACTTAATTTTATGTACCCATTTGCAACCAATGGGCTTCTTCCTAGGTGGAAGATTGGAAAGGGCCCAAGTCTTATTCTTTAGAAGACTATGACGTTCAACTTTCATAGCCCATTCCTAGTCAGGTATTCCTTTAGCCTCAAAAATTTTTGAGGCTCAAAGATATTGTGAAGATTGACCATAAGAGAAAAATTAACTATATTATACTAATTTCTATTATTTCTAGTAGATCTACCCTTAATGAATTCATCATCATAGAGACCACTTATGGTTTTAGCATATCATTTAGGCCAAAGAGTAGAGTACTGGAATATATGAAACAAGAGAAAAAACATCACGAGGGGTGGTTAGAACAAAATTAGCTAGATTAGTATCTAGATTTTCCTAAGGAGGGGTAGGTGGAGGAACGTTTTATTGAGGTGTCTGTACAACTATAGAATTTATCCCATTAGGTAGAGCTAGGGGAAGACAAAGATCCAAATTAGAAGCTTGTTGAGGGGTATATACAGGATCATCATGGAAAAAATAGATCCTTAAGTGGCAAAAAATTCATAAAAGTTAGAGTTAGGCAACTTGACGTAAAAATTTGAATAAGTTTTCTATATTATCTCAAAAATATGTAAGAATAGAATATGTAGAAAATTGAATGTAGTTTATAAACTACTATGTTTATTTACAAAAAATAAAAATCTATTTGATAAAAATTTGAAATTTCAATGTACTAGTACTTAAATTTTAGAGAAAAAATAAGGAGTAGGTGTTTGTCTAACCACCCTAACCACAATAAAATGATAGTATTTTTTTATAATATTTTACATATAAGTAGATGACTGATGTCCTAATGTGATGCATATTTTTTTGTAATTTTTTTCCAAGTAAATAATTAATTATGAATATTTTATTACAACTTTTTTTTAAAAATAAAAAATTGTATGTCTGACCACCTTAACTTTGTCAAAACTTGAAGAAATTTATTTTTTATTTTTTTAATCCTATAGTATGCGAAGAATAGAATGTGATGCATGTTTCAGATTGAAAAAATGTGATATTGTTTGAAAGCTATAGATATTTTTCAATCAACATATCAATCATGACTTTAGTCATAATCAAAATAGAAAATGAATAGTAATTATTTATTAAATTCAAAGTAAAGCATAATTTATATTGGTGGAAAGCTAAGAATCTCCTGTAAAAAACCTTTTCGTTTCATCAATTTTTGGTTAAAAAAAGTTGTCAGCCACATACCCTACCCATACCCATTATATCGCCACTTTTTGGCCCATCATGATCCTGCACATACCCTGAGACTAATCCTTGGGGCTAACATAAGGAGAAGACAAATAGAAGGGCCCACTAGCTTCATCAATCATAGAAACCTGAGTGAAGATGAGATGATCCATGTCTATATCAATCATCCTATATGCCTATGATTCTCACTATAACTAGTGAACATGAGTTTTTAGCTTTTGGAATCCAACTTAGTGTGCTTGGCATCTAAAATCCACATATGAATAGTAGAGTGAAAAAAATTAAGGTGGATAATATTAGGCTTGCATCCAGACTAGGATTCTTAAAGAGTCATCTTCTTGACTACATAAGTAGGAGACTGGTTCAGAAGATAAACTGCAGTATAAATTAATTCAACCCAAAATTTCTTAGGATCACTTCTATACTCTAGCATAGAATGAGCCAGTTCAGTAATGGTGTGATTCCTATGCTCAACAACACCATTCTACTGAGGGGTGTATGGTGTGGTAAGTTGGTGGTTAATTCCATGTGCAACACAAAAACTAGAGAAGTCAGAAGAATAAAACTCCCCCACTATCAAACTGAAGTTTGACTATTTGAGAACCTAGATCTTTCTCAATTAAGGCCTAAAATAGCTGAAATATAGCAAACACCTCTAATTTATTTTCAAGAAAATATACCCACATTCTTCTACTAAAATAGTCAATAAATAATAGAGAATAATTGCAACCATTAAGTGAAGGAGTTTTTATTGGTCCACATACATCATCGTGAACCAACTATAATACCTTGGAAGCTCTCCATGAGTCACCATTTGAGAATGGATTCTGATGCTACATTCTAGCTTGGCAATCTTGACAAACTCCATGATTTTGAGTTTGAATCATAGGTAGAACACTAACTAGATTATCTCTAGATAGCTAAGAGAGATAATGCATATTCAGGTGCACATAATGTTGATGTGAAAGGCTATTGATGGAAGTACTCCTAGCTACCATAGTGTACTCTTGAGAATCACCAGAATCAACAATTCTATATAGACCATGATCCTCAAGTCCTTAAACAACTGTAGTGCAAGTCTCTTTATCAGCAATGCTACATGTATGCATGCTGAGAATAATATCTAGCTGAGGAGAGTGATGGATGATCTGATTGACTGAAATTAAATTAAGCTCTGGATGCCAGGTAAAAATTACACATCAAGAAATATTAAATTTCTCCCTCTAGAATGAATCTACATGTTGCCCTTTCTGAAAATAGTATACTCTTTACCTCTTCAAAAGATAACCGAGTCTCTGAATGGCATGTACTCAATGAACCAATCTCGATGATGAGTGAAATGTTGACATGCACCTGAATCAATAGATCAGGCAAAGGATTTAACATGATCTACAAGACTCTTAGCCATAAAGGCATAGAACACAAACTCCTTCTACTTATTGTGTGAGCTACAACATGGGCTTTAGATTTAGTCTCTCCTTGCTTGGATTGTTTAGAAGCCAAGCGTTTCCGAAAATCTTTCTTCATGTGACTATACTTGTGGCAATAATTGCATTGAATTTTCTTCTTCTTGGAAGAGTCCTAGGAATGAGTTTGGCTAGATTTTTGAGAGGGTTGATTCTTTCCCTTATTCTTTTGAAATGTCTTAGCTCAATAAATGAACTAGGACTGCTACCAAACTATTTTCTCCATCAATCCTACTATATAAGTTTGGTGCAAAGTTTGGGAAACTTCAAGTCAACATTATTTGAGGTAATGTTGAGCATCTCAATAAAGTGATCATAAGACTTTGATAGGCTCTTCAGAGTGATGACTACCATATCTTCATCCTCCATCTTTTGAAAAATAGCCTCAAGTTGACCATGAATGTCTTTAATTTTTGTGAAGTGCACCTGCATACTTGTCTTCTCAGCCATCATGATGGATAACATGTTCTTCAGAAAGAACGATCATCTCTTTTCAGATGTTTCATGAAGATATTTTAGAAGATCCTAGATTTATTTAGTTGTTTTGTCAGAGGGCACCTAAGGTAGCTAGTCATCAGTGATCAATAATTTAATAAGCACCACGACTTCCCACTTTTGGTCATCAAATTTCTCTTGATCTTTACCCACCATTGCACGACATGTAGTGTTCCTGAGAAAAATTTGGTCAAGGCATTGATACTCAAATATTTTCATCATATGCTGCTTTTAGGTGTTGTAGTTGTGGTCATTGAATTTTTCACTACATTCTAGCACAATGTGAGATAAAGAGGCCATTTTTCATAAAAAATCCTCAAAAAAATTATGGCAGAAAGAGGCACAAAACCCTAAAACTCAAAAATCTATCATAAATTGCAATGCAAACCCCTGATTTTTTCACAAACAACAATCAAAAGTAAAGAAACTAGATGATTTGTAGAAGAAATCTCTTGAGAAAAAACTAAAAATTGTGATTCTAAAAATTTCCCAGAAATATCATCTTTTCCCACAAAAAATTTGTCAAAACTACCCTCGAAACCTAGGTCACATGTTTGAAAAGACATGATTTGAAAAGAATATGAGCAGAAAAAATTAAAAATCTAGCATAAACCCTAGTTGTGACAATAAAAAAATGTCAAAAAATATTTTTCAAGACATGTGTAGTTTGTAGAAGCCAATCATGAAAAACATATGGAAAAAATGAGTTTTCAAAAAAAACAACTCATATTTTGTAGAATTTGTCATCAGATAGCAGATCAAACCATTCAAAACTCTCAGTCACATCATAAAATAGATGAAAAAAGACTTCACTAACCCATGCTTGCATTCATGATTTTACCAGAAATCCATCATGACTTTAATTGCAGAAAGACCCATGAATTTTATTTGGAGAAATCCATGATTTCTCATACAATAGATGTCGCAATTCTATAATGAAAACCCTCAAAAATAGGAACACAAAAAAATCAATTATTTTTCCAGAAAGAGATGTGACTTTCAAAAAACTAGAAAATACCAAAGGGTCCGGAAAAGTTAAAACTTTTCCCACTCTATTACCATGAAATGGTAAACTATTCATTAATTAAATAAAAGAGGTGAATGCTCTTTATAGATTTTACAATGTAAAGTTTCTAAAAATAAATTGAAGCTAATAAAATAATAGAAATAATCAAATCTAATTTAGTATATCACAATATTAACCATTAATTAATTATCTAAATATTAATTTAATAATGTGTAGTTTATTACATTCATATTCTCAAATTAAAATGATGGTTATTTTTATTAGGCACATCGACTAGAGATAGGGTCGTTTGCAACAAGAAAATAGAGGTGGCAATGGGGTCGAAACCACCCTTTAGGGGCAAAAAACCCTCAGTCGCATCCCCTTCCTATGCATGACTGAGAATAGTGTTGTGAAGAATAGATCCAAATTCACAAATATTGGTTAAGACTTGAACTACGGATAGAATCAATAGTAGTTGATATGCCAGGTTGATCTAATGGGTATGTGCAAGATCATCATGGAAAAAATAGGCCCTTAAGTGGCAAAAAAATAAGAAAAATCAGAGTTAGACAACTTGACATAAAAATTTGAATAAGTTATCTATATTATTTCAAAAATATGTAACAAGAGAATATGTAGAAAATTGAATGTAGTTTCTAAAATACTAGGATTTAAAAAAAAAAGAAATCTATTTGGTTAAAATTTGAAATTTCAATGTAGTAGTACTTAAATTTCATGAAAAAAATAAGAAGTAGGTGTCCGGCCACCCTAACCACAATAAAATTATAATATTTTTTAATAAGATTTTAGATATACGTAGAGGACTCATGTCCCAATGTGATGCATTTTTTTTTGTAATTTTTTCCAAGTAAATAATTAATTATGATCTTTTATTACAAATTTAAAAATATAAAAAATTTGTATGTAGACCACCTTAACTTGGTCAAAAATGAAATTTATTTTTTATTTTTTTATTTTTTAATCCTATAGTATGTGAAGCATAGAATGTGATGCATGTTTTGGATTCAAAAAATATGATATTGTTTGAAAGCTATAGATGTTTTTCAATCAGTCTATCAATCAGGACTTTAGTCATAATTTGAATAGAAAATGAATAATAATTACTTATTAAATTAAAAGTAAAGCATAATTTATATTGGTGGAAAGTTGAGTATCTCCTTTAAAAACCCTTTTAATTTCATTAATTTTGGATTAAAAAAAATCATCAGCCACATACCCATCATATTGCCACTTTTTGGCCCATCATGATCCTGCACATACCCTAATATCAAGTTCTAAATTTATACTTACTATTTCCATAATTAACCTTTTAACCCAATTCATTCTCTTTTGTTTTCTTTTTGTCCTCATTTACATAATTTTTCCCTTTCTTTTCTTGTGAACTATCTTGTGCAGCCCTACTATGGGTTGAAAGATTAAAGCTATGCATGCAAAATCAATTTCTCCCTTGTATTTAAGTCAAGTTAACAATCTATTGAATCTTTCATGCAAGAGTATGGAAATACTATAACTCCACTATGTAGAACCTAATACTCAAATTAATTGTGTTTACTTTTAAGTTGAGAATTAAACCCTTATTTTTCTTTACAAGGCAACTAGAATGATATAAGCTTTACATCTTAATTTTTCAAGCAAAATTAAAACAAGCCACATGTTTTTAGATAATTAAGCAAATCTACATTACATGTTTTCAAAATAAAAGTTTGTAACATTTATGCATGAGTAAGATTAAAATTCATAGGAATGATTCATCAACATCTAACCTTGATTTCATAACATTATCCTCCTTCCACAACTTTAGATGCTATTTCTTTACAAATTTCATGAAAACTTTCTTTTCTTTCAAAGTACATAATATATGCATATAATAGGGTACAATACAATGATTCATGGTTTATTTCCTCTATGATAACACAACTTGAGAAAATTATTTGAATTCCACCATTGATAACATTATCTTGCCAACTTTTGAAAACTATATTTTACAACTCTTGCAAAATATTTATAAACATGAGTACAAATACAAGATGTGGTAATGACATTTGAATCCAACACTACACCCCTTTCATTTCCAATCATCTTGAAGAATCTCCACAAGAAACCTTGAAAAGATCAAGTATGGAAAAACCACAAATTACTGATGGGCTCTCCACCCAACCGTAGGGTTGCACAACAACCAACCCCCGAGCACTAGATTATCACTTAGCCACCAAAAGACTCAACTCAACAAACACATTTTATTTGAATGACTTTACTCACATATACAACATCTCTCACATTATCACACCAAAAGAAACAATATTAAAACTATCACATTGGTTTATCTCAAGGGTGAACCATTTAGGGGGAGTAGGCTCTCGACCAAACATGGGTTAATATAATGTACAAAATTAAATCACATCTCCATAATAACTCTCCACAAAAACCCCATACCAACACATCCATAACTCAACACCCCTTATTTCTTCCAATACATATAACTGAATATATAAGAAGGTATACTTATATCCCATAAATACAAGGGTACTCATACCCCCAATAATGGTCATTACTTGAATGAGATACTCTTATCCCAAATATGGAAGCCCCAATATGAGGGATCAATCTCCCAATCAAACCCCACAAGTGGAAGACCAAAACTCTTTTATACAAGAGGGGGTGATCTCCCACAAGAAATGATACACAATAAATATACAACAATTCTTTTTGAACATCAAATGAAAAACCAAAATAAAATCCTAAAAATGAAACCCTCAATCAAAAACACCTTTAAAATGCATAAAATGCATATCATCTCACTATGAAATATCAAGGAAGAAGAATTACCTTCAACGCTATAATCCCACTAATGGTAGACACAAAATAATGGATGCCACCTCCTCTCTCAACAATCTCCTCCTTCCTTCTCACAATATTTCCCAAACTAAAAGCAATTACAAAATCAGAAAAGAGAAAAGAGCAAAAATAGCATAGTAACTCTCTCCTCATCATGAGGAGGAACTTTTAAAGAAGGGGGAGAAATAGTTCCCTCACATAACCACCTCAACCACATAACCAACCAACCATTTTCGTCACTCTTATGAGTGGGAACAAAATAAGGGTAAAAATACTTTTTAAAAGATTACACATAACAAAAATAAGCTCGCTACCCATACCTTTATGACCTAGACTAACTTTTAGCACACAAAAATACACCCTAGTCCCTTCTAAACATAATATAACATTTATTTCTCTAATATTGAAATTCAAAACTCACATTCAAAAAAATCACGAATATACATGATGCACACAAAATTTGAAAATCACATAATTCAACAATAAAATCAATAACCAATAGGATCACATACCCAATAACAAATGGTGGCTAATTAAATCCTCTAAGATCCATTAGTATTAGAACTCCCTATCACTCAACAAGATGGGTTGGTATGATAAGAATATTCACAAATACACATATAATCAAATAAAATACATAATTTCACATATCAATATAATCAATTAATCTAACACAAAATATCATAAATGATTATCCATTATAAAATGCATTAATCAAATAACAATATCAAGATTATGCACTCTATATAAAAACATAACATCCATCAACATTTTCCATGAGATATAAAAGTGCATCAATCATCATCATAAATACTATGAATGCTAAATTTACAAAAGTATATCAAATGTATCAAGTGCAATATCTAACATAAAAAACATGAGTGCACAAGCAGGGGTCTCACATCCTACCCCCTAGAATTTGACTTCCTCCTAGAAGTCCTCAAACAAATGAGGATAAAGGGACCTCATATGTGAAGCCACCTCCTAGGTAGTTGCAACCTCATCATGCTAGTCCCACTGGATCTTGACCTGATCTAACTACCACCCTCGAAAAGCCAAGGTTCGCTGCCCCAGTATATACGTATTGGCTCCATGGCCAACTACCCAGCCTCCTCCACCTATAAACCATCCCAATTGAATATTTAAGAAGTATCATGCAGATATCTCCATAAAATATAAATGTGATATACATCATTCACACCAGATAGGCTATGTGGTAATGCTAAGTGGTAAGCAATGTGACTGAATCTCTTCAACACCTCAAATGGCCCAACAAAGTGAGGATCTAACTTGGACCCTTTTCATTAATTGATTTTTATCTTATGTGGTCACATAGTTCTTTTTTTTATCCTATGCCTCTTGTAACCCCTGTCAGATTCATGTCATCTGATGCTCCATCTTGTGAACTAACTTGGGTTTAGCTGCAACCCTATCCTTGTTGTGGTTCCAACTCAAGGTGATTATAAAAGGCCTTCTGTACAAGGCTTAATATGGAAAAATACCCAAAGAACTATTGGAACAATTATTTTAAGAAAACTCCACCAAATATAAATACTCCTCCCATCAAGACTAATGGTCAATAACGTATATCCTCAATATATCCTCCAACACCCGATTCAACCTTTCTATTTGAGCATCTCTTTCTAGATTATAGGCAATGTTGAAGTTAAGGTGTGTTCCCAAGGCCTATTGAAGAGACCTCCAAAAAGATGATGTGAATATAGAATCCTTATCAGAAATAATCTTTCATGGAGCACCATGAAGCCTCACTATATCATTCAAGAATACTCGTGCAACTATTGGAGCTACATAGGTGGTCATAATAGGTGACAAATGAGCCACCTTAGACAATTTGTTTATAGTCATTATGATAGCATCCTATCACTTGAACGACAAAGGAAACCCAACAATGAAATCCATAGAAACCACATCCCACTTCCACTTAGGAATCCCATGTGGATACAACAATCTGATGGGGTGCTAATGCTTGTCCTTAACCCTTTGACATTCCAAACACTTGGCCACATATTCTACAATATCTCAATGCATATTGGACCAATGGTAAAGCTATCTATGGTCTGCATGCATCTTCTTAACAACTATATGAGCTTCATATAGTAACCTATAAGCCTTTCTTAAAACAATATTCTGAATATTTTCCATTAAAGGCACTTATATGCACCCTCAATGATGCAACAAGCCATGTTTCTCAAGTTCATATCTCACAAAATTCAATTCTCAAACCTATTGAGACCTCAACTACTATTGAACCTCACAATACCATTCATACTAAGGCAAGGACTGTAAAATGTGAGACCTCAAGTCAAAACTCAAAGATAAAGCCATCAACTCATGACTTTTCTTCCTTAATGCATCAACAACCACATTTTCCTTTCCTCAAATATAATGGACATCAAAATCATACTCACATAGGAATTCCATCCACTTTCTCTAATGTGCTTTCAAATTTGATTGTTTGAAAATGTATTGGAGACTACAGTCATCAGAGTGCAATTAAAAATGATTCCCTAAGAGAAAGTGTTTCCACTGAGTTAGTGCATGTACTAGCACTAGGAGCTCTAAATCATGAGTAGGGTAATTTGGTTCATGGGTTTTAATATTCTGTGACTCATAAGCTATAGCCCTGCCTTCTTGCATGAGTACTACCCCAATCCCATCTAGGGATGAATCCATACAAACTGTAAAATCTAAAGTTGGATCTAGAACGACAAGGATTGGAGCACTCAAAAGCCACTCCTTGAGAGTTTGAAAGGCCTGCTTACATTGCTATGTCTAAATGAACTTCTTCCTTTTATATTAGAGGTAAGTGATGGTGTGAGTGATCCTGGATAACCCTTCTAAGAGGTTACTGTAATAGCCTACAAGATCTATGAAACTCCACACTTCTAACACATTGGTGGGGGTTGGCCACTCCACTATTTCCCCTGATCTTAGATGGATCAACAAATATACCCCAAATACTAAATCTCCTTTTCGAAAAGGGAACACTTTTCTTGATTATCATATAATTGATGTTTCTACAAATACTTAGAAACTTGTCGAAGGTGACCTTCATCCTCTTCTTCATTCTTTGAATTAATCAATATTTCATCCAAAAATATGAGCACAAAATGATCCAAGAAGGTTCTAGGAACACCATTCATTAGACTCATGAATACTGTTGGGGCACTGGTTAACCTGAACAGGACAAAGGTGAGCTCATAGTGGCCATAAATGTTCTCAAGGTAGTTTTATGGATGTCTGCTTCAACAATTCACAACTGATGATACCCTAATTTGAGATCAACCTTTGAAAACACTTTAGCTCCCTTAGTTTGATCAAACACGTCATCAATCCTTGGTAGGGGATAATATTTTTTGATTGTTAACTATTTTAATTTCCTATAATCAATGCTTAATCATACGTAACCATCCTTCTTCTTTATAAAGATCACTAGAGCACCCCATAGAGATAAAAATGGGAGAATGTGGCCACTTAATAAATCCTCTAATTGTATCTTATGTTCATTAAGTTCTTGGGTGGTCATCATGTAAGGAGTTGTTGACATAGGTTGAGCTCCAAGTACCAGATCAATATGGAAATTAACTTCACACTTGGGGGGTAATCCTAACAACTCAAACTAGAATACATTGAAAATGTCCTTAAGTACTGGATGATCATCTAAGGAAAGTTCCTTCATATTCTTGGACTCTTCTGAATTGTCACTGATGGTGATTTTGAACATTTGGCAACCTTTCCTCATGTAATGTTTAAGTTGCATAGTTGAAATCATTCTAAGTGAAATTGGCCTTTGAATTCCCACTATCTCAACTGGTTTACCAAAATCATTCAAACACTCAACCCATGCCTAGCACAATATCATAAGATACCAATGGGGTAACTCTTAGATCAACCAATGTCAGAAAATAACCAACATTTAACTAACACCCTTTAACTAAAGAATTGATAGGCATCTTATCCCCTGAGGCTAACTCCACTTTGCAATTTTCCTCCTGCCTAGTTTCCACTAGACTGCTCCATTCAACAAAGGAAGGAGAAATGAAAGAATTTAAGGCTCCTAAATCGATCAAAATACTTATAGAAATAACTTCTAACATACCTTGCACCACACCAATGATTATGGCTTGATGATCTTCTTGATGGTTATCCACTATTGCAAAGACCTTGTGGGAGTTACCCACATCACCCAATGTTGGTTCTAAGATTGTTTCTTTTTTACTAACTCCAAAACCTTGTGGACACTCATGGGCCAAATGAGCTATCCCACCACACACATAACATGGCCCTCTACTTTGAACCTACACTATAGGAGCTTGGCTAGACTGAGAAGTACCTGGCTTGTTTGAACCACTATGGCCCCCCTCTAAAAGAATTATGAGTTTAGTGAGTACTAGAAGGTCCCACACCTTGATTTTGTGGTCGTTGATCTCTCCAGGGACCCTGATTTTGTCATGGCCTATACTAACCTCCTTGTTGCCTCTAATTTGATCTATTTCTTGGATCTTGTTGCTGCTATTGAGGCCTATGAGTAACCACATTTGGTCTATTTTCTCCTCTTTGTAGTGAAGGAGGACTTCAAGATCCCTATTCTGGTTGACTCTGATTATGATTCCTAAATTTCTCTCGAGCCTCTTGAGTCTTCCCATGAACCTCTTCTACTATCAATGCCTTACTACAACCTTTAAGTTTTCAAGGGCTACTATTCTTACGGGTCTTGAAAAGCTTGGATTTAATCCTCTGAAAAAATGATTCACCATTAGCTTCTCATCCTGAATGTAGTCAACATATTGAAGTAATTCAAGAAACTTTCTTTCATACTGACTAACTATAACTTAGCCCTTCTATTGTAAATTGTGAAATTCATCAGTCCTCTTCTATTTGTAATGTTCCACAATGTAGTGTTATCTAAAATTCTCCAAGAAGACTTCCCAAGTCAAGGTGTCTAGAACCAAATGGTGGTTTGGCTCCTCTTTCCTCCACCAAGTAGAAGCATCCCTACTTAATTGAATTATTGCAAAGTGGGCCTTAACATTGCTCCCATATGTGCTTAACCCAAAGCATCTCTTCAAACTAAGTAACCAAGCTTCTACCTCAATCCCACTGGTGGATCCTGAAAAGGTGGGTGGTTCAATCGTAATAGGTGTCTAATGTGATCTCCTATATCCTGATGTCCTATTGACCTATACTCAATATCTAGATTGGGTTTCTCATGACGAGGCAGAGATGGGTGCATTAAGTCTTCCATTTCCTCCACTCAAACTTATAGAATAAACAGAGGACTCAGACTTCACTCCTGATGATCCGACCCTTGATCCCCTTCCTCATGAAAAGGCTGACATTCTTGTTGGATAGGGGGCAATCTTTCTTCTATGACCCTAAATTTTTTTGAAGATCCTAAAGAATTTAGGGCCCTAGTTTAGGCTAGGGTTGACGGTGAATTCCCTCTGACAAATGGGGCCCGGAATGAGCTCTACTTGAGGAATCATGTTGGGACTTCTCTCTCCTGGTATTTCTACCAAAACGAGCCATCTACACAAAAAGGGACAAAGATTTAGTTTAATATGTACTCATGCACCATAGGTTCCTAGTGTCGAAACCTGCTCTGATACCAAATATTATGCCCAAAAATTTACCAACTTAAAATGAAAACAACTATCAATTTTTTTGACTAAAAACTAGTACCACTGTGGCAATTGGGTTCCTAAAAATAAAGTAAAATTGATGACGTTAAACTATCCAAGCATGATTTCGCTTTATCAACCATAAAACATATCCTAGTTTTAGTCCAAATAGTTTAGAGAACATCTTCCTCTTTCACTGACTACATTTCATAATTCTAGTGTAGCAATCAAGATCATATCATTACATAGTTGCAAAATTAACTATTGATCTAAAGTAAAGCCAATAAACAAGCTATGTTAAAATTATAAACCTTACTTAACCTGCATGCTTTAAACACAAATCAAAAGATAATTTTATACACCATTATAACTTAGATGACTAAGTATTTCCATTATCCTAACATACACTATAGTTGAATTAAAACTAAGAATTAAGTGAAAGTTGAAAATCCACCTGATTAAATTTAACAATCCTCACTTGAACTATCATTTAATTCTAATCAAAGTTCAAAGGATCAAGTTTGAAAACAAGATTTATTCTCTTAGCTAAGTGTTGGGAAAAGATAAATTTCCAACTAAGTCTCTTATATTCTCAATTAGGATTTCATTTAATGCCAATTCAAGTGACAACCCATAAATTAAATGCTTTCCTAATTAACAACTATTTGAAGGACATGTTATTCCAATATAGTCTTTCACAATCTCAGTGAACCCAACTATTTTCATTCCCCTAGTTAAACACTAATGGTATATTAAACATCTTCTAGAACATTAGTCTTTCCCCTACCATCAATATTATTGTTTTTTTAAAATGACCTTCAATTTTATTACATTGTATTGTTTTGCATTATTTATATATTAAGCTATAATTTTATCAATGATTCTTTTTATCTTCCTACGTTCATTTTTTCATTCCTTATAATGATCAACTCATTCTTCTATAGATTAATTCCTTAATGGGGTTTATCCTTCTATTTCTGTTTAGACATATCCATTTCTTTTATGCTTTTGAATCAATGCTAATTTCTAAATAAAAATTGATTGCTAACTTCTTTCTATTTGGTCTAATTTAACTTCTAAATCTACTCTTAACCGACTATTAATCATAATTAAATTTATTGCCCTTAATTTGATCGTCTTAAGGCTTGCTTGAGGATTTGGGTTTTAGAGGTGGTCATTATTCACAGATTACTTTGGCTCTTTTTAATTTCAATATGACCAAGAAGTTTGGACGATTCACGGCTTCCTTAGACTTGATCTCTTTCTTACAATTAAAGTTATGATTTATCCTTAAATCAAAATTTAACTACAATCAATTTTCGCTAACTTAAAACGGTTTAACTACTTGCTTGTAGATCTTAATTCACACATTCAATGAAAAATACAGAGATTCGGTAAATTGCTTGGTTCCTTACTGGCATTTCCAAGGAATTCCATTAGCTTATATGTCTCAACTGGTAACTAACCATTCATTGTGCCACATTCTTACCAGGCCTCGACTCAAGGGTGGGCAATAGAAAACAATACGTGACGGGTGCCACATTCTTACTAGCAGAAACTTGGGGTCCACGCCACCCTTTAGGGTGGCGACCCCGTATTTTTACCCCAAATTTTGTTTTCCTATGGATTCAGTTATTAGCCTACTGCAAGAAGGATAATTACCAGTTCCATACGTGTAGTTTATTAAATTCATATTCTCAGATTGAAATGACAATCTTTTTATCAGGCACACCGACAAGAGCTAGGGCAGTTTGGAACAGGAAAATAGAGGGGGAGATAGGGTCAACACCACCCTTTAGGGGAGGCGACCCCTTAGTCTCATCCCCTTCCTACACATAACTGAGACCAGTGCTGTGAAGAAAGGATCCACGGTCTCAAATTTTGGTTAAGAATTGAACTGCAAACAGACTCAATGGTAGTCGATATGGCAGGTTGATGTAATGCCAGTTCCTAAATTTATACCTACTATTTCCACGATCAGCCTTTTAACCTGGGTCATGCTCTTTTTTCTTTTTGTCCTCAGTTACACAGTTTGTCCCTATCTTTGCTTATGAACCAGCTTGAGCAACCCTATTATGGGTTGAAAGATTGAAGCTACCCATGTAAAATCAATTTCTCCCTTGCATTTAAGCCGAGTTAACAATCTATCAAATCTTCCATTCAAGACTATGGAAATAATATAACTCCACTATGTAGAACCTAGTACTCAAGTTCACTATGTTTACTATTAGGCAGAGAAATAAACCCCCTTTTTTTCTTGTTTACAAGGCATTTAGAATGACATAGCCTTTACATCTTAATTTTTCAATAAAAAACTAAACCAAGGCACATATTTTCAGATCATTACGCAGATCTACATTACATGTTTTCAAAATACAAGTTTGTAACACTTATGCAAGAGTAAGATTAAAATTCATAGGCATGATTTAACAACAATTATCCTTGATTTCATAACATTGTTCTCTTTCCACAACTTTATATACTATTTGTTTACAACTTTCATGCAAACTTCCTTTTCTTTTAAAATGTAATATATGCAAACAATAGGGTACAATACAATGATTCATGATTTCTTTCCTCCATGATAACACAACTTGAACAAATGATTTGAATTCCATTAATAAAATTATCTTGCCAACTTTTATAAAAGTGAGTACAAATGCAAGATGTGATAAGGAATTTTGAGTCCAACACTACATCCCTTTCTTTTCCAACCATCTTCAAGAATATCCGCATGAAACCCTGAAAGGATCAAGTATGGAAAAACCACAAATTATCAAATTGATCTCCACCCAACCGTAGGGTTGTACAACATCCCATCCTCGAGGATGGGATTGCCACTTTTCCACAAAAAGACTCAACTCAACAAACACTATTGATTTGAACCACTTTACTCCCATATACAACATCTCTCACATTACCACACTAGAAGCACAAATATTAAAACTATCACATTGGTTTATCTCAAGGGTAAACCATTTAGGGGGGAGTGGGGGCTCGACCAGACATGGGTGAATATAATGTAAAACATAAAATCACATCTCCATAATAACTCTCCACAAAAACCCCATACCAACACCTCAACAACTCAATGACCCTTATTCCTCCCAATACATATAACTAAATATATAAGAAGGGATACTCATATCCCATAAATACAAGGGTACTCATACCCTCGGTAATGGCCATTATGTGAATAGGATACTCTTATGCCAAATATGGAAAACCCAATGTGACAGAGCAATCTCCCACTCAAATCACACAATGAAATATCAAGGAAGAAGAATTACCCTCAATGTTGTAATTCCACTAATGGTAGACATAGAAGAATGGATGACACCTTATTTCTCAATAATCTCCTCCTTCCTTCAAGGATTTTCCAAACTGAAAGCAATTACAAAATCACAAAAGAGCAAAGAGAAAAAGGAGCATGGTAACCCTCTTCTCTTCATGAGGAGGAACTGTTAAAGAAGGAGGAGAAATAACTCCATCACATAACCACCTCAATCACATAACCAACCAACCATTTTCTTCACTCTTATGAGTGGGGACAAAATAAGAGTTAAAATAATTTTAAAAAGATTTCACATAAAAAAAAACCTCCTCACCCATACCTTTAGAAACTAGAATAACTTTTAGCACACAAAAATACACCCTAGAGTCCCTTATAAACACACTTTAAAATTCATTTCTCTAATACTGAAATTCAAAAATCACATAAAACAAAATCATGAAAATACATGATGCACACCAAATATGAAAATCACACAATTCAATATAAAAATCAACAAACCATAGGATCCCATACCCAACAACACATGGTTTCTAAGTGAACCCACTTAAATCCACTAGAATTAGAAGTCCCTATCCCTCAACAGATGTGTTAGTATGATAGGAATATTCACAAATACACATAATCAAATAAAATACATCATTTCACACATCAGTATAATCAATTAATCAAACACAAAATTTCATAAATGATTATATATTATAAAATGCATTAATCAAATAACCATATCCAGATTATGGAAATTATATAAACAAGACATAACATCCATCAACATCGTCCATGAGATATAAAAGTGTATCAATCATCATAATAAATGATAGGAATATCAAATGTATCGAGTCCAATATCTACCATAATATGAGTGCACAAGCAGGGGTATCACATCCCCCCATTAAATCTCACTTCCTCATAGAAGTCCTCAAATAAATGAGAGTAGAGGGACCTCATATGTTAAGTCTCCTCCCAAGTAGCTGCAACCTCATCATACTGGTCCCACTGGACCCTAACCTAATCCAAATCTCACCCTCAAAAGGCCATAATTTACTACCCTAGTATTCCTATTGGTTCCATGGCCAAATACACATCCTCCTCCACTTGTAAACCATCCCAATCCAATATGTGAGAAGTATCATGTATATATCTCCATAAAACAAAAGTTTGAAATACATCATGCACATGAGATAGGCTAAGTGGTAATGCTAAGCCCTAAGCAATGTGACCAAATCTCTCCACCACCTCAAACAACACAACGAAGTGAGGGGATAACTTGGACCATTTTCTATAATAGATCAAGATCTTATGTGGCCACAACCTTAAGAAGACATTATGACCAATAGAAAAAATTGATCTACCATTTTGGAATCTACATACTTCTTCTATCAATCATGCACCTCCTACAATCTCTGTCAGATCAAGCCACCTACTACCCCATCTCCTGAACAAACTTGGGTCCATTAAAAACCCTATCCTTGATTTAGTCCCAATTCAAGGGGGTTCTGTAAAGGCCTGATATGGCATCATACCCAAGGAACTATGGAAGCTAGTGTTGTAAGAAAATTCCACCAAGTATAAATACTCCTCTCATCAAGATTGATGATCCATAATGTACATCCTCAACATATCCTTCAACACCTAATTGACCCTTTTCTTTGTACCGTCAGTTATGGATGATAGGAAGTGTTGAAGTTAAGGTGTGTTCCTAAGACCTGTTGAAGAAACCTCCAAAAAGATGATGAATATAGGATCCCTATCATAAATAATCTTTTGTAGAATACCATGAAGCCTCACTATATCATTTAGGAATACTCATGCAACTACTTGCACTACATAGGTGGTCTTAATGGGTGAGAAATGAGCCACCTTTGGTAGTTTTTCAACTATCACCATGATAGCATAATTTCACTTGAATGAAAATAGGAGCCCAATAATGAAGTCTATAGAAACCACATGCCACTTGCACATGGGAATCTCATGTGGATACAACAAACCAATTGGGTGTTAACGCTCCATGTTAACCCTTTGACATTCCAAACACTTGGCCATGTATTCTTCAATATAAAAATGCATCCTAGACCAATAGTTAAGCTTTCTAAGGTCTACATTCATCTTCTTAACACCTGGATGAGCTACATATGGTGACCTATGAGCCTTTATGAAAACAATATTCTAAATATTTCCCACTAAAGGCATGCATATGCACCCTAGCGGATGTAATGTAAGCTATCTTTCTCAAGTGAATAATGAAAAAATTTCCCTTCCAAAATCTGTTGAGACCTCAACTGTTGTTGAACCTTGCAATACCATTCATCATGAGGCAAGGACTCTATAATCTAAGACCTCAAGTTAGAACTCAAAGATAAAGCCATCAACTTGTTCCTTCATTTGCTTAGTGCATCGACAACTAGATTTTCCTTTCTTCAAATATAATGGACATGAAAATCATACTCAAACAGGAGTTCCATCCACCTTCTTTGAAACACATTCAAATTTGGTTGTGTGAATATTGATTGAAGACTACAGTGATTGGAGTGCAATTTAGAATGATTCTCTAAAATAAAATTTCACCATCGAGTTCGCAGATACACCACCATTGGTAGCTCTAAATCATGACTAAGGTAATTTAGCTTGTGGTTTTTAAGCTTCTAAGACTCATAACCTATCTTCCTTTATCCATGAGTACTACCCCAATCCTATCTAAGGAGGAATATGTACAAACTAAAAACTATAAATCCTGATATAGAATGACAATGATTGGAGCATTCATAAGATACTCCTTGAAAGTTTGAAAGGCTTGCTCACACTGCTCTATCCAAATAAACTTCTTCCCTTTATGTTGGAGGGAAGTGATGGGGTGAGCAATCCTAGAGAACCCTTCCAAAAAGCGACTATAATAGCCTACAAGACCCATCTAACTCTGTAATTTTGACATATTAGTGGTGGTTAGCCATTCCACTATCACCTTGATCTTAGATGGGTCAATAGATATACCATCACCCAAAATAATATGCCCCAAATACTAAATCTCCTTTTGGAAGAAGGAACACTTTGCTAGATTAGCATATAATTGAAATTTCCATAAACACTCCAAAACTTGTTCAAGGTGACCTTCATGCTCTTTATTCTTTGAAAAAATCAATATGTCATTAAAAAAGATTGGCACAAAATGAAAAAAGAAGGTTCTAAACACACCATTTATTAGAATCATGAATACTGCCAGGGCATTGGTTAACCCAACATGACAATGGTGAAGTCATAGCACGACTATAACATGTTTTGAAGGAAGTTTTATGGATGTATTCTTCAACAATTTGCAACTAATGATACCTTGATTTGAGATCAATCTTTGAAAACACTTTAGCTCCCTTAACTTGATCAAACAAGTCGTCAATCCTTGGTAGATGATATTGATTTTTGATTAACTCAAGTTTAATTTCCTATAATCATTACATAATCTTAGGGAACCATATTTCTTCTTTAAAAATGTCACTAGATAACCCCATAGAGATATACTTGGGTGAATGTGGCCCTTTTCTAATAACTCCTCAAATTGTATCTTAAGTTCATTAAGTTCTTGGGTAGTTATCTTGTAAGGAATCCTTAACACAAGCTAAGCTCCAAGAACCAGATCAATAAGGAAATCAACTTCATGGTTAGGGGTAATCCTAGCAACTCAAACAAGAATACATTAGAAAATTCCTTAAATATTAGATGATCTTCTAAGGTGAACCAACAATTTTAGGGGGTGTTTCTATGTACTTCTCTTGCACTCTTAGGGTTTTTCACATAAAAGGAGAGAGATAGAACCCAAAAGTTGTTTTGGTTAACTCAAATTAAGGAATGTATGATGTAATTATGACTAAATGGAATGATCTAAATGCAGCTAATTGATAAAATTGATTTATTATGAATGCATAATTAATGAAATATGCAATGTTTGAAAACATAGTGTGATATGCAGAAATGAACTAGAAACGTAAAGAAATGAAAACATAATTGAATGAGATTGAACAGAGAATACCTAGAAGTTGAATGTTGATCCTAGAAGGTTTTGGAAACTAGAAAAAATCACTATTGATGACCAATGGGATCATTTGCCACTAATGGTGAATCAGTCCTCCTACTGGTAAAATGACTTGAAATTGGTTTTCGACTATCGGGAACTAAATTTTTCCAAAATAAGCTTTTCCAACCTATAGGTGGGATTCATTTGACACTAATGGTGAATTGGTCCTCCAAAAATTTTCAAATTCAGGGGTCAATTCTGAAGGTCTAGATCTGTACTTGTCTTCTTGTCGGGTTGATAGAGTCAAATCTACAAAAAATAAGTTGTATGTTGTCTTCAAGCTTGAATTATGGTTTAGTTAACTTGAATCACTTTGATGACTTGTTGACCACTTTCCAACATCTACCTACAAGACTTGCAAACAAATATGCAGAGAGGGGGAAAATGGTTAAGGGTTAGAGTATAGGGATTTGCCTTGGTCAAATCCCACTTTTTTAATCAAACCCTTGATAAAGAAATGAAATTAAAACAAGAAAAGAATGATGAATAAATAACATGCAAGTGTCCTAAACTCACCAAATCCTTGTTGTAAAAGTCTGAAGATATGTCAATGTTTGCTCCAAGATACTTGATATTTTCTTGGTCAAATGATTCTATGATACTTGAGTGGATGAATTGAGATTGAATGCAAGGATGAATGCTCAAATGAATTAGGAGTAAAATGGATGGAAAAACACTTATTTATACACACTTATGCCCTAATTACCCAATAATACAACATCATAGGCCGACATAAGGTTTTAATGAATAAAATCCCAAAAGAAATTTGAATTTATTTTGAATTTTGTGCCAAGAGGGACTCATTCACCACCCATGGCGAAT
This sequence comes from Sequoia sempervirens, assembly GCA_007258455.2. Lineage (NCBI taxonomy): Eukaryota > Viridiplantae > Streptophyta > Pinopsida > Cupressales > Cupressaceae > Sequoia > Sequoia sempervirens. The sequence goes on along the minus strand of VDFB02270651.1, from coordinate 128,162,814 downwards.
GGGTCCCATTGAAGGCAAGCAAGTGGGTGTTGAGAATTAAGTTGCATTTAATGATATTTTTTGGGTTTACATTAAAAAATACACTTAGTTAAGGCCTATAAGTGCATAAAGGGGCCAAATAAAGCATATGAAAGGTGTAATTAGTGATGAAAAGTCTAGAGAAGTGTGAATGTTTGTTACAAGACTTTACAACAATTTGGAATAGGACTTGAAAAAGGGATAAAAAGGGAATATTTAGATGAATTATAAGAAGAAGAGTCTAGAAAAGTTTTGAAATGTGTTATAACACTTCACAACACTTTCATAATAAATCCTAATGTGAATGTTTAAGTTACATTGCAACATTAAATCTTAAGCAAAATGAACCAAGCATCATAGGAAAAAGACCTAAATAACCATGAAAATGTCAATGATCCATTTTTATATGGTACATAAGGAAGCTTCCTTGATATTCTTGAACTCTTCTAAATTGTCACTAATCTTGATTGCAAACATTTGACAACGTTTCCTCATGCAACATTGAAGTTGCATAGCTAAAATCATTCTAAGTGAAATTGTCCTTTGAATTCCCACTTTCTTAACTAGTTTACCGAAATCATTCAAACACTCAACCTTTTTGCTTCTACAATTAATCTTCACTTTGTGATCATTAATCCAATCCATTCCTAGCACAATATCATAAGATCCAAACGAGGTAACTCTTAGATCAATTGATTCCACGAAAGAACCAACACTTAAATGACACCCTTTAACTAAAGAATTGGTATACACCTTATCCCTGAAGCTAACTCCACTTCCCAATTATCCTACTGCCTAGTTGCCACTAGCCTGCTTAGTTCAACCAAGGAAGTTGAAATGAAAGAATCTATAATAACCCTTTCTAAATTATTACATAATTTATATTGTTACGAATGATATTATGAATATTCAATTTAAAAAGACATAACAAAGTACCTATAGTCAAACATAGAAACACTTGTCTAATTAAATGTGTCAAATATTTATATATTCAAATCGAATGTCAAATTACAATATCTAATCTTGACTTAGCTCATAGGCCACATAGTCAATACAATGTAATAATTTTACATCATGGTTTCATCAAGATTACATCATAGACCAAGATAGTATTGTAAACATCCAATGTTTTCCTTGTTAGATTGATGTAGGACAACTAAGAGGGGGGTGAATCATTTGTCACAAAATTCAAACTTAAAAACTTCAACACTTATCAATTCCACAACCACACTATTTTGTTGTTAATTAAAAGCATGAAACAAAAATAATAGAAAGTAAATCAACACAATGAACACCAGATTTTTTCGTTCAAAACCCAATGAGGGAAAACCATGATGAGTGTTAACTAATAATATAAAAGATTATAAAACCCAATACAAAGGTTCACTACCAAGGGCTCACTGCCCAGAAGAGGACTCACTGTCTGAATACAAAGGCTCACTACCTATAGAAAGGACTCACTATCTAAAAACAAAGGCTCACTGTGTACAAAAACGACTCGATGTCCAATACGGAGGCTCACTCCCTACAGATACAAAAGAGAACAAAGGTCAACCACATCAATTAACACACATCTAGAACCTTGAATAGAGGATTGCATAAACCTTTATCTCACTACCTTCAAGAGTCCAACACAATGAAGAACTACTACCTCAACACACTTTCACACACTTCAACTCTTATGATTTTTGGCTAACAGGTATGTGTAGGATCATCATGGAAAAAATAGGCCCTTAAGTGGCAAAAAATTCAGAAAAATCAGAGTTAGGAAACTTGATGTAAAAATTTGAATAAGTTATCTATATTACTTCAAAAATATGTATGAATAGAATCTATAGAAAATTGAATGTAGTTTCTAAACTACTAGGTTTGTTTAAATAAAATAAAAGCTATTTGGTAAAAAATTTGAAATTCTTCAATGTAGTAGTACTTAAATTTAAGGGAAAAATAAGAAGTGTGTTTCTCCTAATTCACCCTAATCACAATAAATGATAATATTTTTTTATAAGATTTTAGATATAAGTAGAGGAGTCATGTCCCAATGTGATGCATTTTTTGTAATTTTTTCCTCATTGAGTAATTAATTAAGTGATTTTTTATTACAACTTTAAAAAATATAAAAACTCCTCAGATGTCTAACTCATGAATTTGTCACTTCATGAAATTTATTTTTCTTTTCTTTAATCCCATAATATGAGCATAGAATGTGACACATGTTTTGGATTCAAAAAATGTGATACGTTTGAAAGCTATAGATGTTTCTCAATCAGCCTATCAATAAAGACTTTAGTCGTAATTTGAATAGAAAATGAATAATAATTACTTAATAAATTTAAGTTAAATCATAATTTATATTGGTGGAAAGCCGAGAATCTCTTTTAAAATCCCTTTTCATTTCATCAATTTTGGGTAAAAAAAAATCGTCAGCCACATACCCATCATATTGCCACTTTTAGGCCCATCATGATCCTGCACATACCCTAACTTCGTTACTTTACATCACACTTTCATACAATTCTTGAAAATTTGACTTGAATTTATACCATCTTCAACCTTAGAACCTTTCTCCAAGGTCGACCACAAAAACTTTATTTCATAAATTCAAATTAGGTAGGAAACTCAACATTCCCACGGTGGAAAGGAATGAGAGTGGACAAAAAATACTTAACCAAGACCAAAAATAAAATGTGTTGGATCAATAATATATTCCTTAATTAAATTTTATTCTTTGAATGAACTGTAAATACCAGGTCAACCAAACCTAATGAAAACACAAATAAACATTGATGTACATGCTTCCCAATAAGAATATGACACATGGATCCCACAACACACTTCACTATGCATGAGACTAGATCTCAAATTCTTCCAAATACACCCACAACAAGTGCAATACTCTTCAAACACTGAACACCTTCCACTCATCCATCTAGACTATGCAAACACACACAACAACACTAAAACATAACTTTCAGATCACCAAACCTAAAACTTCTTTTCCAAAACCCGAAGAACACCTTCACAAGATATATCCTAGATCTGCAAGAAATAAAATGAAATAGCAGAGGACTATAGAGTAGAAACATTTCTCCTAGTCCATAGAAGACCAACTATGCTAGAATAGTTCACAGATCGGTGAACATAACTTTTATGTACCATCACACAAGAAGCTAAAACTCAGGAGATATCACCACTATACCATCATTATCAAACCTTTAGATCTTCACAAGCATAAGATCAACACAAGAGAAACATGGAGCACATACTAGACAACATTTTGACTTCTCTTCTTTATTAATTTTCTCAAAAGCACTTGGAAACACACAAACTCAGTACATCTGCAATTTCATAAAGATAGCTCCATGTACTCACAACATCTTAGCAACATCTCAACCATACATGTATAATCTGCAACAAACTAAACTATGTTGACATCAATGACAACATTAATGAGAACACCACAAAACTATCTCATACTTGAAACAATTTCCCCCTTTGTCAATTATGGTGACACATGATGTGAAAAACCATCAAAGACAACATCTTTAACAATATCCTTGGAGAACACCTTCTCTTCTTCTGCAACTATTTTTCACATGAATTTCTCTCCCACTTTGACATCAATGGAAAAGAACAAACACTTTGATCACTCCCCCTGTGGAGTAGACCCATTTATCAGTCCAGATAAATAAAGAATATATGAATTCATTGGACTGATGCACCTTCATGTGCACCTAGTTTTAAGGTCCAATGACCCCAACCTCTCCCTAAGATGCTAAAATGTATCATTTGGAAGAGCCTTAGTAAATATATCTACAAGTGGTTGGACCTTTGTTGTAACATAATCCAGTCTAACTTCTTTCTCCAACACCATTTCTCTCAAGAAGTGATATTTGATAGATATGTGTTTTGTTCTTGAATGCATAACTAGGTTCTTTGAAATATTTACAACACTCGTTTTGTTACAAAAATAGAAATAGGCTCATCACATATTAATCCAATGTCTTTTAGAGTTTGTTTCATCCATAACACTTGTGTGCAGTAGGATACTATAGCAATATATTCTGCTTCTACAATGGATAAAGAAATTGAGTCTTGTTTCTTAACCAAGAAACCAATCTTCCACCAAGAAAGAAAGCACTTCTACTAGTACTCTTCCAGTCATCCACACAATTAGCCCATTCTACATCGGTATAAGCAAACGGGGTGAAATCAACACCCTTGGGATACCATAAGAAATAATCTGGTGTACCTTTAAGATATATCTAAATATAATCTGTAAAGCTGTAACATGTGCCTCCTTAGGATCTATTTGAAATTTGGAAACTAGACATACTACATGCATAATATCTGGTCTGGTAGTAGTAAGATACAATAGTGCACCAATCATAGATCTATATTTGTTCTGATCAGTCTTCACAAATTCATCATCTTTTCTCAATTTACATCTGGTTACCATAGGAGTACTAACTAGTTTGGAATCATCCATCTCAAACTTCTTCAACAACTCCTTTAAATACTTAAACTATGAAATCAATATCCCTTTATCAGTTTGATTCACTTGTAGGCCAAGAAAGAAAATCAATTCACAAATCATAGACATCAAAAATTATTTTTTCATCACTTCAACAAAAATTTTACACATTCCTTCATTTTCACCAAGAATGATATCATCAACATATACAACTACTATCAACATTTTGTTACCTTACACTTTGAAGTAGAGATTATTGTCAACAAAGCCTTTGCTAAATCCTTGCTTTGTCAAGTATCTA
>VDFB02270651.1:128120616-128157921 GCA_007258455.2 Sequoia sempervirens | reverse complement strand
ACCATTCACTTGTGCCACATTCTTCACCAGGCCTCGACTCAAGGGTTGGCAATAGAAAACAATACGTGACGGGTGCCACATTCTTACTAACTTGGGGTCCACGCCACCTTCAGGGTGGCGACCCCATCGGCCCAAATTTTGTTTTCCTATGGATTCGAAGTTATTAGCCTACTGCAAGAAGGATAGTGCAGTTCCATACATTGTAGTTTATTACATTCATATTCTCAAATTGAAATGAAAATATTTTTATCAGGGACACCGACAAGAGCTAGGGAAATTTGGAATAGGAAAATAAATTGGGAGATGGGGTCAACACCACCTTTTAGGGGAGGCAACCCCTTAGTCTCATCCCCTTCCTACACATGACTGAGACCAGTGTTGTGAAGAAAGGATCCACGGTCTCAAATTTTGGTTAAGAATTGGGCACAACAGACTCAATGGTAGTGTCATGAGTTGATGCAATGTAGTTCCTAAATTTCTCCTATATTTCTGATCAGCCTTTTAACCTGGGTCATGCTCTTTTTCTTTTTGTCCTCAGTTATACAGTTTGTCCCCTATCTTTGTATGGTCAACTTGCGCAACCCTATTATGGGTTGAAAGATTAAAAATACCATGCCAAATCAATTTCTCCCTTGCATTTAAGCCGAGTTAACAATCTGTCAATGCCTGAACTCAAGACTATGAAATATAACTCCACGCTATGTAGAACCTAGTATAAGTTCACTATGTTTACTATTAGGCAGAGAATTAAACCCTTTTTCTAGTTTACAAGGCATTTAGAATGACATATTAGCCTTTACATCTTAATTTTTCAATAAAACTAAAACCAAGGCACATATTTTCAGATCATTCACATGAATCTACATTACATGTTTTTCAAAGTACAAGTTTGTAACATATGCAAGAGTAAGATTAAATTTCCTTAGGCATGATTTAACAACAATTATCCTTGATTTCCTTAACATTGTTCTCTTTCCACAACTTTATATACTATTTGTTTTACAACTTTCTTATGGCTTCCTTTTCTTTTAAAATGTAATATATGCAAACAATAGAGATTTTAATACAATGATTCATGATTTCATACCCTCCATGATAACCTAGCAGACACGTGATTTGAATTCCATTGATAAAATTATCTTGCCAACTTTTATAAAAGTGAGTACAAATGAAGATATTGATAAGAGGAATTTTGAGTCCAACCACTACATCCCTTTCTTTTCTTCTTAAGAATATCCACATGAAACCGAAGAGAAGGATCAAGTATGAAAAACCACAAATTATCAAATTGATCTCCACCCAACCATGGGTTGTACAACAACCCATCGCGCCCGAGATGGGATTGTCACTTTTCCACAAAAAGACTCAACTCAACAAACACAGTTGATTTGAACCACTTTACTCCCATATACAACATCTCACACATTACCACACTAGAAGCACAAATATTAAAACTATCACATTGGTTTATCTCAAGGGTAAACCATTTAGGGGGGAGTGGGGGCTCGACCAGACATGGGTGAATATAATGTAAAACATAAAATCACATCTCCATAATAACTCTCCACAAAAACCCCATACCAACACCTCGACAACTCAATGCCCCTTATTCCTCCCAATACGTATAACTAAATATATAAGAAGGGATACTCATATTCCATAAATACAAGGGTACTAATACCCCCGGTAATGGCCTTTATGTGAATAGGATACTCTTATGCCAAATATGGAAGCCCCAATGTGTGGGAGCAATCTCCCACTCAAATCGCACACAATGAAATATCAAGGAAGAAGAATTACCCTCAATGTTGTACTTCCACTAATGGTAGACATAGAAGAATGGATGACACCTTCTTTCTCAATAATTTCCTCCTTCCTTCAAGGATTTTCCAAACTGAAAGCAATTACAAAATCACAAAAGAGCAAAGACAAAAAGGAGCATGGCAACCCTCTTCTCTTCATGAGGACGAATTGTTAAAGAAGGAGGAGAAATAACTCCATCACATAACCACCTCAATCACCTAACCAACCAACCATTTTCTTCACTCTTATGAGTGGGAACAAAATAAGAGTTAAAATAATTTTAAGAAGATTACACATAAAAAAAAACCTCCCCACCCATACCTTTTGGAACTAGACTAACCCATACCTTTAGAAACTAGAATAACTTTTAGCACACAAAAATACACCCTAGAGTCCCTTATAAACACACTTTAAAATTCATTTCTCTAATATTGAAATTCAAAAATCACATAAAACAAAATCATGAAAATACATGATGCACACCAAATATGAAAATCACACAATTCAATATAAAAATCAACAAACCATAGGATCCCATACCCAACAACACATGGTTTCTGAGTAAACCCACTTAAATCCACTAGTATTAGAAGTCCCTATCCCTCAATATATGTGTTAGTATGATAGGAATATTCACAAATACACATAATCAAATAAAATACATCATTTCACACATCAGTATAATCAATTAATCAAACACAAAATTTCATAAATGATTCTATATTATAAAATGCATTAATCAAATAACCATATCAAGATTATGGAAACTATATAAAGAAGACATAACATCCATCAACATCATCCATGAGATATAAAAGTGTATTAATCATCGTAATAAATGATAGGAATATCAAATGTATTGAGTCCAATATCTACCATAATATGAGTGCACAAGCAGGGGTATCACATCCCCCCATTAAATCTCACTTCCTCATAGAAGTCCTCAAATAAATGAGAGTAGAGGGACCTCATATTTTAAGCCTCCTCCCAAGTAGCTACAACCTCATCATACTGGTCCCACTGGACCCTAACCTAATCCAACTCTCACCCTCAAAAGGCCATAATTTACTACCCTAGCATTCCTATTGGTTCCATGGCCAAATACCCATCCTCCTCCACTTGTAAACCATCCCAATCCAATATGTGAGAAGTATCATGTATATATCTCCATAAAACAAAAGTTTGAAATACATCGTGCACATGAGATAGGCTAAGTGGTAATGCTAAGCGCTAAGCAATGTGACCAAATCTCTCCACCACCTCAAACAACACAATGAAGTGAGGGGATAACTTGGACCATTTTCTATAACAGATCAAGATCTTATGTGGCCACAACTTTAAGAAGACATTATCACCAATAGAAAAAAATTGATCTACCATTTTGGAATCTACATACTTCTTCTATCAATCATGCACCTCCTACAACCTCTGTCAGATCAAGCCACCTACTACCCCATCTCCTAAACAAACTTGGGTCCATTAAAAAACCTATCCTTGATTTAGTCCCAATTCAAGGGGGTTCTACAAAGGCCTGATATGGAATCATACCCAAGGAACTATGGAAGCTAGTGTTGTAAGAAAATTCCACCAAGTATAAATACTCCTCTCATCAAGACTAATGATCCATAACGTACATCCTCAACATATCCTTCAACACCTAATTGACCCTTTTCTTTTTACCATCAGTTATGGATGATAGGAAGTGTTGAAGTTAAGGTGTGTTCCTAAGACATGTTGAAGAAACCTCCAAAAATATGATGAATATAGGACCCCTATTAGAAATAATCTTTTGTAGAATACCATGAAGCCTCACTATATCATTTAGGAATACTCATGCAACTACTTGCACTACATAGGTGGTCTTAATGGGTGAGAAATGAGCCTCCTTTGATAGTTTTTCAACTATCACCATGATAGCATAATTTCACTTGAATGAAAATAGGAGCTCAATAATGAAGTCTATAGAAACCACATGCCACTTCCACATGGGAATCTCATGTGGATACAACAAACTAGTTGGGTGTTGATGCTCTACGTTAACCCTTTGACATTCCAAACACTTGGCCATGTATTCTTCAATATAAAAATGCATCCTAGACCAATGGTTAAGCTTTCTAAGGTCTACATTCATCTTCTTAACACCTGGATGAGCTACATACGGTGACCTACGAGGATTTATGAAAACAATATTCTAAAGATTTCCCACTAAAGGCATGCATATGCACCCTAGCGGATGTAATGTAAGCTATCTTTCTCAAGTGAATAATGAAAAAATTTCCCTTCCAAAATCTGTTGAGACCTCAACTATTGTTGAACCTTGCAATACCATTCATCATGAGGCAAGGACTCTATAATCTAAGACCTCAAGTTAGAACTCAAAGATAAAGCCATAAACTTGTGCGTTCATTTGCTTAGTGCATCAACAACTAGATTTTTCTTTCTTCAAATATAATGGACATGAAAATCATACTCAAACAGGAGTTCCATCCACCTTCTTTGAAACACATTCAAATTTGGTTGTGTGAATATTGATTGGAGACTACAGTGATTGGAGTGCAATTCAGAATGATTCTCTAAAATAAAATTTCACCATCGAGTTCATAGATACACCACCATTGGGAGCTCTAAATCATGAGTAAGGTAATTTAGCTTGTGGATTTTAAGCTTCTAAGACTCATAACCTATCTTCCTTTATCCATGAGTACTACCCTAGTCCTATCTAAGGAGGAATATATGTACAAACTATAAACTATAAATCTAGATATAGAATGACAATGATTGGAGCAATCATAAGATACTCCTTGAAAGTTTGAAAGGCTTGCTTACACTACTCTGTCCAAATAAACTTCTTCCCTTTATGTTGGAGGGAAGTGATGGGGTGAGAAATCCCAGAGAACCCTTCCACAAAGCGACTGTAATAGCCTACAAGACCCATCTAACTTTTTACTTTTGACATATTAGTGGTGGCTATCCATTCCACTATCACCTTGATCTTAGATGGGTCAATAGATATACCATCACCCAAAATAATATGCCCCAAATACTAAATCTCCTTTTGGAAGAAGGAACACTTTGCTAGATTAGCATATAATTGAAATTTCCATAAACACTCCAAAACTTGTTGAAGGTGACCTTCATGCTCTTTATTCTTTGAAAAAATCAATATGTCATAAAAAAAGATCAGCACAAAATGAAAAAAGAAGGCTCTAAACACACCATTTATTAGAATCATGAATACTGCCAGGGCATTGGTTAACCCAACGTGACAATGGTGAAGTCATAGCACGAATATAGCATGTTTTGAAGGAAGTTTTATGGATGTATTCTTCAACAATTTGCAACTAATGATACCTTGATTTGAGATCAATCTTTGAAAACACTTTAGCTCCCTTAACTTGATCAAACAAGTCATCAATCCTTGGTAGATGATAATGATTTTTGATTGTTAACTCAAGTTTAATTTTCTATAATCATTACATAATCTTAGGGAACCATATTTATTCTTTAAAAATATCACTAGATAACCCCATAGAGATATACTTGGGTGAATGTGGCCCTTTTCTAGTAACTCCTCAAATTGTATCTTAAGTTCATTAAGTTCTTGGGTGGTTATCTTGTAAGGAATCCTTAACACAAGCTGAGCTCCAAGAACCAGATCAATAAGGAAATCAACTTCATGCTTGGGGGTAATCCTAGCAAATCAAACAAGAATACATTAGAAAATTCCTTAAATATTGGATGATCTTCTAAGGTGAACCAACAATTTTAGGGGGTGTTTCTATGTACTTCTCTTGCACTCTTAGGGTTTTTCACATAAAAGGAGAGAGATAGAACCCAAAAGTTGTTTTGGTTAACTCAAATTAAGGAATGTATGATGTAATTATGACTAAATGGAATGATCTAAATGTAGCTAATTGATAAAATTGTTTTATTATGAATGCATAATTAATGAAATATGCAATGTTTGAAAACATAGTGTGATATGCAGAAATGAACTAGAAACATAAAGAAATGAAAACATAATTGAATGACATTGAATAGAGAACACCGAGAATTTAAATGTTGATCCTGGAAGGTTTTGGAAACTAGAAAAAATCACTATTTATGACTAGTGGGATCATTCACCACTAATGGTGAATCAGTCCTCCTACTGGTAAAATGACTTGAAATTGGTTTTCAACTGTCGGGAACTAAATTCTGCCAAAATAATCTTTTCCAACCTATTGGTGGGATTCATTTGACACTAATGGTGAATTGGTCCTCTAAAATTTTGTAAATTCAAGGGTCAATTCTGTAGGTCCATATCTGTACTTGTCTTCTTGTCGGGTTGATGGAGTCAAATCTACAGAAAATAAGTTGTATGTTGTCTTCAAGCTTGAATTATGGTTTAGTTAGCTTGAATCACTTTGATGACTTGTTGACCACTTTCCAACATCTACCTACAAGACCTACAAACAAATATGCAAAAATGGGGAAAATGGTTAAGGGTTAGAGTATAGGGATTTGCCTCGGTCAAATCCCACTTTTTTAATCAAACCCTTGATAAAGAAATGAAATTAAAACAAGAAAAGAATGATGAATAAATAACATGCAAGTGTCCTAAACTCACCAAATCCTTGTTGTAAAATTCTGGTGATATGTCAATGTTTGCTCCAAGATACTTGATATTTTCTTGGTCAAATGATGCTATGATACTTGAGTGGATGAAATGAGATTGAATGCAAGGATGAATGCTCAAATGAATTAGGAGCAAAATGGATGGAAAAACACATATTTATACACACTTATGCCCTAATTACCCAATAATACAACATCATAGGCCGACATAAGGTTTTAATGCATAAAATACCAAAAGAAATTTGAATTTATTTTGAATTTTGTGCCAAGAGGGACTCATTTGCCACCCATGGTGAATGGGTCCCATTGAAGGCAAGCAAGTGCGTGTCGAGAATTAAGTTGCATTTAATGATATTTTTTGGGTTTACATTAAAAACTACACTTAGTTAAGGCATATAAGTGCATAAAGGGGTCAAATAAAGCATATGAAAGGTGTAATTAGTGATGAAAAGTCTAGAGAAGTGTGAATGTTTGTTACAAGACTTTACAAGAATTTGGAATAGGACTTGAAAAAGGGATAAAAAGGGAATATTTAGATGAATTATAATAAGAAGAGTCTAGAAAAGTGTTTAAATGTGTTATAAAACTTCACAACACCTTCATAATAAATCCTAATGTGAATTTTTAAGTTACATTGCAACATTAAATCTTAAGCAAAATGAATGAAGCATCATAGGAAAAAGACCTAAATAACCATGAAAATGTCAATGATCCATTTTTATATGATAAATAAGGAAGCTTCCTTCATATTCTTGAACTCTTCTAAATTGTCACTAATTTTGATTGCAAACATTTGACAACGTTTCCTCATGCAACGTTTAAGTTGCATAGCTAAAATCATTCTAAGTGAAATTGTCCTTTGAATTCCCACTTTCTTAACTAGTTTACCGAAATCATTCAAACACTCAACCTTTTTGCTTCTACAATCAATCTTCGCTTGGTGATCGTTAATCCAATCCATGCCTAGCAAAATATCATAAGATCCAAATGAGGTAACTCTTAGATCAATTGATGCCACGAAAGAACCAACACTTAAATGACACCCTTTAACTAAAGAATTGGCATACACCTTATCCTTGAAGCTAACTCCACTTCCCAATTATCCTGCTGCCTAGTTGCCACTAGCCTACTTAGTTCAACCAACGAAGTTGAAATGAAAGAATCTATAATAACCCTTTCTAAATTATTACATAATTTATATTGTTACAAATGACATTATGAATATTCAATTTAAAAAGACATAACAAAGCACCTATAGTCAAACAGAGAAACACATGTCTAATAAAATGTGTCAAATATTTATATATTCAAATCTAATGTCAAATTACAATATCTAATCTTGACTTAGCTCATAGGCCACATAGTCAATACAATGTAATATTTTTACATCATGGTTTCATCAAGATTACATCATAGACCAAGATAGTCTTGTACACATCCAATGTTTTCCTTGTTAGATTGATGTAGGACAACTAAGAGGTGGGGTGAATCATTTGTCACAAAATTCAAACTTAAAAACTTCAACACTTATCAATTCCACAACCACACTATTTTGTTGTTAATTAAAAGCATGAAACAAAAATAATAGAAAGTAAATCAACGCAATGAACACCAGATTTTTACCTACAAAACCCAATGAGGGAAAACCATGACGAGGGTTAACTAATAATATAAATAATTATAAAACCCAATACAAAGGTTCACTAACAAGGGCTCACTACCTAGAAGAGGACTCACTGTCTAAATACAAAGGCTCACTACCTATAGAAAGGACTCACTATCTAAAAACAAAGGCTCACTGTGTACAAAAAGGACTCACTATCCAATACAGAGGATCACTTCCTATAGATACAAAAGAGAACAAAGGTCCACCACATCAATTAACACACATCTGGAACCTTGAATAAAGGATTGCAGAATCCTTTATCTCACTACCTTCAGGAGTCCAACACAATGAAGAACTACTACCTCAACACACTTTCACACACTTCTACTCTTATGATTTTTGGCTAACAGGTATGTGTAGGATCATCATGGAAAAAATAGGCCCTTAAGTGGCAAAAAATTTAGAAAAATCAGAGTTAGGAAACTTGATGTAAAAATTTGAATAAGTTATCTATATTATTTAAAAAATACGTATGAATAGAATCTATAGAAAATTGAATATAGTTTCTAAACTACTAGGTTTGTTTAAATAAAATAAAAGCTATTTGGTAAAAATTTGAAATTTCAATGTAGTAGTACTTAAATTTAAGGGAAAAAATAAGAAGCAGGTGTTTCTCTGACCACCCTAATCACAATAAAATGATAATATTTTTTTATAAGATTTTAGATATAAGTAGAGGAGTCATGTCCCAATGTGATGCGTATTTTTTTGTAATTTTTTCTGAGTAAATAATTAATTATGATTTTTTTATTACAACTTTAAAAAAATATAAAAACTCGTATGTCTAACTGCTTTAACTTGGTCAATACTTCATGAAATTTATTTTTTCTTTTCTTAATCCTATAATATGAAAAGCATAGAAGGTGACACATGTTTTGGATTCAAAAAATGTGATATGTTTGAAAGCTATAGATGTTTCTCAATCAGCCTATCAATCAAGACTTTAGTTGTAATTCGAATAGAAAATGAATAATAATTAATTAATAAATTCAAGTTAAATCATAATTTTTATTGGTGGAAAGCTGGGAATCTCTTTTAAAATCCCTTTTTTGTTTCATCAATTTTGGGTAAAAAAAAATCGCCAGCCACATACCCATCATATTGCCACTTTTTGGCCCATCATGATCCTGCACATACCCTAACTTCGTTACTTTGTATCACACTTTTATACAATTCTTCACAATTTGACTTGAATTTATACCATCTTCAACCGTAGAACCTTTCTCCAAGGTCGACCACAAAAACTTTATTTCATAAATTCAAATTAGGTAGGAAACTCAACATTCCCATAGTGGAAAGGAATGAGAGTGGACAAAAAATACTTAACCAAGAAAAAAAAATGTCTTGGATCAATAACATGCTTCCTTAATTAAATTTTATTCTTTGAATGAACTGTAAACACCAGGTCAACCAAACCTAATGAAAACACAAATGAACATTGATGTACATGCTTCCCAATAAGAATATGACACATGGATCCCACAACACACTTCATTATGCATGAGACTAGATCTCAAATTCTTCCAAATACACCCACAACAAGTGTAATACTCTTCAAACACTAAACACCTTCCACTCATCCATCTAGACTATCCAAACACACACAACAACACTGAAACGTAATTTTCAGATCAAAAAACCTAAAACTTCTTTGCCAAAACCCAAAGAACACCTTCACAAGATATATCCTAGATCTTCAAGAAATGAAATGAAATAGCAGAGGATTGCAAAGCAAAAACATTTCTCCTAGTCCATAGAAGACCAACTATGCTAGAATAGTTCACAGATCGGTGAACATAACTTTTATGTACCATCACACAATAAACTAAAACTCAGGAGATATCACCACTATACCATCATTATCAAACCTTTATATCTGCACAAGCATAAGATCAACACAAGCGAAACATGGAGCACATACTAGACAACATTCTGACTTCTCTTCTTTATTAATTTTCTCAAAAGTACTTGGAAACACACAAACTCAGTACATCTGCAATTTCATAAAGATAGCTCCATGTACTCACAACATCTTAGCAACATCTCAACCATACATGTACAATCCGTAACAAACTAAACTATGTTGACATCAATGACAACATTAATGAGAACACCACAAAACTATCTCATACTTGCAGCAATCTCCCCCTTTGTCAATTATGGCAACACATGATGTGAAAAACCATCAAAGACAACATCTTTAACAATATCCCTGGAGAACACCTTCTCTTTTTCTGCAACTATTTTTCACATGACTTTCTCTCCCACTTTGACATCAATGGCAAAGAACAAACACTTTGATCACTCCCCCTATGGTGTAGACCCATTTATCAGTCTAGATAAATAAAGAATCTATGAATTCACTGCACTGATGCACCTTCATGTGCACCTAGTTTGAAGGGCCAATGACCACAATGTCTCCCTAAGATGCTAAAATGTATCATTCGGAAGAGCCTTAGTAAATATATCTATAAGTTGTTCCTTTGTTGTCACATAATCCAGTCTAACTTCTTTCTCCAACACCATTTCTCTCAAGAAGTGATATTTGATAGATATGTGTTTTGTTCTTGAATGCATAACTAGGTTTTTTGAAATATTTACAACACTCGTGTTGTTACAAAAAATAGAAATAGGCTCATCACATATTTATCCAATGTCTTTTAGAGTTTGTTTCATCCATAACACCTATGTGTAGTAGGATACTATAGAGATATATTCTGCCTCTACAATGGAAAAAGAAACCGAGTCTTGTTTCTTAACCAAGAAACCAATCTTCCACCAAGAAAGAAAGCACTTCCACTAGTACTCTTCTAGTCATCCACACAATTAGCCCATTCTACATCAGTATAAGCACATAGGGTGAAATCAACACCCTTGGGATACCATAAGCAATAATCTGGTGTACCTTTAAGACATATCTAAATATAATCTGTAAAGCTATAACATGTGCCTCCTTAGGATCTGCTTGAAATTTGGAAACTAGACATACTACATGCATAGTATCCGGTTTGGTAGCAGTAAGATACAATAGTGCACCAATCATAGATCTATATTTGCTCTGATTAGTCTTAGCAGATTCATCATCTTTTCTCAATTTACATCTGGTTACCATAGGAGTACTAACCAGTTTGGAATCATCCATCTCAAACTTCTTCAACAACTCCTTTAAATACTTAAACTATGAAATCAATATCCCTTTATCAATTTGATTCACTTGTAGGCCAAGAAAGAAAATCAATTCACAAATCATAGACGTCAAAAATTCTTTTTTCATCACTTCAACAAAAAATTTACACATGCCTTCATTTTCACCAAGAATGATATCATCAACATATAAAACTACTATCAACATTTTGTTACCTTACACTTTGAAGTAGAGATTATTGTCAACAAAGCCTTTGCTAAATCCTTGCTTTGTCAAGTATCTATCCAATCTTGCATACCAAGCTCTAGGAGCTTGCTTTAGTCCATACAACACCTTCTTCACCTTACAAACCATGCTTAGTTTGTTTAATAATTGAAACTCTTTAGGTTGTTCCATGTACACTTCTTCTTCTAATTTTCCATAAAGAGAAATATTGACTTGGCATCCATCTAATACACTTTGAAATCCTTGTGGGAAGAAAATGTCAAAAAAATTCTAATAGCTTCCATTCTCGCCACTGGGGAAAATGTTTCTTCAAAATCTATACCTTCAATTTGTGAATATCCATTGCATACAAGTCTTTCCTTATTCCTTACAACTTCTCCACTTTCATTTGACTTATTCTAGAACACCCATTTTGAACCAATTACATTCTTATTCGTAGGTCTAGGCACTAGTTCCCATGTCTGATTATTTTCTATATGTTGCAACTCTTATTTCATAGCTTTCATCCAAATCTTGTCTTCATATGCTTCACCCAAAGACTTGGGTTCAATTTTAGAAAGTAAACAGAAATTTACCTCCACTACTACTTTACTTCTTTTTCTTCATTCCTTCACTCTTGTTTCCAAATATTTGTTCCTTTGGATGATTCTTCTATACATAATTAGGAGTCTTAATATTAGGTTTGAGCTCATTTTCTTCTTCTTCTTCTTCTTTAGTTTGCTCTTCTTTCTCCTTATTCTCCTCAGGTACATGTCCACAGATAGGATCATTAGGTTCAACATCACTTATCTCAATAGGTTTGTGTACATCTTGATCAACTTTCACATTATCTAGCACTTTCAATAATTTTTCTAAATCTTTTATTGAAGCATCTATATGCTTTTCTAGTAGTAGAGTATCTAAGAAAAATTCTGTCATCACATCTAGCATCAAACTTTCCACGATTTTCATCATCTCTTTTAATGTAACATATGCTTCCAAATACCTTGGAGTATTTCACAGTAGGAGTCTTACCAATCCATAACTCAAAAGAAGTCTTTGTGCTATTGTTTCTAATCTAAACTCTATTAAGAACATAAGCAACAGTGTGCATTATGTCTCTCTACTACACATTTGATACATTTGATTCTTTCATCATGGATCTTTTAGCTTCCTGTACTATCTTGTTTTTCCTATCAACTACCCCATTTTGTTGAGGAGTTCTCAAAGCAAAAAACTATCTCTTTATGCCATGATGCTCACAGAATGTATTGAACTCAATAGAAGTGAATTCTCCACCTCTATCAAATCTCAAACACTTTATTTTCAAATTTACTTCATTTTCCACTCTTGCTTTGAACACTTTAAACCTATCCATAGCCTGAGTATTTTCTCTAAGAAAAGAAACACATGTCATTTGAGTATAATAATCAATAAGAAGCATGAAATAATTGTCTCCATTTAGGCTTCTTGTTCTAGTAAGACGACAAAGATCAGTGTAAACTAACTCTAGTATTCCAGTATTAGATTTTTATTTTCCCTTAAAGTTGCATATTGCCTATTTCCCCAACTAACAAATTTTGCAAGTAGTATTAGAAGGTCTTGTGATTCTAGGAAGACCTCAGAAAATTTCTTTTGAATTAATTTTGACTAGATTATCAAAATTTACATGTCCCATTCTCCAGTGCCATAACTAACTTTCATTGACTTAAAATACAAGGCATTGACCATCAACTCCCTTCGGCTAATAAATATTTCCATGAGTTCTCCTTCCAGCAACAACCATATCTCCATTTCTGGATCCTTTTCTGATTTCATAGGTATTATTCTGAAACACAAATTTAAAACCATTGCCACACATCTGACCAACACTCAAAAGGTTATGCCTCAAACCCTTCACATAATATACATAATCATTTTTGTGCACTCCATCAAAAATAATTGAACCTTTCCCATAAATCTTACCTCCTAAATCTTCACCAAACATAACTAAACCACCATCATACTTTTCTAGTTTAGTGAACTTACTCTTATCTCTGGTCATGTGATTAGAACATCTACTATCAATTATCTAGTATTCTTCATCTTGTCTTGCATGAAAAGTGGTAACCAAAGTACCTTCCATCCTATTCCTCTTATTCTTTAGAGCCTTCTTTCTTGCACATTTTTCAAGGTTAGTAGAAATAGATTTACTTTTCGAAGCTAAAAAAAAGCATTCACTATCATCAACCTCATTTTCAGATATCCCAACTTCTTCTTTAACATAATACAACTTCTTGTATTTCCTATCCTTTATTTCCTTATCTTTATAATAATTTTTCTTCTTATGTACAACTCTATTTAGATATCTTGAAGCATAATGACCAATATTACCACAACTGAAACATTTAAAGGTCAACATGCGTTTATACATTGTAGTACCTTTCTTTAACTTCTTGGTGAAGTTCACTTCCAACTCATCTGAACCATCACTCTCTAGATCATCTTCAATCTTCATTTCCTTAAATGTTGTCTATGTCTTTTCTTCTTTCTTGTCTTCTTTCCTGAAATTTCTCGTCTCAAATTCTTGCAAGTTGCCAAACAAATATTATTTAGTATAATTCGAAGGATCATACATCTCTCTTATCACTGTAGCAATATGGTAAGGTGATCAAGATCTTCTCAATAATATCTTCATTGGTTAGCTTTCCTCCTTGATTCTTAACTTCATTTTCTATCATCTCAATCCTCTAGAAATAGCTTGTAAAATATTCACCTTCTTCCATTTTCAAATTATCAAATTTTTGCTTTGCTACCAAATTCTTTGTTAATTTTAATTTTTCATTTCCTTCATATAGTTCTTCTAACTCCTTCCAGACTTCATGAGTAGTATCTAAAGAAAGAACCTTACTTCACTCAGTTTTAGATAAAGCATTGAAAATAGCATACCTAGCTCTCTCATTCTCCTTATAAGCAAAAACCTCATCAATAGAAGTAGGACCATTCATCGGAGGAGTGTACTTCATCTCAACAACCTTCCAAGTCTTGTAACTAAGAAAAACAATATATCCTCTCATTTGCACTTTCCAATCATTGTAATCAGATCCATCAAACATATGGATTGCCAACTTATGCACCATCATATCTTAAGTGGTTAAGCTTTACACCAAGGAACCAAAGCTCTGATACCAATTGTTAAACTGGTGCAGGACAACAGAGTGGGGGGTGAATCAATTGTCACAAAATTCAAAATTAAAAACTTCAACACTTATCAATTCCACAACCACACTATTTTGTTATTAAGTAAAAGCATGAAAAAAAAATAACAAAAAGTAAATCAATACAATGAACACTAGATTTTTATGTGGAAAACCCAATGAGGGAAAAACCACATTGAGGGTTAAATCACAATATAAAAGATTATAAAATCAAATACAAAGGCTCACTTCCTAGAAGAGGACTCACTATCTGAATACAAAGGCTCACTGCCTACAAAAAGGACTCACTATCTAAATACAAAGGCTCACTACCTATAGAAAGGACTCACTGTCCAATAGGGAGGCTCATTTCCTATGGAAAGGACTCACTATCCAATGGGGAGGCTCACTGCCTATAGATACAAAAGAGAACAAAGATCCACCACAACAATGAACAAACATCCAAAACTTTGAATAAAGAATTGCAAAAACCTTTAAAGCTCATTGCCTTTAGGAATCCAACACAATGAAGAACTAGTACCTCAACACACTTTTCACACACTTATGTTCTTACGATTTGTGGCTCACTTAGTTTGCATCACACTTTCATACAATTCCTCACAATTTGACTTGCATTGATACGATTTGTGGCCACAAAAACTTTATTTCATAAATTCAAATTAGGTCAGAAACTCAACATTCCCATGGGGGAAAGGAATGAGAGTGGACCAAAAAAACTTAACCAATTCCAAAAATAAAATGTCTTGGATCAATCACACACTTCCTTAATTAAATTTTATTCTATGAATGAAGTGTAAACACTAGCTTAGGGAAACCTAATGAAAACAAAAATGAACATTGATGTACATGCTTCCCAACAAGAAGATGACATGAAAACACCACAACATGCTTCATTATGCATGAGAATACATCTCAGATACTTCCAGATACATCTGCAGCAAGTGCAATACTCTTCAAACACTGAACACCTTCCACTAGGGTGAGTGCATGAAGTTGGTCACACTTTTGTCGCCGAATGGAAAAATGTTTTTGAAAAGTGATAACTTGAGTGCGTTATAATGTGCTCACGTTATGTGGTTTTAAAAGAAAGAAAAAAAGGGAAAACTGTATCATTTTCTATTTACTGTTTCTCAGCTCTGGCCATGGCCAAAAACCCTCACTTTCGCGCTTGCATTCTAGGAGGAAGGATTTCTATGAATTTCATGAACAACAGTTGGATTTTCTTTGCAAATATGGTGCCACGACGATGAAGAGGTGCGGGAGGTAAGTATTGTTTTCTATTTGTTTTGAATTTCTTAGTTTGAAATTGATTTTGTCTGTTTTAGGTTAGATTTGATTTAAAAAAAAAAAATTGTAGGAAATCTTGCAAATCCTCAACAAAATCAACCTCCCCAACCAATCACGTGATACCCTCTTGGCACTCAAGAAAATTTAAGAAGTGAAATTGAGAATAATTGAGCACTCTTAGCATTTGAGAATCTACAAATAGAGGCTTCATCCTTGATCAAATCCTCCACAAATCTCCAGAATCTTATACAAGGTTACTCTCTTCAATGGAGAGCTAATCTTTCCCATCTTATCATCATCTTCATAGAATCTTAACATCAATCTTAAGCAAGGATTGGGAAAGGGATATTTTCTACAATAGCACCAATCCACTATGAAATAAAGTTTTGATTATGTTTTTATATGCTTACATTTCATTATCTTTATTTTATCTAGTTTGCATATTTTATCATAGTCAAATATTTCATAGGGATGTTAAATATAATGTTTTTCAAAGGACTAACATGATGATATTATGTTAAGATTGTTAACCATTTGCAGATTTGATGTCCATAGAATGGCACTAGAAGGAGGGCATTTTGGTTTATTTGAGGGATTTGGTTTACCTTGGATCTAATCAATATCATATCATTTGACTGTTTGTGTTTTGTTGCAAGATATAGATTTGATTCAATGTATTCATATCTTTTGCATTATCAGGGATTTATATATGCAACACTAATGTTTGATATCTATGATAAATAATGTTTGAATCTACGTTGTTCATCTTCTTTTTTTATTTTTTCTTTTCCAATACATTTTTAGAGGCATTAAAGGCATACCATTCACTCGATTTGAAGAATTCCAACATTCCTTTTAGGAAATTCTAAAAAAAAATGTGTGCCTTTTCCAATCCTAGGTTTGCATATTTATCTCACAGGTGAATAGTGCTTATGTAAACTCACAGGTGGTTCTTGAGGTACACATATATCAGATGTGCACACCAGTCAAGTTTTACAACACATCTGATTAAATGAATCTCTTTGAAGCTTGTTTTTCTTATTTTTTATTTTTACACACCAGCAGAGCCCTATAGCACATTCCCTTGAGTCATTTTGTCATGCAATTTAAGTTTTTGACTTTTGGTCACAACCTTATCCAACAGACCATTCATTACTTCAAACTATTACATTTCTTCATCTCAACTGGCTTGTGTGCTTTCCCATGCTTCCACATCATGCATACATGTCTATATTTTATATGTGAACCATCTGTTAAGCTACCAGGTCAAGGTAACCTTACCTGCCTTAGGTCTAATAGCACTACCCAAGACTAACAAAATCTCCTGGAAAATATTTGATCTATTTCTTTTCTATTTTTGAATGTCCATATCCTACCAATAGAAAATGAGATTAAAAGACATCTTTATCATTTAGATATTGTTATTGTGAAACGTATAAGCTGGATCTTGCATTAGATTTTGAAAAGATGAATAAGATGGAATAGCATACTATTTTTTGTGATGACAATAGGAATCTGGTTGTAGATTCCTTTTATGTATTCCACCATATTTTGAATTCCCTAAGGCACCCCTTGTAAACTATCCAAACATAAGCAGACCACAAGCTGAGAGAGAAAATGGTGGAATTCTTTCTTCTTCTCCGATAGGAACTATTTGTCTTTTTCCAGTCAAATAAACCATGTACTTTGAATAAATGTGTGTACCAAAATACAATGATTACAAGACCTACAAGCTAATGCCATTTTATTGCAGATGAAAAATATGACAAAATTCCTCTTTTCCATTGCAAAATCCAAGAAAGGAAATGTGTGTTCACTTTGATCCATGTCTTTAGATATCTCTACAACATTCATTTTTAGTCTCTTAGTCCCAAATTCTAAACATCGTAGTTGTCTAGTTTAAACACATGGACAGTTTAATTATATCTTATATGCATGCTCTCTATTGATTAATGCTTGACGATATTATAAATAATGGCAGGAACATTTACTCTATCATCGGTGTAACCTTTTTCACAAACTCCCTTTGGCTCCCCACTCAAAGCTCTATTCCTTGTGACTAGAGGGGAGAACAAGAAATAACCTAGGTGTTTACATTTCTCCTCTTCCAAACATGGAAGAATTAAATCATTGCTATACTCATCATCATTGTCAGTAGTCTATTATCTATCACTATCCATCTAGGATCACTCATTCACCTAGCACCAATCTTTAACTTACACATCAAGGCTATTTCTTCACATTTATTGCAGATGGTAGACACAATTTTTTTTGGGCATATATATTCTTTCTATGATCTTACGCTAAATACATTCAATGCATATTTTTCATGATCTTGTTTGTTATTGAAATATATGTCTCTAACAAGCTTTTTGAAAAGCAGGTGGAAAAGGAGTAAATTAAGTTGACTTTTTTTATTATTGTCTGACCTAAATAAAGGTTGTTTACTTTTAGCAGGGCTTTGAAAATATTTGGATATAGGACACAAGATCTTGAAGCAGGTCGTGTTGCCTTTTCCAGATACGCTGGGAGAATTCAACACAAATTTGGTGACCAATACCTCAATGCATCTTGCTACACATAACTTTAGTGACCATCAAGTTTGCATCCATATTTCTTATGCTTTGTGCTCTTTCCAAAGAAGAATAAGATTTCCTGACAAGTCTAATCAATGTTATAGCCTATAAATCAGCTAGATAGGGTCACGCGAGAGCTAGGCTTTTTAAAATACATATGATGAAGGAAAAGTAAAGTTACTTCCAGCCCATAATTATGGTAATAGTCACATTTTCACTGACATCTTTAGCTCTTGTGTGGTTCCTTCAATATGTCAGGTTGCTTGTTTCCAATGCTACCATGATGAAAATCATTAAACACCATCACCAAACCATTCTCTAGTTGGGTTAAAAGCGAGGGAAGTGAGAAAATCTTCTTATATTTTGAGCTGACAAGAAAGTTTGAAAATTAGTGTTGCAATAGGGTGGTTATTACATTGTATTTCATTTATTATTAAATGTCATATGTATATATTCAAGTGTTCAGGCAAATTTTACTCTAGTGGATTGTTAAAAGAAAAAAATAATTGCAATAGGCACTTGAGTTAGCATATGATTTGAGAACTATACAATTAGCTTGCACTATTGAATTATTGAATTGTCACTTCTCAACCATCTGTTTTAAGTGATCTATTTTTTAAAAAAAAATTTAATATATCAATTAATTTGATTTAAAGCTCTGAACATGTTGATAAATGATTTGCAGGGATTTCTTGAAGATGATGGAGTAACAAGGCAAACAAATCTAGAAGAACATAACAAGCATATTTAATTTTGTAAAGTGGGCATTGAGCTTAGCATTTTTAAATGCATATTGAACTATCCTAGAGAATTCATTTGTTGCTTTTATTTTAGGCCAAACTAGATCAAATTGAGTTTAAAATCAATTATTGTTTTTATTTTTTTTCAAAGTTGAGCTAAAACTAAACCCTAGAAACTCACTAGCTTTTTGATTTTGGACTAAAATTGAACAAGACAAATTTCACACTTCATCTTGGTGCTTTACAATGAACTCATCATTTCTTTGAGGCTAAAATGAACAAGTGTTTGAATTGTGTGATCTTGTCTTTGATGCATTTTTTAGTGCATATCCTCTCCCCTTGCACTTCATGCGATCTAGGGTGCAAGAGAAACACTCAAAATGCATTTTACTGCTTTGAGTCACCTTTAGAGGGGACTGCCTAAGAGATACATCTGAAAGGAGAACTCGAAGGTGACTCCAACCGGTTTTTCATTCGGGATGGTATATAAATGGATAAGACTAAACTATCAAGTCCTCATGGTATGTAGGCCTTAGTTGTACAGTGTCTTTCAGAATGGGGTACTACCATAAAACGTATAAGAGCCCCTAGTAGGATTGATTAAAGCCTTTAGTGGCTTGCTGGACACTCACAAGGTGCCATGTCCCTGATGTTGTTTCATTAAGAACCTTGTTTGTAGTTGCCAACCAGTCCATCCAATGAGTTTATCAAAGTGGTGCATTGGAACTTAGATTCCAAGAAGTTACTTGCCATGTCTGATCTTGGTTAGAATATAGAGGTTAAGACTTTATTCTTAACATACCTTTATATTTTTTCCTTGGTTGCTTGTAAAATCATCTCTTCTACTACGAAGGGCATGAGGCAAGCCCACCAAGAAAAATGTACCAATTGAGCTAGGATGTTATATTGCTTGTGAGTCAGTTTGAAAAAATAGTGCTTTAATCGAAAACATTGGAAAACCAACATTAAACGTGAGCATCAAATCTCAAACCCTTTAGGAGAAGCAAATATCCTTGAAAATATTTACATGTTATTGCTTTCCCTCGGGATTCGTATCCTTAGAGGCATCTAAACATTTGGATTTCATCTCAATTTGCTTCTACTAAAGTCAACTTTAGGTAACCTTTGCCTTGATTTCCACAACTTCTGCATAATGCACTTTGTGGGATGAAAGGGAATTAGGACATTGGACATTCAGTTGAGACCCTAATCAAGAGTGTGTTTGTGGTAAAAAGAATCCATTAAGAAAAGATTAAATCAATTGGACCCCACATATATGCTTGGCATCTTTTGGTCATATAGTTTTTATGTGAACATTGGTCTTTTGTATTTTTAACTACTCTTAGAGAAAAGCATGTTCTTCACTATCTTGGCCTAGTAAACAAGTCCTTCCTAGATTCATTTAGGATCAAATCAAACACTTCATCCAAATTCCAAACATCTATCAAAATCCATCCCCCAAACATCTTTAGATCTTTGGAAACATCATTCTAGACTTAGGTAAATCATCAAAATCTAAACCACCTTGTTTAGTTAGGTGTATGGGAATGCATCCTTTCTCGTACATTTAATTGAATTAGCAATCCTTTTGAACAAGTTCATCCTAAGATCACATCTAAACATTTTAGGGTTTACAAGTTCATTATCCAAATCAAATCAAACCAACCAAAATCAAACCCTAAGTCTAGCATTGATCCAAAGCCCCTAAACGTTCGTCACTCATATCATTCACCCCTTTCATCCTTCATTGCATCATTAGTCCTAAGAGCCTTAGAGGTCACTTTTGCAATAAGGTCAAAACACAAAAGGAACATGGAATAAAAAATTGATCCATACATCATCAGTAATCCAAGTCAACTAAGCTATTAAAGCCTCACAATGTCGATTGATTATCAACACTCACACTTATACAATCCATACATGAGATCATTACCTTCTACAAATATCAATGGTACAACAAGTGTGAGTATGCCCAAATCAAATATTAGAACACATTTCCTGATGGTAGATCTAAATCCAAACCTAAAAGTCTATCAACCAAACAATCAAAACATGAGCCTTCAAACGAACAAAGTCATCCCACCAAATCCCTACAAGCCAAAGAAGAATGTACCAAGTACAAGTTTTCATAACATGAATCCGAAAAAATTTGGGATGGATACATTTGCAAATCATACAAATATTCCCAACATCAACAATATTCAATTTCAACCTATCATGCCAAATCTGAGTGTCATCCCAAATCAGAACATTGTCCAAAATCAAACACAAGTACACACTCCAAATCTACTTAAACACAAGCCAAATCAACTATATTAAGGGAGTCAAGATCCAAATCAAGAAAAAAATTTGCTAGATCAAATTGCTACACTTACCAAAATAGTTGAGTCATTACGCCAAGAGACATCTCCACCACCATTACCCATATCAACATCATTCCTTGGTTTAGGGATTCCCCCTTTACCTAGCACCAATCACTTCATCCAAATCAATCCCCCTAACACCAATCAAGCCATCACATCAATTTTTTTGAATATTCCATCAACATCACACCAACAGATGGTATCTTATCCAACGACAACATCAATCATGACAAATCGAAATATGGTCTCTCAAGGGCCTATCACCTTAGTCATTCCAACCATCCCTATCACTTCAATCACTCCACACACCACTATCATACCTATCACATCTCAACCCCTCACTACCATGATTGCTACAAGTGTATCTCAACCACTTGTCACCGCATCCAAGATGATTCCAAATACACCACCACTACCACCAAAACCAAGTGCAATAAGTCAATATTGTAACATCACACTAAAAGTACATCAATCCTACCAACAAGCGCTTCAACAATATCAGGCGGCTCCACAAACCACTCAAGCTACCCAACAAAAACAAGCACAAAAAATGATAATTGTTGAGAACAAGGATCAAGATCAATCCATCACTGAGCACCTTGAAGCTATGCCTACTTCATCCAATGATCAAATCAACATATGTTAAGAGTCACTTTTCAATCATGATCAAAATCCACCAACCAACAATGATCCAATTCAAGAAATTTCAACATCATTTGACCCTATGGTTGAAGACATTAGAAATCCCTCCATCACAATTGTTGAAAACAATGATCAAGATCTCTCCATCAATGAGCACCTTGAAGATATTTCCACCCCATCTAATGATCAACTCACCATACATCAAGAGCCACTTTTTAGTGATCTATTTCAAGGAGTGTTAGAATTATTTGATCCTATCAACATAATGCACAATCCATCGACCAATGATCATGTTGAAAATGTCTCTACATTGCCCTATGAGTTAGAGGATATATCTCAAGAATCCATTCCAAAGCATGATCAACATCTTTCACTAAGGTCTAGCAATGGTCCCTTCCAAGACATGTTGACCCCCTTTGGCCTCATGGTTATAGATACTGAAGGAACACTAAACTCGATACTTACCATGTCTAATGAAAACATCCAAGAAACCTTTGTAAGCAATCCATCCTTTGAAACTGGCCCATATCAGGGACTTGATCCAAAGCATGTCAAAAGCAACTCCGAAATCATTCAAGATCGAGAATTTGTATCTTCAAGATACTACAACAATCTAATGGACACTATCCTATCTATGCAAGATGATCATATCCATGTAGCACATACTCCTCCATCTACCCATGAGATGCTTTCTATGGATGGACACATAGATGATCTTCATCTAGAACAAAATTATGTTACACACCAAGAGTAGATTATCAACTCCTATAGTCAAACTAAATTATCAACATCAGGATCAAATATATCCCAAATTTAGACTAAGGACATTAGGTATGCGGATGTCCAACATTATCCACTCAAGGAAACAAGTCAGATAGAACAGGATATTCCAGAGTTAGCAGAGCAACAAATGGAAATAATGTCATCTACAGTAGTCATTTATCAAAGAATGCATTCTACACAAGAGCTCTCGGATTAGGCAGAATCAAAGAATGAAGGTATTACTGCCACCATATTGGGGGCAACATTGTCTCAAGCAAACATGAACATAGGGAGCACAAAGAATCCTTATGATGAAACTGATGCCAATACTACAACCACCCACACCATGAATCTTCATCCACCCATCACCCCATCCACGAATTGGGACCAACATCAGAAGAAAGAATTGAAGCAAAGTATGAAGAAGGTTATCAAAGGAAAAGACATTGGAAAGCATAATGGACAAATCAAATACAAATGGATACCAAAGAATACAAAGAAAGATTATCCCTATCAAACTCCATCAGTCAAAGAAACTATGGGGAAAAATAAAAAATGGAAAAGTATCCATCAAAGATGTCCACAAAAGCAAAAGCAGGATTTTCTAGCAATGTATAAAGTGTATCAAGTAGTTGGTCCTAATTCCATGCACACTTTTGTATCCACCCATCATTGCTCATCTTCCCAAGTTTGGAGAGTCAAAGATTCCAAGTTGTCAACCAATCCATCTTTTATGATCCCTAAACACACTCCATCCACGCCTCCACACATGATATCCAATTCTCAAATTGACCATGTATTGGCAACAACTCTTCATCATAAGTATTTTGAAGGCACTCTATCGCGATGTGTGCACAAAGACAAAGTTAACTCTGGTATCAACAAAGCAGGCCAAGAATCTCAAAAGTTGTATTCAAGTGCATGTATCTTAGCAAAGCAGCTTCTTCAAGAAGGATATTGATTGCACATTATGACAGGGGCATCTACATCAGAAACACCTTGTGATTCAGTATGAGCTTAAAATCTTTCAAAAAAATTAAAAAAAATTAAAAAAATGAAAATCCCAAAAAATCAGAAAAAGGATTGAAAATAGTAATGAAAAAAATTGTCCTCTAGTGAAACTAAATGGGCGGTACTTTGGGCAAGACCATGATGAAAACCTATAAAATAGGCGTCATGTGTGGAATCGAGCATCTACATGTGCTAGTTCAGATGAAAGCATCTCATCCCATCCATAATAAATCCAACATTCCATTTTTCTTATCCATAATAAATCCATGCATCCATGAACCATTGATCCAATCCATTTTCATCCATCAACATCCATCATCTAATTTATCTTGATCTTGATGAAAGTTTTGGGCACACTTTACACTTGCTTATGGTAAACATCTTGAAATGGGTCATTTTCATTGATCTTATCCAATGTAGCATTATCTGAGCCATGAAGCATTATCCAATGAAGCATTCTTTATCTAAACACCTTATCTTATCACAAGATAATCCTTGGCATCCTTTGCATGTTTTCCATATCCATCCATCCATACACCTATCTGAGCATCCATCCCATCGCATTCCATACATTACTAGACATTGCGGGCGGATATGTACATCTTACTTTGAGAATAAATCTTGGTCTATGTCCTCTAACTTATGTGGTGATCCGAACATTGGAAAATGTGAAATCAAATTGGTCAAGCATTGGTGATCTAGAAATCCAAATCACTAGCCCATGGCATATTTTCATGAGAAGACATTCCTAAGCAGTCTTCATTTTTTATTGAACATCGATCCAAACAATCAATATCAGTCGCATCTAACAAACCCTTCAAATATCACGTCAAATCATCCAAAACATCTTTTTTTCCAAATGAAGCTTCATCAATCATGATCAATAAAATCCAATCCAAATATAATCATCTCGAGATAGCCTTGTGTTGCTTAACACTATCCTTGTATTGTTGTGTATCCTCAACAATGTTATCATCATCAATCTGATTTACATCTCAATCCTTGTGTTGCTTAACACTATCCTTGCATTATTGTGCATCCTTAACAATGTTATCATCATCATCAATTCATTGATTCGATCAGTCAACTTTAGCTTGGTTTTCAACAAAATCCCAAGCAGACCACTGATATCATCACATATATCCATATCCAAATCATCAAAATCGTGCGAAAAATACAAAAAATCCAAAACATCAAAAAATCCAAAAACATCCAAAACATAAAAAAAATCCAAAAAACACTCAAAAAGTTAGAAAAACATCAAAAAAATTGGAATCTTAACTACGTCGTCTCTGAGCTTAAACGTAGGCAAGGCTAATATTTGATTAGCCCCCGAAACATCAAAATCACAAAAAACATTTGAAAACATCAAAATCACGAAAACATTCGAAAAAACATCAAAATCACAAAAACATTTGAAAAAACATCAAAATCCAAAAGCATTCAAAAAACACAAAAAACCAAAAACATTAGAAAACCATGAAAAACCAAAACATTCATAAAATCTCAAAAAATAAAAAATCAAAATATTTGTAAAAATCTAAAAATACCAAAAACAACCTCAAAACATTTCAAAACATCAAAAAAATTCAAATATTTGAAAAAATCCATCCATCTCATCTCGCTTTCACTCAAAATAATGAATCATCCATAAAAAACTGATCATCATATTCATCCTTTGGAAAATAAAATATAAACAACCACAACAATCAGCAAAAGCAAACTTCAATCGTAAAATTGAAGGCAAACAACAAACCTTTAAAACACAATCAAACTGTTGATCATTTTCAAACATGTCAGTCAACTTTATGTCAATAGCCTATCAATCAACTTATCAAATCATCATCATCCTATACAATGCATGTCCTAGTATATATCGTTCCAACAATGGGCATCATTTTGGATATCACCTTGGATTCTTATCCTATCAAAACAAATTCCCTTTGGCTAGAGGTATGAAGAACATTGGCTTGTTTGCATACTTGATCTTTTATTTTGATTTATCTTATTGCGCTCATTCGAAGGACCACTCAATGATATCCGAGTGAAGGATTTAGAGAGATAGGAATGGGGCAACGATCATTATCTTTTGTTTGTTGTGCTTGTTGGACATTCTTGTAAAATAACTTGGTGAATACTTGCTTTGTTAGGTACGTCCTAGCAAGGTTTTCATATGTCGAGTGTGAACAAGAATGCTCCTATCTATTTGTCGAGTCAAATTCCATTGCACTAGGTACAATGCCATCCTGGTTCTTTATACCTTGATACATCGTATCTATATGTGTTATCAAACATAATGTAAGTAACCCTTTTAAAATCACAATCCTTGATAAGAAAATCTTCATTTATCATCATCATCATCATCTCTCATAAAGTTGGCCTATTGGATCCTCTTGTCATCATCTAATTGCATCTTTTCCACACTAACATCGTGTCATGAATAGTTAATCATCATCACCTGTGCATCCATCCTGCATGCATGTTCATCATCATAATATAGATCTGTTAGTCTAAGCATCTCATAAAATCATACATTTTCATAATCATAGCATATCACATCATTCATCTCATCCATCTCACATCCTATCATCATTAAAGTCGTTTAAGATAATATAGATTTGTTATTCTAAGCATCTTAAAATCATATTATTTGCATCATCATCCATAACCATCCATTTTGAACCTCTTCATCATGAGATCGACCCTCAAATTGAATCTTTTCACTCAATCTCTCGAGGGGGAAATGTAATAGTGTACTTTCCACTAGGGCAATCAAAAAAATCATAAAAATTTTGAATCTTGATCATGGAAAGTTTATTCTTTGAACCAACGCAACGAGTACATTGCTTCAAAGAGGGGACAAATGTAGACACGTGAAATTCGCATTAGGCACCAAGTTCACATTTACCTACTCATAAAGTTAATCACATTCATTAAATCCATTCACTAGGAAAATCAGGTCTTTAGTCCTAAGGTTATTCATTTAAATAAATCAAAGGCTCACATCATCCTTTAATTAAATAAATAAAACTTTATTTAATTAAAAGCCTAGTGTCATATTCCATCCCTCTTTGATTTAAATAAATACAAATATTTGAGTCAAATTGGTCAAAACATCCTAATCATCATCCTAGCTAATTAATCCTAATTAAATCTAATCTAATGCATGTCACATCCTCTAGATAATCCCACTTGCAAAAAAAAATCAATTT
This sequence comes from Sequoia sempervirens, assembly GCA_007258455.2. Classification (NCBI taxonomy): domain Eukaryota; kingdom Viridiplantae; phylum Streptophyta; class Pinopsida; order Cupressales; family Cupressaceae; genus Sequoia; species Sequoia sempervirens. The sequence continues at coordinate 128,130,696 of VDFB02270651.1, read as the reverse complement.
ATTGATTTATTAGATCCAACATTTTCTATCAACATGGCATCTTTGAGGAATATTCCCTCAAGTTTGAATTCAAAAACAAGTGGACATGTACATCCAACAAGTCATTTATGAGCTCTTACATGGCTCTTACATGTCCCTTGCACAAGTCAAACTCACCATTAACTCTCATTTCAAATTTTAAATTTCCCCCTCTTGGGCACTTTTCCCAAATCTTGCACATGCATCAACCACTCACATGTGGACAAGTGGACTCTTTTCATTGGTTGGGTTTTAGTCCCACATTGGTCCCTCTTGAGCACTCTTAGCATTTGAGAATCTACAAATAAAGGCTTCATCCTTGATCGAATCCTCCACAAATCTCCACAATCTCATACAAGGTTACTCTCTTCAATGGAGAGCTAATCTTGCCCATCTTATCATCATCTTCATAGCATCTTAACATCAAGCTTAAGAAAGGGCTATTTTCTACAATAGCACCAATCCAATATGAGATAAAGTGTGCATTATGTATCTTTCATGCTTTCAATTTAGTTTGATTTGCTATCATGTGTAAGAAACATTTTGCATTATTTCATAAGAGTATTTGGCAAATTTGTATGCACTCACCTTCTTTATGGAGTTTAGAATGTTTGCAGATTTGAGAGGTGCTTATACCTATTACAACTATTACATAGGTTTCTTTCCTTGTAAGAATATGTTCCATCATACAACAACAACAAGATGCATTAACCATCACGTGAGAAAACACTTACCATGCTCTTTCCGCACACCGAGGAAACCAACTCAACCACCACCAATCCTTCTTTCCAATTTTTCTTTTTGTCTATAATATTTAGTACTGAATAAGTGTTATTCCAACACCTCTTATACAATCAGTCTATTTTTCTTCAATATATATATCTGTGTGTGTGTGTGTGTGTGTGTGTATCTATCTATGTTTCTAACCATTGATTTTCACATATAGTTCACATTGTATGTATATATATATGTATGTATGTGTATATATTTACACATATACATGCATTGTTGATGGTGTTTAACAAGGACAAGTTGCATTCGATCGAGTTGTTGGACTGTGGAAGAATTTCAAATAGATAGTTTACAATAGACTAATTTTGTTGAATGTTTATTCTATTTGTGCAACATTATAAATGAAACAATAAAGATATACAATAAAAGAGGCTAGTACTATATGTTCCAAATAGAAAGAGATAAAATGGAATATTTTGAGTACATGCCATGTTGGTAAAGAATTCTCAATAAGGGATCTATTTGGGAACTTGAAAAGAAGGTTGTGAAAAGAATGTGAAATGCTATCGATAGAATACAATATTTTTTTTGTAGACAAGCGCATCAAAGAATTTATGGGTCCATGTATATAACCAACAAGAATTATATGATGATGGAAAGAAAAATCTGTAAATGCATGGTCTGTCTCCTCCTTACCCCATATTTGCATTATGAAGCCTTGTAGGCTCTATCCAAACCTTCGAGCAAGAAAGAAACACTTATTGTAAATATTATTGAAATAAAAGGGAAATAGTATTGAATTCCATAAAACATAGAGAGATACAATACACACACACACACACACACACATATGTGTGTGTGTGTGTGTGTGTTTGTGTGTGTTGAAATCCTCCTTTCATATTTAAAAATATACATATAGGTAGAAATATATACCCATATATATAGACCAAGACCACTATGGCTTGTTTCACAATGCAATAGCATTCTATATATACACATGTATGTCTAAACAGTTGTGTATGCTATCTTTCTTTGTATTTATGTAGATTTTAATATAAAAAGACTTAAAAATAGCATAAAATTTCAAAAATTTGAAAGTTAAAAAAAAATCTTTTCAAAGGGAGAATAAAACAAGAAACTACTAAAGTGTCATGCCAAGCAAAAAAATAACGCAAGGACACAATTCTTAATTAAATGCATAAAAATATTTACCTAGCCTAAGATATGAAGAGTACTAGAGCTAAATTGTGGGAATCAATAGTTTGTTACACAAAGCTTAAAATAGATGAGGAGAAGAGTATATCATGAAACATATTGATAGAAGACAAGCAATCTATGTAACACTTGGGTTGTTAATTCAAAACTCAAGCTAAATTATTTGGCACTAAATATTATAGACAAATAGGGAAACTGTAAAATAGATTTTTATGCATTTAATTAAGAATTGTGTCCTGATATATTTTTTTTTCTTGGCATGATAGTGGTATTGGTTTGATAGTTGACTATTGTAAAAATCACTCGCTCCACCTTTGTTTCATAGTAGATTGGAGGGTTTCAAAACCATTGTTTTATATATATATATAAAGTACAAAGCTGTGTCACACTTTTATAAAGGAAACAAGCAACATTGATCTAACTTTTAAACTTGAATCACTAGAAAGTGACATATATGTTTGAATTTTGAAATGATGTATATAAAGTACAAAGCTGTGTCACACTTTTATAAAGGAAACAAGCAACATTGATCTAACTTTTAAACTTGAATCACTAGAAAGTGACATATATGTTTGAATTTTGAAATGATGTAAACTAATAAGTTTTTAATTATTTAGTATATTTTATGTTTGTATTTTTTGAAAAAATTAAAAAATAATTTGAATATATTTTTTTACAAATTAACACTTTAATTTATTTACTGATAAAATGTTGAAAAAATGATGTTCCACTTGACATCAAGCTTTACATAGTAATTTTTTTTTCCTCCATTTTTTTTGTGTATATTTATAATTTGAAACTTTAGGGCATGGATATTTTGTTTTGCAATTTTAATAAATATATATATTTAAATAAATATTTAAATGTGTGTGTATTAAAATACGATTGTTTCTACTTGATGTCAACTTTTATATTGAATATTTATCTAAAATAGAAAACAAATTATACTATCTTAATCTGGATTCTTTTATCTAGGGCATTATATTTTTTTATTATTTTTAATACGTTTTAATATTTTTCTTGACATGGTAATCAACCTAATATTTTTGTGTTGATAACCTACTTTAGTAAAAAATAAAAAATAAAATATAAATAATAATTGAACTATTAAAATAAATATATATTTGAAAACTACACTTATGGATCTACAAAAGGGTATTTTTACATTTTTTTTAAATATGTTACTTATATTAGTAGGAGTTGTTGAAACATTAATTTTTTCAAATATTTTCATGTTTATAGTAAGTTGGCCAAAAGTGTGACACAACTTTGTACTTTTAGAACTGTTGTTCTCCATAACCTGTGAGTTGTATAGACATACACACACACACACACACATACATACATACATATATATATATATATACACACACATGTATACATGTATATATATACAATATATATACATGTATATGTATACTTGTATATATACATATATACATATGTACATATATATATGTATATATGTATATATGTATATATACAAGTATACATATACATGTATATATATGTAATATATATATATATATACATACATGTGTATATATATGTATATATGCATAAATATATGTATGTATGTTTTAATAATAGTTTTGTTACAATTTCCCTATTTCTCTATAATATTGAATGTCAGATAATGTAGCTCCTCTTATACAAATACTCTATTTGTTAGCAGACTAAAAACAATGTGGGCACCATATTAAAATCAAAAGCATGGGAGCTCAGTGAATGTGAAAATATATATATGCAAACACATGAATAAATTATGTTCATATTTGCAAAACAAAAGTCTTAGATAAGATGTAGGCATACCTTTTGGGTGCAAATAGATGCAATATGAATAGAAGAAAAAAAGGCCTTCTCTCCACCCTGCCATATTGGGTCATGCAGCCTCATGGGCTATCACCAAACCCCTGAGCAAAAACATACAATACCCACCACTATGATCAATGGTGAAGCCAATGTTTGGGCACCTAAGTTTGTTGTTTATGGATATTTGATTATGTTTGAGTTTTTTCATCGAGAAACAAAAACACAATCAAATATCTAGAAAATAAAAAATCTTAGGCATTATAGATTGTGGAAATCTCATAGCATTAACCTGAGAATTTTCTTTAGTTGAAATCAGTTTTATAAATTTTTAAAAATATATATAATTGTCTCATTTATGACAAAGAATTCGACATGTGTTCATGAAATAAGAGATGGAATAAAGGACATATAGCCTTACGTTCTATATAAATAGAATGTAGTCGGAGCTTGTTCACCATGCCAAAAATGTGATCACAAAGCTATTTAGTATTGTGGAGATGTGTAGCTATAGTTGAGAATGTTTGCAATCTAAAATGGTTTTAATCAAATATAGTTAGTCACAAGGAAAATTTGAAGTTTAGTGCGGTGAACATGTGTAATTGGTAGATAATATGTAAATTAGGAAATATAAATAGTTGTATAGTTTATAAAAAATAATATGTAATTCATCTGCAATTTAGAAGAGATCATGCATAAACAAGATGCAATTATACCTTGTGTAGAGAGCAGTACAAGCTCAATGTATGTACAAATATATATATATATGCAAACATATGAATAAATTACGTTCATATTTACAAAAAAAATGTCTTAGCATCCCATAGTGAACATTAAAAACACAAGACACAATAAATAGAACTTAAGAACATGGAGAATAGAAGAGGTGAACTACAATAATGAACATTTTTTTATGGGCAAGTGGATATTGATACAACACAAGAAATCTATGTAACAATTGGCTTATCAATTCAAAATTCAAGCTACATTATTTGGAACTGAATAGTGTAGAAAAAAATGAGAAGTTGTAAAAGAACTATTGTTTTTAAGTTTCAAAATTCTAAAATTTTGTAGATTGGTATAAAATACAAAGATGACATTCACCTGTACCTTTGCACTGCTTTCAATTTTTTTTGCTCTGTGTATGTGTTATTTTGTTTGGATGGAACATGTTATATTTCTTGTATCAATATGTTTTGAATGATATTATTTTTTCCTCATTTGTTTGAAGTTCATGATAATAAACTATTCTTCATAAGTTCCCCATTTAACAAACTATTCATTATTGTAGTTTGCCTCTCCCATACTCCATATTTTAAAGCTCTATTTAATGTGTTTTTTTTTCTATAATATTTAGTAGCAAATTAGTGTTATTCTAATACCTCTTATATAATTCTCTATTTGTCTTCAATATTTACTACCAATGGATTTAACTTGAATCTTGTATCAATATGTTTCAAATTTTGTTAGTTATGTATAAGTTTAAAGAGATGGGCAAGGTTTTCTTTACATAAAAACATTTAGGATCACATCATATAATTGTTGTCATAACCTAAAGAAAATAGGTATCATCATAAAGAACTAGGTTTAAATAGTTGAATTAGCACATTGAAAAGACAGTTATATAAGCATGGAGAAATGCAGTCAGTAGAATGCAATATGTTGTGTGTTTGTAGTATCCATTGTATGACAGTGAAAGTAAAAACCACAAAACCCATGCTCATTCTCCTCCCTGCCATATTGACATCATGAAGCCTCATAGGCTCTAGCCAAACCGCTAAGCAAGAAAAGTATGCAAGGCACATAAAAAAATTAATGGAGCCATATCATATATCACACAATGGTGAAGTAGGGGAAGTTTTGTTGTTTTCATATATGACTTCTTATATTGTACTTCATTTTTTGTGTATCAACTTTAAAAAGATGGATATGTTGACAAAAGAGCTGCCTATAGATAATTTTTTCCATAAGCTGAAAAGATAACTGTAGAGACATGGAAAAATGTAACACATGTAGAATAGACTATGTTTATTGTGCTCTAGTGCATGTAAGAATTCATGCATGCATGCATATTATATATTGCACAATGACAAAGTTGCAAAAAAAATCCATGTTCTCATAGATGATTTCCTTTTTTGCAGTGCTTTTTTTGCTGCAATAAATTTATTAAAAGGACAATGCAGATAAAGAATTGGGCAAGATGGGACTTGTATATAATGTTGATAAGTATAAGAAAAGAAGAATATATGGGAGGTCTTGTTTGAAAACAGAACCAATTTTGTGGATAAAATAGCTAGATAACATTAAAAGGAAGACATCAAAGGAGTATGAAAGGTTTTTCTTCAAACCATAAAGTGCACACAAATAACTTTATAAACATACTTGATTTTGATATGTACTAGAGCCTATCTAGGCATGCAGGAAGAAAAGAGTTGAATTTATAACTTAGTAAAATATAATTTTATAAAATAAAACTTGTTTATGCTTACAACGATGGTCATCTTTTAGGAAAAAATTATCCCACATATGGGTTTCATATCTGCTTGTCCATCTATTCTTGTATTGAGCCCAACATAATATTACTCAAAGAAACATTTTATTTGAATCTATCAAAATGTCTCTCGCTTGTTACATGTGTATGGAGTGGGAAAAAGAAATTGCAACACAACTTTCAGAAACAATAGGATGGAAAATGTTGTAGGTTGTGGAGCACAATATCATAGAACCCTCCAATTTTCTATCTAACAAAGCTGCACGGTATCTTTGTTCAATAGTTTTCTCTCAAACAAACCTCATAGTGGGTCATTTTCACAATACAACCAAAACAGTATACATCCTCAAACTTCACCTAAAAATACAATAATGTGAAACTTAAAATAATTAATAGCATTTACAATTGGTCTAACGAATCTATTTATTGATATGCAAAAAATTTATAGTTGGAATTGATGGACATATATATGGGAGCACCCATATTGAAGTAGATGTATATACAACATGTAATACACATAATCATCATGTGGGAAAATATGACACACACACACACACCAAAACACTCTTGCCCTGCAGAGTATGCAATCAAAAGTTCTATAAAATCCATAGTGAACAACATGACTTGTAATTTCTTGGAAAATGCCATGAATTAGAAAGTCATGACAAAAACCACAAAATTCATAGAATCTTCTTGCATTCTTTGTAGTGAAAAATAGCTCCTCCTTTTCTTCATCGTCACAATCTCAAATGTAATACATGGTTCACAAATATCTGACCAATGAATTACATAACCCATGATTACAATTATCTAGATTTCTATCTGCAAAAACAACATGCTCACTAGGGAAAATAGTTTTATGTTAATCAATTACATGCCATGAGCTTAATTCATATAGGCTTCATGAAACATTTCACACTCTTGACACCCTACTCCTTAATCACATCAATTGTTTCATAAAGCTTTTATGCATCAAGCTCATTCCTCCTGTCATGAATGGTAAGTTTTTTCTCACACAAGGGTTAATCCATGTTGGTGTTGTTGTACGGTGATACGAAAGGAAGTAAATTTAATGTTCAATGTTGTACTATGACAAAGTATAAAATAATACACATGAAAATGGTCAAAAATAACATGTTGGGTTATTGATATGGGAACATTATATAGTTGGCAGCAATGAATATATTCTTTTGGAGGAGTTGTGCTAAATTAGATGTATATGCGTCATGTAATTGATATGATCACCATGTGGAATAAAGAACTCATAAAGTGTCATCCCAAGTAAAACATATTGAAACATAGAGAATATAATAGGTGAACTACAATAATGAACATACCATTATGCATAAGTGGGGAAAACAACATCATGAAACATATTGATAGAAGACAAGTGATCTATGTAACAATTGGCTTGTCAATTCAAAATTGGAGCTACATTGTGTGGCACTAAATATTATAGAGAAATAGAGAAATTCTAAAACAACTGTTACAAAAAAACTCAAGAGTGACAGGTAAATAAGAGATGATTGAAAACCCACATTAAGTAGAACCTTAATAAATGTATGAAAAAATACACAAATGCATAAAATTGAAAGTAGCCCAAAGGTATAGATCAACACCATGTTTGCAGTTCATAGCAGTCTACCAAATTTTAGAATTTACAAGAGGTAAACTATGGCAATGAACAATTTGTCACAGGGACCTTCAAGTAGATGATGGGGAAAAAATATGATGAAAGATATTGATTGAGGACAAGCAATCTATGTAACAGTTAGCTTGTCAATTCTAAATTCGAGCTAAATTATTTGGCACCAAATATTATCGACAATCAAGCAAATTGTAAAAAAAATATTAGAAAAACACATGAGCACCATAGGAAGATGATAGATGAGGAACAACCCACATTAAACATAAAATTATGATAATGAATAGTTTGTTATGGGATAAAGAATATCATGAAATATATTGATATAAACGAAGAAATCTTTGTAATAGTTAGCTTGTCAATTCTAAATTTGAGTAACATTATTTGGCACTAAATTGTACCATAGAAAAATGGATCATTGAAATTTTAATGGTATTTTAATAGGTCTTTCTCTGATGATGCTTGACATATTTTTCTTTGATTTAATGTTGCAATGTAACTTCTACATTCACATTAGGTCCTTAAAATTCAAATAATGATGTCTTGTGAAGGTGTTGTCCAGTGTTTTAACACATTTCTACACTTTTCTAGACTATTTTCATTATAATTCATCTAAAAATCACCTTTTTATCCTTTATCAATACCTATTTTGAAGTGTTGTAAAGTCTTGTAACAAGCTTTCACACTTTTCTAGGCTCATTATCACTATTTATGCCTTTATTATGCTTTATATGACCCCTTTATGCACTCATAAGACTTAATTAAGTGTATTTTTGAATGTAAACCTAACAAACAACATTAAATGCAACTTAATTCATGACACCAACTTACAAGCCTAAGGTGGGACCCATTATCCATGGGTGGCGAATGAGTCCCCCTTGACTCAAAATTCAAAATAATTCAAAATTTGTTTTGGTTTTTTATTCAAAAATACCTTATGTTGGCCTATGATATTGTATTATTGGGTTTTTAGGGCATAAGTGTGTAAATAAGTGTTTTTCCATCCATTTTAAGCCACATTCATTCAAGTATTCACCCATTTACATTCATTCACTCATTCAACATCAATTAGCATTCTTGCATTCATTCTATCAAAGCATCATTGAATCAAGTATCTTGGAGCAACCATTGACATATCTTTAGATTTCTTCAACAAGGTTGTGCTGAGTTTAGGACACTTGCATGTTGTTTATTCATCATTCCTTGTTCATTTCATTTCATTTCTTTATTAAGTGTTTGATTACCAAAGTGGGATTTGACCAAGGAAAATCCATATACTCTAACCCTTAACAATTTTCTCCCTTTTGCATGTGTTTTTGCATATTTTATATGTAGATTTGTTAAGCAAATAGGTGTTGAAAAGTGGAAAAAAATTCAATAAAGTGTTTCAATTCAACTAAACACTAATTCAAGCTTGGAGAAAACCTATAGCCCGTTTTCTACAGATTTGACTCAATCAACCCGACAAGAAGACAAGTGTAGATCTAAAGCTACAAGATTGACCTTTGAATTTATAGATTTTTGGAGGAGGATTGATTCACCATTAGTGGCCAATGAGTTCCACCTTAAGGCTAAAAAATGTTATTTTTTCATAATCCAGTTCCTGACAGTCGGAAAGCAGTTTCTGGTGTTTTTACTAGTAGGAGGACTAATTCGTCATTAGTGGTGAATGAGTCCCACTAGTGATTTACAATGGTTTTTTGTAGTTTTCAGAACCTCCAAGATTCAACATCTAATTCCTAGATGCACTTTGTTCAGCCTTTTTCATTTATGTTTGTATTTGTTCATGTTTTAGTTCACTTTTGCGTACCTCATTGTGTTTTCAAACATCACATATTTCATTAGTTTTTCATTCATAATCAGTCAATTTCATCACTTAGCTGCATCTAGATAATTTCATTTAGTCTTAATCATATCATACATTCCTCTATTTGAGTGAACTAGCTCAATTTTAGGGTTCTATCTATTTCCTTTTAGGTGAAAAACCCTAAGAGTGTAATTGAAGTCCATAGAACCACAAAATTGATGGTTCATTATGGTGAACCTACATTTTGAATGCATTAACTTTCTAATTTCAATTTCATCTTGCATCCTAGGTTTCTTTTGCATCAACATTCAATTAGATTTTGTTTTGTTTTTGCATCCTAGGGTTTCTAAAATAGCATTAGTG
>VDFB02270651.1:128025740-128120516 GCA_007258455.2 Sequoia sempervirens | reverse complement strand
GAATCCTTATGATGAAACTGATGCCAATACTACAACCACCCACACCATGAATCTTCATCCACCCATCACCCCATCCACGAATTGGGACCAACATCAGAAGAAAGAATTGAAGCAAAGTATGAAGAAGGTTATCAAAGGAAAAGACATTGGAAAGCATAATGGACAAATCAAATACAAATGGATACCAAAGAATACAAAGAAAGATTATCCCTATCAAACTCCATCAGTCAAAGAAACTATGGGGAAAAATAAAAAATGGAAAAGTATCCATCAAAGATGTCCACAAAAGCAAAAGCAGGATTTTCTAGCAATGTATAAAGTGTATCAAGTAGTTGGTCCTAATTCCATGCACACTTTTGTATCCACCCATCATTGCTCATCTTCCCAAGTTTGGAGAGTCAAAGATTCCAAGTTGTCAACCAATCCATCTTTTATGATCCCTAAACACACTCCATCCACGCCTCCACACATGATATCCAATTCTCAAATTGACCATGTATTGGCAACAACTCTTCATCATAAGTATTTTGAAGGCACTCTATCGCGATGTGTGCACAAAGACAAAGTTAACTCTGGTATCAACAAAGCAGGCCAAGAATCTCAAAAGTTGTATTCAAGTGCATGTATCTTAGCAAAGCAGCTTCTTCAAGAAGGATATTGATTGCACATTATGACAGGGGCATCTACATCAGAAACACCTTGTGATTCAGTATGAGCTTAAAATCTTTCAAAAAAATTAAAAAAAATTAAAAAAATGAAAATCCCAAAAAATCAGAAAAAGGATTGAAAATAGTAATGAAAAAAATTGTCCTCTAGTGAAACTAAATGGGCGGTACTTTGGGCAAGACCATGATGAAAACCTATAAAATAGGCGTCATGTGTGGAATCGAGCATCTACATGTGCTAGTTCAGATGAAAGCATCTCATCCCATCCATAATAAATCCAACATTCCATTTTTCTTATCCATAATAAATCCATGCATCCATGAACCATTGATCCAATCCATTTTCATCCATCAACATCCATCATCTAATTTATCTTGATCTTGATGAAAGTTTTGGGCACACTTTACACTTGCTTATGGTAAACATCTTGAAATGGGTCATTTTCATTGATCTTATCCAATGTAGCATTATCTGAGCCATGAAGCATTATCCAATGAAGCATTCTTTATCTAAACACCTTATCTTATCACAAGATAATCCTTGGCATCCTTTGCATGTTTTCCATATCCATCCATCCATACACCTATCTGAGCATCCATCCCATCGCATTCCATACATTACTAGACATTGCGGGCGGATATGTACATCTTACTTTGAGAATAAATCTTGGTCTATGTCCTCTAACTTATGTGGTGATCCGAACATTGGAAAATGTGAAATCAAATTGGTCAAGCATTGGTGATCTAGAAATCCAAATCACTAGCCCATGGCATATTTTCATGAGAAGACATTCCTAAGCAGTCTTCATTTTTTATTGAACATCGATCCAAACAATCAATATCAGTCGCATCTAACAAACCCTTCAAATATCACGTCAAATCATCCAAAACATCTTTTTTTCCAAATGAAGCTTCATCAATCATGATCAATAAAATCCAATCCAAATATAATCATCTCGAGATAGCCTTGTGTTGCTTAACACTATCCTTGTATTGTTGTGTATCCTCAACAATGTTATCATCATCAATCTGATTTACATCTCAATCCTTGTGTTGCTTAACACTATCCTTGCATTATTGTGCATCCTTAACAATGTTATCAATTCATTGATTCGATCAGTCAACTTTAGCTTGGTTTTCAACAAAATCCCAAGCAGACCACTGATATCATCACATATATCCATATCCAAATCATCAAAATCGTGCGAAAAATACAAAAAATCCAAAACATCAAAAAATCCAAAAACATCCAAAACATAAAAAAAATCCAAAAAACACTCAAAAAGTTAGAAAAACATCAAAAAAATTGGAATCTTAACTACGTCGTCTCTGAGCTTAAACGTAGGCAAGACTAATATTTGATTAGCCCCCGAGACATCAAAATCACAAAAAACATTTGAAAACATCAAAATCACGAAAACATTCGAAAAAACATCAAAATCACAAAAACATTTGAAAAAACATCAAATCCAAAAGCATTCAAAACACAAAAAAACCAAAAACATTAGAAACCATGAAAACCCAAAAAACATTCATAAAATCTCAAAAAATAAAAAATCAAAATATTTGTAAAAATCTAAAAATACCAAAAACAACCTCAAAACATTTCAAAACATCAAAAAAATTCAAATATTTGAAAAAATCCATCCATCTCATCTCGCTTTCACTCAAAATAATGAATCATCCATAAAAAACTGATCATCATATTCATCCTTTGGAAAATAAAATATAAACAACCACAACAATCAGCAAAAGCAAACTTCAATCGTAAAATTGAAGGCAAACAACAAACCTTTAAAACACAATCAAACTGTTGATCATTTTCAAACATGTCAGTCAACTTTATGTCAATAGCCTATCAATCAACTTATCAAATCATCATCATCCTATACAATGCATGTCCTAGTATATATCGTTCCAACAATGGGCATCATTTTGGATATCACCTTGGATTCTTATCCTATCAAAACAAATTCCCTTTGGCTAGAGGTATGAAGAACATTGGCTTGTTTGCATACTTGATCTTTTATTTTGATTTATCTTATTGCGCTCATTCGAAGGACCACTCAATGATATCCGAGTGAAGGATTTAGAGAGATAGGAATGGGGCAACGATCATTATCTTTTGTTTGTTGTGCTTGTTGGACATTCTTGTAAAATAACTTGGTGAATACTTGCTTTGTTAGGTACGTCCTAGCAAGGTTTTCATATGTCGAGTGTGAACAAGAATGCTCCTATCTATTTGTCGAGTCAAATTCCATTGCACTAGGTACAATGCCATCCTGGTTCTTTATACCTTGATACATCGTATCTATATGTGTTATCAAACATAATGTAAGTAACCCTTTTAAAATCACAATCCTTGATAAGAAAATCTTCATTTATCATCATCATCATCATCTCTCATAAAGTTGGCCTATTGGATCCTCTTGTCATCATCTAATTGCATCTTTTCCACACTAACATCGTGTCATGAATAGTTAATCATCATCACCTGTGCATCCATCCTGCATGCATGTTCATCATCATAATATAGATCTGTTAGTCTAAGCATCTCATAAAATCATACATTTTCATAATCATAGCATATCACATCATTCATCTCATCCATCTCACATCCTATCATCATTAAAGTCGTTTAAGATAATATAGATTTGTTATTCTAAGCATCTTAAAATCATATTATTTGCATCATCATCCATAACCATCCATTTTGAACCTCTTCATCATGAGATCGACCCTCAAATTGAATCTTTTCACTCAATCTCTCGAGGGGGAAATGTAATAGTGTACTTTCCACTAGGGCAATCAAAAAAATCATAAAAATTTTGAATCTTGATCATGGAAAGTTTATTCTTTGAACCAACGCAACGAGTACATTGCTTCAAAGAGGGGACAAATGTAGACACGTGAAATTCGCATTAGGCACCAAGTTCACATTTACCTACTCATAAAGTTAATCACATTCATTAAATCCATTCACTAGGAAAATCAGGTCTTTAGTCCTAAGGTTATTCATTTAAATAAATCAAAGGCTCACATCATCCTTTAATTAAATAAATAAAACTTTATTTAATTAAAAGCCTAGTGTCATATTCCATCCCTCTTTGATTTAAATAAATACAAATATTTGAGTCAAATTGGTCAAAACATCCTAATCATCATCCTAGCTAATTAATCCTAATTAAATCTAATCTAATGCATGTCACATCCTCTAGATAATCCCACTTGCAAAAAAAAATCAATTTATTGATTTATTAGATCCAACATTTTCTATCAACATGGCATCTTTGAGGAATATTCCCTCAAGTTTGAATTCAAAAACAAGTGGACATGTACATCCAACAAGTCATTTATGAGCTCTTACATGGCTCTTACATGTCCCTTGCACAAGTCAAACTCACCATTAACTCTCATTTCAAATTTTAAATTTCCCCCTCTTGGGCACTTTTCCCAAATCTTGCACATGCATCAACCACTCACATGTGGACAAGTGGACTCTTTTCATTGGTTGGGTTTTAGTCCCACATTGGTCCCTCTTGAGCACTCTTAGCATTTGAGAATCTACAAATAAAGGCTTCATCCTTGATCGAATCCTCCACAAATCTCCACAATCTCATACAAGGTTACTCTCTTCAATGGAGAGCTAATCTTGCCCATCTTATCATCATCTTCATAGCATCTTAACATCAAGCTTAAGAAAGGGCTATTTTCTACAATAGCACCAATCCAATATGAGATAAAGTGTGCATTATGTATCTTTCATGCTTTCAATTTAGTTTGATTTGCTATCATGTGTAAGAAACATTTTGCATTATTTCATAAGAGTATTTGGCAAATTTGTATGCACTCACCTTCTTTATGGAGTTTAGAATGTTTGCAGATTTGAGAGGTGCTTATACCTATTACAACTATTACATAGGTTTCTTTCCTTGTAAGAATATGTTCCATCATACAACAACAACAAGATGCATTAACCATCACGTGAGAAAACACTTACCATGCTCTTTCCGCACACCGAGGAAACCAACTCAACCACCACCAATCCTTCTTTCCAATTTTTCTTTTTGTCTATAATATTTAGTACTGAATAAGTGTTATTCCAACACCTCTTATACAATCAGTCTATTTTTCTTCAATATATATATCTGTGTGTGTGTGTGTGTGTGTGTGTATCTATCTATGTTTCTAACCATTGATTTTCACATATAGTTCACATTGTATGTATATATATATGTATGTATGTGTATATATTTACACATATACATGCATTGTTGATGGTGTTTAACAAGGACAAGTTGCATTCGATCGAGTTGTTGGACTGTGGAAGAATTTCAAATAGATAGTTTACAATAGACTAATTTTGTTGAATGTTTATTCTATTTGTGCAACATTATAAATGAAACAATAAAGATATACAATAAAAGAGGCTAGTACTATATGTTCCAAATAGAAAGAGATAAAATGGAATATTTTGAGTACATGCCATGTTGGTAAAGAATTCTCAATAAGGGATCTATTTGGGAACTTGAAAAGAAGGTTGTGAAAAGAATGTGAAATGCTATCGATAGAATACAATATTTTTTTTGTAGACAAGCGCATCAAAGAATTTATGGGTCCATGTATATAACCAACAAGAATTATATGATGATGGAAAGAAAAATCTGTAAATGCATGGTCTGTCTCCTCCTTACCCCATATTTGCATTATGAAGCCTTGTAGGCTCTATCCAAACCTTCGAGCAAGAAAGAAACACTTATTGTAAATATTATTGAAATAAAAGGGAAATAGTATTGAATTCCATAAAACATAGAGAGATACAATACACACACACACACACACACACATATGTGTGTGTGTGTGTGTGTGTTTGTGTGTGTTGAAATCCTCCTTTCATATTTAAAAATATACATATAGGTAGAAATATATACCCATATATATAGACCAAGACCACTATGGCTTGTTTCACAATGCAATAGCATTCTATATATACACATGTATGTCTAAACAGTTGTGTATGCTATCTTTCTTTGTATTTATGTAGATTTTAATATAAAAAGACTTAAAAATAGCATAAAATTTCAAAAATTTGAAAGTTAAAAAAAAATCTTTTCAAAGGGAGAATAAAACAAGAAACTACTAAAGTGTCATGCCAAGCAAAAAAATAACGCAAGGACACAATTCTTAATTAAATGCATAAAAATATTTACCTAGCCTAAGATATGAAGAGTACTAGAGCTAAATTGTGGGAATCAATAGTTTGTTACACAAAGCTTAAAATAGATGAGGAGAAGAGTATATCATGAAACATATTGATAGAAGACAAGCAATCTATGTAACACTTGGGTTGTTAATTCAAAACTCAAGCTAAATTATTTGGCACTAAATATTATAGACAAATAGGGAAACTGTAAAATAGATTTTTATGCATTTAATTAAGAATTGTGTCCTGATATATTTTTTTTTCTTGGCATGATAGTGGTATTGGTTTGATAGTTGACTATTGTAAAAATCACTCGCTCCACCTTTGTTTCATAGTAGATTGGAGGGTTTCAAAACCATTGTTTTATATATATATATAAAGTACAAAGCTGTGTCACACTTTTATAAAGGAAACAAGCAACATTGATCTAACTTTTAAACTTGAATCACTAGAAAGTGACATATATGTTTGAATTTTGAAATGATGTATATAAAGTACAAAGCTGTGTCACACTTTTATAAAGGAAACAAGCAACATTGATCTAACTTTTAAACTTGAATCACTAGAAAGTGACATATATGTTTGAATTTTGAAATGATGTAAACTAATAAGTTTTTAATTATTTAGTATATTTTATGTTTGTATTTTTTGAAAAAATTAAAAAATAATTTGAATATATTTTTTTACAAATTAACACTTTAATTTATTTACTGATAAAATGTTGAAAAAATGATGTTCCACTTGACATCAAGCTTTACATAGTAATTTTTTTTTCCTCCATTTTTTTTGTGTATATTTATAATTTGAAACTTTAGGGCATGGATATTTTGTTTTGCAATTTTAATAAATATATATATTTAAATAAATATTTAAATGTGTGTGTATTAAAATACGATTGTTTCTACTTGATGTCAACTTTTATATTGAATATTTATCTAAAATAGAAAACAAATTATACTATCTTAATCTGGATTCTTTTATCTAGGGCATTATATTTTTTTATTATTTTTAATACGTTTTAATATTTTTCTTGACATGGTAATCAACCTAATATTTTTGTGTTGATAACCTACTTTAGTAAAAAATAAAAAATAAAATATAAATAATAATTGAACTATTAAAATAAATATATATTTGAAAACTACACTTATGGATCTACAAAAGGGTATTTTTACATTTTTTTTAAATATGTTACTTATATTAGTAGGAGTTGTTGAAACATTAATTTTTTCAAATATTTTCATGTTTATAGTAAGTTGGCCAAAAGTGTGACACAACTTTGTACTTTTAGAACTGTTGTTCTCCATAACCTGTGAGTTGTATAGACATACACACACACACACACACATACATACATACATATATATATATATATACACACACATGTATACATGTATATATATGTAATATATATATATACATATGTACATATATATATGTATATATGTATATATGTATATATACAAGTATACATATACATGTATATATATGTAATATATATATATATATACATGTATATATGCATGTGTATATATATGTATATATGCATAAATATATGTATGTATGTTTTAATAATAGTTTTGTTACAATTTCCCTATTTCTCTATAATATTGAATGTCAGATAATGTAGCTCCTCTTATACAAATACTCTATTTGTTAGCAGACTAAAAACAATGTGGGCACCATATTAAAATCAAAAGCATGGGAGCTCAGTGAATGTGAAAATATATATATGCAAACACATGAATAAATTATGTTCATATTTGCAAAACAAAAGTCTTAGATAAGATGTAGGCATACCTTTTGGGTGCAAATAGATGCAATATGAATAGAAGAAAAAAAGGCCTTCTCTCCACCCTGCCATATTGGGTCATGCAGCCTCATGGGCTATCACCAAACCCCTGAGCAAAAACATACAATACCCACCACTATGATCAATGGTGAAGCCAATGTTTGGGCACCTAAGTTTGTTGTTTATGGATATTTGATTATGTTTGAGTTTTTTCATCGAGAAACAAAAACACAATCAAATATCTAGAAAATAAAAAATCTTAGGCATTATAGATTGTGGAAATCTCATAGCATTAACCTGAGAATTTTCTTTAGTTGAAATCAGTTTTATAAATTTTTAAAAATATATATAATTGTCTCATTTATGACAAAGAATTCGACATGTGTTCATGAAATAAGAGATGGAATAAAGGACATATAGCCTTACGTTCTATATAAATAGAATGTAGTCGGAGCTTGTTCACCATGCCAAAAATGTGATCACAAAGCTATTTAGTATTGTGGAGATGTGTAGCTATAGTTGAGAATGTTTGCAATCTAAAATGGTTTTAATCAAATATAGTTAGTCACAAGGAAAATTTGAAGTTTAGTGCGGTGAACATGTGTAATTGGTAGATAATATGTAAATTAGGAAATATAAATAGTTGTATAGTTTATAAAAAATAATATGTAATTCATCTGCAATTTAGAAGAGATCATGCATAAACAAGATGCAATTATACCTTGTGTAGAGAGCAGTACAAGCTCAATGTATGTACAAATATATATATATATGCAAACATATGAATAAATTACGTTCATATTTACAAAAAAAATGTCTTAGCATCCCATAGTGAACATTAAAAACACAAGACACAATAAATAGAACTTAAGAACATGGAGAATAGAAGAGGTGAACTACAATAATGAACATTTTTTTATGGGCAAGTGGATATTGATACAACACAAGAAATCTATGTAACAATTGGCTTATCAATTCAAAATTCAAGCTACATTATTTGGAACTGAATAGTGTAGAAAAAAATGAGAAGTTGTAAAAGAACTATTGTTTTTAAGTTTCAAAATTCTAAAATTTTGTAGATTGGTATAAAATACAAAGATGACATTCACCTGTACCTTTGCACTGCTTTCAATTTTTTTTGCTCTGTGTATGTGTTATTTTGTTTGGATGGAACATGTTATATTTCTTGTATCAATATGTTTTGAATGATATTATTTTTTCCTCATTTGTTTGAAGTTCATGATAATAAACTATTCTTCATAAGTTCCCCATTTAACAAACTATTCATTATTGTAGTTTGCCTCTCCCATACTCCATATTTTAAAGCTCTATTTAATGTGTTTTTTTTTCTATAATATTTAGTAGCAAATTAGTGTTATTCTAATACCTCTTATATAATTCTCTATTTGTCTTCAATATTTACTACCAATGGATTTAACTTGAATCTTGTATCAATATGTTTCAAATTTTGTTAGTTATGTATAAGTTTAAAGAGATGGGCAAGGTTTTCTTTACATAAAAACATTTAGGATCACATCATATAATTGTTGTCATAACCTAAAGAAAATAGGTATCATCATAAAGAACTAGGTTTAAATAGTTGAATTAGCACATTGAAAAGACAGTTATATAAGCATGGAGAAATGCAGTCAGTAGAATGCAATATGTTGTGTGTTTGTAGTATCCATTGTATGACAGTGAAAGTAAAAACCACAAAACCCATGCTCATTCTCCTCCCTGCCATATTGACATCATGAAGCCTCATAGGCTCTAGCCAAACCGCTAAGCAAGAAAAGTATGCAAGGCACATAAAAAAATTAATGGAGCCATATCATATATCACACAATGGTGAAGTAGGGGAAGTTTTGTTGTTTTCATATATGACTTCTTATATTGTACTTCATTTTTTGTGTATCAACTTTAAAAAGATGGATATGTTGACAAAAGAGCTGCCTATAGATAATTTTTTCCATAAGCTGAAAAGATAACTGTAGAGACATGGAAAAATGTAACACATGTAGAATAGACTATGTTTATTGTGCTCTAGTGCATGTAAGAATTCATGCATGCATGCATATTATATATTGCACAATGACAAAGTTGCAAAAAAAATCCATGTTCTCATAGATGATTTCCTTTTTTGCAGTGCTTTTTTTGCTGCAATAAATTTATTAAAAGGACAATGCAGATAAAGAATTGGGCAAGATGGGACTTGTATATAATGTTGATAAGTATAAGAAAAGAAGAATATATGGGAGGTCTTGTTTGAAAACAGAACCAATTTTGTGGATAAAATAGCTAGATAACATTAAAAGGAAGACATCAAAGGAGTATGAAAGGTTTTTCTTCAAACCATAAAGTGCACACAAATAACTTTATAAACATACTTGATTTTGATATGTACTAGAGCCTATCTAGGCATGCAGGAAGAAAAGAGTTGAATTTATAACTTAGTAAAATATAATTTTATAAAATAAAACTTGTTTATGCTTACAACGATGGTCATCTTTTAGGAAAAAATTATCCCACATATGGGTTTCATATCTGCTTGTCCATCTATTCTTGTATTGAGCCCAACATAATATTACTCAAAGAAACATTTTATTTGAATCTATCAAAATGTCTCTCGCTTGTTACATGTGTATGGAGTGGGAAAAAGAAATTGCAACACAACTTTCAGAAACAATAGGATGGAAAATGTTGTAGGTTGTGGAGCACAATATCATAGAACCCTCCAATTTTCTATCTAACAAAGCTGCACGGTATCTTTGTTCAATAGTTTTCTCTCAAACAAACCTCATAGTGGGTCATTTTCACAATACAACCAAAACAGTATACATCCTCAAACTTCACCTAAAAATACAATAATGTGAAACTTAAAATAATTAATAGCATTTACAATTGGTCTAACGAATCTATTTATTGATATGCAAAAAATTTATAGTTGGAATTGATGGACATATATATGGGAGCACCCATATTGAAGTAGATGTATATACAACATGTAATACACATAATCATCATGTGGGAAAATATGACACACACACACACACCAAAACACTCTTGCCCTGCAGAGTATGCAATCAAAAGTTCTATAAAATCCATAGTGAACAACATGACTTGTAATTTCTTGGAAAATGCCATGAATTAGAAAGTCATGACAAAAACCACAAAATTCATAGAATCTTCTTGCATTCTTTGTAGTGAAAAATAGCTCCTCCTTTTCTTCATCGTCACAATCTCAAATGTAATACATGGTTCACAAATATCTGACCAATGAATTACATAACCCATGATTACAATTATCTAGATTTCTATCTGCAAAAACAACATGCTCACTAGGGAAAATAGTTTTATGTTAATCAATTACATGCCATGAGCTTAATTCATATAGGCTTCATGAAACATTTCACACTCTTGACACCCTACTCCTTAATCACATCAATTGTTTCATAAAGCTTTTATGCATCAAGCTCATTCCTCCTGTCATGAATGGTAAGTTTTTTCTCACACAAGGGTTAATCCATGTTGGTGTTGTTGTACGGTGATACGAAAGGAAGTAAATTTAATGTTCAATGTTGTACTATGACAAAGTATAAAATAATACACATGAAAATGGTCAAAAATAACATGTTGGGTTATTGATATGGGAACATTATATAGTTGGCAGCAATGAATATATTCTTTTGGAGGAGTTGTGCTAAATTAGATGTATATGCGTCATGTAATTGATATGATCACCATGTGGAATAAAGAACTCATAAAGTGTCATCCCAAGTAAAACATATTGAAACATAGAGAATATAATAGGTGAACTACAATAATGAACATACCATTATGCATAAGTGGGGAAAACAACATCATGAAACATATTGATAGAAGACAAGTGATCTATGTAACAATTGGCTTGTCAATTCAAAATTGGAGCTACATTGTGTGGCACTAAATATTATAGAGAAATAGAGAAATTCTAAAACAACTGTTACAAAAAAACTCAAGAGTGACAGGTAAATAAGAGATGATTGAAAACCCACATTAAGTAGAACCTTAATAAATGTATGAAAAAATACACAAATGCATAAAATTGAAAGTAGCCCAAAGGTATAGATCAACACCATGTTTGCAGTTCATAGCAGTCTACCAAATTTTAGAATTTACAAGAGGTAAACTATGGCAATGAACAATTTGTCACAGGGACCTTCAAGTAGATGATGGGGAAAAAATATGATGAAAGATATTGATTGAGGACAAGCAATCTATGTAACAGTTAGCTTGTCAATTCTAAATTCGAGCTAAATTATTTGGCACCAAATATTATCGACAATCAAGCAAATTGTAAAAAAAATATTAGAAAAACACATGAGCACCATAGGAAGATGATAGATGAGGAACAACCCACATTAAACATAAAATTATGATAATGAATAGTTTGTTATGGGATAAAGAATATCATGAAATATATTGATATAAACGAAGAAATCTTTGTAATAGTTAGCTTGTCAATTCTAAATTTGAGTAACATTATTTGGCACTAAATTGTACCATAGAAAAATGGATCATTGAAATTTTAATGGTATTTTAATAGGTCTTTCTCTGATGATGCTTGACATATTTTTCTTTGATTTAATGTTGCAATGTAACTTCTACATTCACATTAGGTCCTTAAAATTCAAATAATGATGTCTTGTGAAGGTGTTGTCCAGTGTTTTAACACATTTCTACACTTTTCTAGACTATTTTCATTATAATTCATCTAAAAATCACCTTTTTATCCTTTATCAATACCTATTTTGAAGTGTTGTAAAGTCTTGTAACAAGCTTTCACACTTTTCTAGGCTCATTATCACTATTTATGCCTTTATTATGCTTTATATGACCCCTTTATGCACTCATAAGACTTAATTAAGTGTATTTTTGAATGTAAACCTAACAAACAACATTAAATGCAACTTAATTCATGACACCAACTTACAAGCCTAAGGTGGGACCCATTATCCATGGGTGGCGAATGAGTCCCCCTTGACTCAAAATTCAAAATAATTCAAAATTTGTTTTGGTTTTTTATTCAAAAATACCTTATGTTGGCCTATGATATTGTATTATTGGGTTTTTAGGGCATAAGTGTGTAAATAAGTGTTTTTCCATCCATTTTAAGCCACATTCATTCAAGTATTCACCCATTTACATTCATTCACTCATTCAACATCAATTAGCATTCTTGCATTCATTCTATCAAAGCATCATTGAATCAAGTATCTTGGAGCAACCATTGACATATCTTTAGATTTCTTCAACAAGGTTGTGCTGAGTTTAGGACACTTGCATGTTGTTTATTCATCATTCCTTGTTCATTTCATTTCATTTCTTTATTAAGTGTTTGATTACCAAAGTGGGATTTGACCAAGGAAAATCCATATACTCTAACCCTTAACAATTTTCTCCCTTTTGCATGTGTTTTTGCATATTTTATATGTAGATTTGTTAAGCAAATAGGTGTTGAAAAGTGGAAAAAAATTCAATAAAGTGTTTCAATTCAACTAAACACTAATTCAAGCTTGGAGAAAACCTATAGCCCGTTTTCTACAGATTTGACTCAATCAACCCGACAAGAAGACAAGTGTAGATCTAAAGCTACAAGATTGACCTTTGAATTTATAGATTTTTGGAGGAGGATTGATTCACCATTAGTGGCCAATGAGTTCCACCTTAAGGCTAAAAAATGTTATTTTTTCATAATCCAGTTCCTGACAGTCGGAAAGCAGTTTCTGGTGTTTTTACTAGTAGGAGGACTAATTCGTCATTAGTGGTGAATGAGTCCCACTAGTGATTTACAATGGTTTTTTGTAGTTTTCAGAACCTCCAAGATTCAACATCTAATTCCTAGATGCACTTTGTTCAGCCTTTTTCATTTATGTTTGTATTTGTTCATGTTTTAGTTCACTTTTGCGTACCTCATTGTGTTTTCAAACATCACATATTTCATTAGTTTTTCATTCATAATCAGTCAATTTCATCACTTAGCTGCATCTAGATAATTTCATTTAGTCTTAATCATATCATACATTCCTCTATTTGAGTGAACTAGCTCAATTTTAGGGTTCTATCTATTTCCTTTTAGGTGAAAAACCCTAAGAGTGTAATTGAAGTCCATAGAACCACAAAATTGATGGTTCATTATGGTGAACCTACATTTTGAATGCATTAACTTTCTAATTTCAATTTCATCTTGCATCCTAGGTTTCTTTTGCATCAACATTCAATTAGATTTTGTTTTGTTTTTGCATCCTAGGGTTTCTAAAATAGCATTAGTGAAAGACTCATATAGCCTTCATTTTTGCATATCGAATCATTAAAAAACTAAAAATTTGCATTTGCATCTTCATTTTGCATCTGAAAAGCATTAAAATCATTTTAAATTTTTTTGAAAAACACAAAAAAATCTTATACTCAGACTCATTCGCCACCCTGGGTGAATCAGTCCACCTACACATTTTGAACTGCATTTTCTGGGTATTTTTAGCATTACAATTTTCTATTGTTACTTTCTATCATACTTTATAGATTTTCTATTTTCTCTTCTCTCTTGCATATTACTTTACTTTCATCATGGCTTTCTACTTTAATAAGTTTTGGAATTCATTGAAATCCTTAGGAGACATATCCAATTGTGCCTTTGGCTGTGATCCTAATGACCTTGAGCTTCCTCGTGCTCCTTCAACTCTAAATGAATTTCCTCCTCTTGCTTTTGACATCATTGGAGAAGATGATAATAGTATAACCAATTTCTTAAATTCATGCCTTGACAACCTTGAAGCCAATGCAACCTTTTACCCATCCATGAAGTCACAAGATCTTCCTACTGTTTCACCTCTTGACATGTTTGGTTATTTACATCCTAAAATGACCGAAGGACCTAAGTTCCCTCCCACTGGTGGACCTAGTTCCTGTACACAACCACATACTCACCTATTTTATGACAAAAAAGTTACAAACACACCAATCAACCTTGAAGAAACATATGGAAAAAGGCTTTACCATTTTAAGCAAACAAGGTTGTGACCAACAACCAAACATGACATTCACCAAATTTTAAAACAAAGACCAACAGATGAAAATGCAACAAGATTAGAATATCAAGATCATCCTCATGACAACAAGCCTCCTTTTGAACATTGGAGACTTTGAGATGATATTGGAAAAGAAAAAAATAGTAGGTTTCTATTTTTATTAAGTTAGCATTTGCCATGTATGGGCATGAAATCTTATAGAGAGCTCCAAAATGGTGAATTAAATACAAAGGTGAAGAAATCACTTCAATACTATTTTTTCATTTGTAAGATATTAATTTGTGTCTCAAATATCACTTGTAAAATATTCAAAGTATATTTTGAGGTACCTAGAGATCCTGGGCGGGCCTCAAAAATGGTAAAAAATAAGGTATATTAGAAATATATAGTTGCAACCCTTGTGCTCAATGTGCTCTTTCCAACAAAAGTGATGGTTTATCCATTTGATGCTCAAGTCAAAGGTTATGGCTCCCAAAAAATTGGGCTAAAATTTAGGAATTTTCTAAATTCAGTAAAAAGGATAATTGAATCTGTTGGGGGGGGGGAATAGAAATGATAGTTCATTGGAAAGTGAAAACGTCTTATAATGTGGTTACAAAGGAAGAGGGATTCATTTTGGATGAGAAGATAAAAAAAATTCTTACTTTTCAGCAAGGAACAAAGGTTGGGATTTCAGTGGCTGTTATTGCCATTTGCAGACTTGCATGTCTAAGTTTTTGCATGTCTTTGTAGCCTAGATTTTAGTAATAGTGGTATTGTGACTAGATAGTTGTAATGCATTTTATTGCACGTATGTAGATGATTTCTAAGAATATAATAAAGTTAAATGTTTTTTCTTCTTGACTGTTATTTTCCATGTAAGGTGTGTTCGAGGGAGAGTCTCCCTTCATCACAAGAACAACTAGAGTTAAAGATGATTAAAGGTAGCTTTTTAATTACAAAAAAGTTAAGAATTGAAAAGAAAATATGCAAAAATAAAATACTTGATATGGTTTCAACCATGGTCTACAGGGAAAACCACCATGCAATTTAGATAGATTTGATATAATGATAAATAGATATATTTTTTTTATTCAAAGATTTATTGAACCAACATGAAATAATTAAGATAAAGAACAAAGAGTATTACCAATATCTAGGGCTGCCCTTAGTAATATTTTTGATTAATTTGGCAATTGAGAGCTAATTATGAAGCTAGATTTTCTACATGTAAAGAGATCGCAATAACCAAGAAGCTTGTCTATTTGTATTGTTTGAGTAGCTATGGAAATTTTGACAAAGCTTTCACTAGACGAGGGAGAGAGAAATATCTTTAAAAAGTGAGGATCAATCATACCAAATGAGAAAGATGAAGATTTTTATTTTCTCAAATAGGTGGGAAGAGGTGTTACTTTTTGTTTGGGTATTACAACACATATCATAAATAATCCATGTTGAAAGTGTATTTCTAAATTTTGAAAATGTATCTATGTTAGCACATCTCATATGTCCATGTGTAACACTATAGTCCAAAAAAATTTTGTTGATTCTCAAACTACAAGTTGGTAATAACATATGCTTTTTGGTCATCAAATACAATCTTTGAAATCAACATATAATAGTATTATGATTTATTCTAAAATCTAGACCATTTTAAATTGTAAATTTGAAATTGCAAAAGTATGCAATTTCGGACACTATAGTCAAGTGTGGTTGTTTTGCTAGATTTCATTTTATACTCAATGTACTTGTAGCTTTTGCAATCAACCATCTTGATCATGTTAGGGTCTTTGTCTCTCAGAATATATTATTTCGAATTTCCACATCTTTTACAAAGTTCCTAAAGCATTTCATCATATCATCCATATTCTTATCATATTTACCACACTTGATGGAGACGATGAAATCGCTAACACATTTACGAGGTGTATTTTCAACACCATTAGTTTCCTTTCTTCTCTTTTAGAAGACCTAATATTAAATATCAAATTCAATGTGGTGATGACATCAAGAAGTTTCAAAGTCTTTGTTCAAGTTCACATAGTAAGGCCTTAGCATCTCAAACATACATTGCCAATCTTCATATGAGGATTTTCAACATAAAATTTTGTGTACATCCCATATTGAGTTATACCTAATAATATTTTCTTGCATGTTTTACATACTCATTTTACCCAATCCTATATTTAAAAAAATAAAAATTATGAAGCACAAGAATCTTCATTCCAATAGTCACAAAATATCCTCATCACTACATCATTAATCTTTTTGAATTGAAGAACTCTCCACATTAAAGCCTTACAAACTTCTACAATATTATCATCTAAAATCCTTCTTAGTTTACCCCATCTCATTAGAATTTAAAGACACATTCACACAAAATATATGTAAGAAATTGTATCTAACATTTTTTAAACATTTTTAGATTTACTATCAAAACCAACATCACTCTCCTTCAAATATTTTTGTCAATAAAAAAATATGATTTAAGAATTAAATATAAGAGCCCTTTTCCTCTTTCTTATAACATCTACACCCAAACATAATTTTCAATGTAATCTTGGTTAAATGTTCCCTATGTCGCTCTATAGACTTAGATATTTTGTACTGGTCCATTTATTTTCCAACTATTTAACCTTTCAGCTCTTACCATAGGTGAGCATTAACTAGGAAAATTTTAAGAATATGAAAAAAAATCCTCAATATTGACTCTTCAAGCAAATAGTTTAAGGTTGAATCACGTGTCAAGACTGATATTGGATATAGAATACAAGTTTACCTGCAAGTCTGACTTCTGGGCGGACTGGGAAAAATCTAACAGAACTTGTATAACCACCTGTCAGTCTGTGACGCTTCCCTACGTAATCCTTACTTCACAGATGTGTGAGATCTAAACTAGTAAAAGCCAAAAAAATCTTCAGCAGTTTCTAGATAAAGGTATCTGTCAAAGTATTATACAAATCTAATTTAAAACTATTAAATCCAAGCTTAACCCTTCCAAAAAAATGGCTGTCAATAGGAATAGCAGGATTAAAGTAGTCGTTGCTCGATTCTTTGTGTTGAAATTTCTCAAAGTTGAATAATTGAACTATTTTACAAATGTTTTTGTTTTCGTTTTTCCCATTCCTTTTCATTTCTTAATTATTTTATTTGTAGAGAATTTTATGGTAAAATGATATTTTTTGGTTAGTCAAAACTGATGAAAACTGTAACTAAGGTTTTGTGATTTTTATTTTTTTTATAAATATTTTATTAGAGAAAGCTTTAGTTTGACAAGTCTGTTTTCGATCTTTATATACCTTTCAAGATTTTTTTCTGATTACACGTGGTATGTAAGATATTTCATCACAAATCAGAGTGAAACACGAACGTAGTTTTGTCTGTTAATGTTGAAGCTTTGAACTTCAAATTTTCATAAATCCCATTGTGAGACAACGGAGGATTTAGTCTAAAAAATGCCAAAAACTAACTATGTACGGACAGGTTTTAATATTAATTTATAAACGACATGTTTGACAGTAATCCAAATATCATTTCCAGATGAGATTAGGATGATATCAATTTTTTTCATAACTACCGATCAAAACAACTAAAATTAGTATTTGACAGAAAACTATGTGAGAATTTTCAGTGTTTTATAAATGAAAGAGCCCACGTGAAGGATGAAATTTTCTTAGGGCTACACGTGAAATCCTTGATTCAAAGTAAACAAGTTTTTTTAAAAGTTGGAATCCTTTTTAATATATTGTCTTATAAAATAAGAGTTTTCAAAATAACAACAGTTTCAAATAAATCGTTGAAATACAAAGCATACATTGTAGTTTTAAAGGAGGTTAATTGAATCATTCTTTCTTCCACACGATTTCTTTCGAAATTTTTATTAGATAGGGTAATGAGAGTTGCCTATCCATTTTGTTACTCTTCAACATGTAAATAATTAAAACATTTTGCTTTGGAAGCAATTTAATTATAATAGTTGCTTGTTTAAAGTGTATATTCTTAAAAAATTTGTCACATCAAGATATAGGTCTATTTTTTCTACTACATAATTGGTAATGAAAAGTAGTTTCGATTGAGAAAATAATTGTATTAGTGAGATAAAAGGGATAAAGTAGTATCGATATTCCCCTTAGGAAGGACTATACTCTTAGCTCAAGATAGGTCCTCCAATTATTGTAGAAATCTTGTAGATGTTGAAAATTCTAGAATAGCTTTCTTGACTTAAAGCTAAGCTATAAGTAAACAAGGGGAGTGATAACAATATTTTTAAAAAGAGAGAAATTGTAAAAAATATTTTTAGCATTTATATAACTCCATTTCTAATTTTTATAAATGAAAAAAATAGAAGACCAAAGAAAAATCTAGTAATGTAAGAAATCCACTAAGTTGTATTCCAAAAGAGAGCAACTCTGAAGATTAAAAAAAATTGGAAAGGAAAGAAAAGACAATGGAATCACTTTTAGTGAACCTAAGCCCAAGGGAAAATTTAAAAAGGATGTTTGAAATTTGATGGGCATTTATCGTGAGCAATGCTAGTAGGGGAAAGACCCCTTCCTAATGATAAAACCTAGTAGATTAATAACAAAAGGAAGTTCACAATATTAAGTTGTATATGAGCTTGGAAAATGTTGTTGATTCTAAAATTTCATTTGTGAGGGGAAGAATTCAACCCCCATGACATGTTGACCTTACTATCAATCAAAGAGAAAGAACATACTACTTTATAGAGAAGACTAAGGCTATAGAACTTAAAAAAAACTCAATTCACCATGTTCTTAGAGGTTGTTGTAGGAGCTAAAGATTAGCTCAATACCCAAGACTAGCTACAAAATAATGAAAACCTTCAATAATAGAGTATACAAGAAATGAGTTAGTTTGATATTAAGATCTATGATCTATATATAATACAAAGTGTACAATAGCCTTTCATATATAGAGAAGGTGAAAAATAGGATTAAACAAGATTATGACATGTGTCTCAATCCTATAATATGTGAAAATTAACTCAACTTATTATCCAATGACCTAGGATAAAGTATTAAATTTCGTGATAAGATAAGATCACAAGGCACCTAAGACTTCTAGAAAGATTTGTCAAACCTAAGTAAACTTAAGATGTACATAGGACCTACTAGTGAACTAGTTAGGAAAATTACCTATTTACAACAACACCCCCCTTAAGTGCAACTTAGGAAGTAGATTATTATCTTAGGGAGTAGATTATTATGAAAATGATGTAAAGATGCAAAGATGAGTCCTTGCTAATAGGCCATTCAAGGTACCTACTGTAACATAGAATTTGTCTCCACTAGGGTTTTATGACCTAGCGCAACAATCTTCTATACTTCACATTCAAGGATGACCCTAGAGATCTCATCCCAAGAGTGGAATAGAAGCAAGAGATCTAAAAACAGGGTATCCTAGGGTATAATTTGAGATTAGAAGAGGGGTTCACCACCAAGTTTAAACATGGAAAAGATAATGACATGCGAGATGAAATGTAAAACCTAGTTTCATGCAATGCTTCACTAAATGACTTGGAAATGCAAACAAAGTAGAACAAGAAACTATAAAATAGAAAGTGTGCACCTGGAAACTTGTTGGAGATGAAATGGAGCTTTAAAATCCTTAAAAACTTGATTTTTTGGCCTAGTGGGACCCATTCTGTATTCTAGGTGAATTGTTCTGAGATCTTGGTCTCTATATAGGATCAAGTTTATCTAAATGGGTATCCAAATCAGTGAAGCTCTCTAAAAAAATCATACAGTCAGACTCATTTGCCACAACTAGGGGATTAGTCCCTTTTTTTGGTGAAGTTTCTTAGGAGTAGAATCTTGAACTAAAACTTTGCAAGCCTCTGATGATAGATAAAATAAGCACTTTCCCACTAGTTTTATGAAAATTAGATGGATATTCTTCCCTAGATCTAAATTTCCATGTGTCTTGACAACTTTTACTGACAACTTTGACAAAATTTGCAACTTTACCATTTTGGTTCCATTGAAGGCTTCAAATCCACTTTTCTTCAATCTACGAACTTGAAATCACACAAAGAGAGGGAGAAAAAATTGTTGATTATTAGGGAATGGGGGTTTATCTTGGTCAAAACCCATTTAACCAATTAAACCAAATGATGAAATAAGATAATGAAGCATGGACATGAAATCATGCAATTAGAACCTTGCTATGATGATGGATCCTACATTGTTGCAACAATTGATGAATAATTTTGTGCTTGAATGCTCTTAAATGCACTTGAAGGAACTTGAATGCTATTATGAACTCAAATTTCCATTAAGAATGTTCTTAGGAAAGTATTAGGTGAAAATGAGTGAAAGAACCTTCTATTTATAATTAATTAGGCAATAATTCTTGAAATTACAACACTACAAGCCGACATCAAATCTAGGAGAACAAATTCCCACTAAAAATTTGAATTAAATTCAAATTTTTGTCACATAGGAATCATTCTTCCAAGGTGTAAAACCATCTTTGGGACCCAAAAATCTAGGTGGGACTCATTCATCCTAGATCACTAAATCTAGGCCACACAAGCCAGAAACACCTAAATTATGATTGGTTACTACTTTGTGTCAAGATTATCCTAATAAGGATGCAATAAATGAGGCTTGTGGATGCAAAATAGGGCCAATTAAAGAATAAGAAATCCCAATTATTAATGAAAATCCTATAGAAGTGTGAAAGCTTGTTACAACACTTTACAAAACTTCAAACAAGGCATGATTAAGGTTGATTATTATTAAAATTATTTTATGACAATTCACATCACTTTAGCAAGGTACAATTTAAATCCATTAGTTCACAAGGGCCCAATACCTAATGTGAATGTGTCAACCACATTAAAACACTAAATCAAGGAAACATTAAGACAAAATCCACAAGGAGGACCCAAATGAGTGTGAAAATGTCAAGGGATGCATTTTTTGACACTACAAAGCTTTGACTATTTTTTCAATGCAATGTAGATCACATCTAGGTTGTTTGTTTGAAAAAAACATATTCACTTTGAGGTGACAAAAATCCTAGCTATACATTGGGTGAGATTTCCTATAAGGTGAGAAACATACACTCATGGCTAGAATGCACTCACACACATGCAAGCGGACATGGGGAGAGTCATGCCTCGATTGGGCTTCCCACTCAAACCATACAAAAGTTATAGCTTCTAATAATTTTAAGAAGGTGCCACACAAAAAATGATTTTTGAGCTTCATGAGACAAGTAAAACTTTGTATGCTTGGAGCTCATGAATAAATTGGATGGCTCTACAAGCATGCAAGCTGTGTTATGCAATGTGGCCATATAACAATTGTTGTAAGTGCCAAAATAGTGTAAGGTATGTTCAAAGGGGATTTTCTTAGTTCATACAAGGTCTCTTCTTAGGGAACATTGTTCCTAATGTTTCCAAGAGAGTACAAGTCAAAGAATTATCACATTCTCAAAGGAAATCAAGCCTAATGACACCACCAATAAGAGGACACATCACAAGAAGAAAGAAAATCGCACAATGAAACATGAGTTTCAATGTATGCCCTCACTTTAAAGTGGTTTCTAACACCATTAATATGATCAATTGATTTAAAGTAGAAGACATGAGGGCTTATTCAAAAATCCCTATGCCAAGTCATATGTTTTTGATAAGCTACATGATGAAAAAGGTAGTATGTCACATGTAAACCAACTTAACACATGTCATCCACATCCAAAGCTTGATCTTATATGTTCATGAAAGGACATTAGCTAGCCGAAAGAGGAAACAAAAAGAGACATATGAGGACAAAGTTGACCAATCCATTGCCCCCATTTAGTGTAGGAAAAGGACAAGCCAAACAAGATGAAAGTAAGTATGAGTTAGAGGAATTAGGTGCTTCAACTCAAGGAAGAACACCACAATCCTTGAGATGTTGAATTTTGTTGTTTAAAGCCTTACATTCATTAGTATAATGACTATTAATTCTTTGATAGGTGCAAAACGAATGTTTACAGTTAAATTTCTTTCATATTCTTGGAGGAAGAGATATTAGATGATACTGGAAGAGTCCCGAGAAGATATTCTCTTGATCAATATTAGAAGGTGTTCCTTTAGTTTGCAAGATATCATACATGCATTAAAGGATAAGGCTTTAGATGAGAAGGGAGATAAAGGTGGTAAACCTATATTTTTCTTCAAAGAGTATGGTATGTTGTTTTGCTTTGTGTGTTCACTATATCCATGTGAAGGAGCAATATTGTATATGATACCTTAACAATATTCCAATTTAGATGAAGGGGGTTTATGCTTTTGAGAAGGATTGGATTCTTCACAAGAACTCAAATCCTTATTAAAGTTACGTGTCATTCCTTCATGAGGGATGGGAGTTATATAGTCCCCATCACCACCATGGGGTAAGTTGTAGAACTAAGTTGATTGAATGAAACATGTTGGTTATTTTTTAAGAACCAAAGTAATCTTCATAAATACCTATGGAAATTTCCATTTCCAATAATCAATACTCCAAGGGGATTAGCCAATGAATGAGTGGAAGCTGCAAGACTTCTACTCCTACACTTTGGGCTCTATGAAACCTGAGAGGGTGATCCCACAATGTATACTCAGGAATTCATACAATTATAATTAAATACATTGTCAATAACAAATAATTCTCATAAAATTAGTCAACAACATAGAACATCAAATAAGTGGGAAACTCATTTATCAATGTCCTATACTTGGAGCATGAGAAGGAAAAACTTAACACCAAACAACTACAATGGTATCCATTTGAGAATTTTTAAATTAAAAGTGATTGGTTGATGAATCAACATAGAAACTGAGCCACAAATACTTTTCAAGAACCAATGTATTTACCCCAAGAAGCAGAGTCAATATCAACCTATATAACCAGATAACAACTCAATAATAGCAACATATAGACACAAGATATATGACATTACAATATTACCCTATTACATTCATGATTATTACTACTTACAAATATCCTAGCACCTGATTTTATGAGTTACTGATCTTGTCCAAGAATTTACAATAATTCATTGAATAAATAAGCAAGAATGAAATCAACCATCCATTGAGAAATAATAGAGACAAACAAAAGGAATCCTGGATTGCTTTCATTCATAACTCATAAAATGAGTACAAGGAGAAACAATAGCCATGAAATCAGTATCACTTCGTATTGTATTTTCTATACTATTATCAAAATTACATACATAACATTGAACTCCAACTTAAGATAAAAAAATCTAAAACATACTTAGTATTTCCCTTACAATTAATAGTGTTAATTGCAAAAAAATGAACCCCTACTTTTTGGCCCTAAATTCCTTCTTATAGAAACAAAGGAGAAAAATAAGCCTCAAGCTAGACAGTACACATGTCAAAACCCTATTGGACCACTATAACAAAAATTTTCCCATTTAGTTACAATGCATTACCAAGAGGTGGGAGACATATGCAAAAATGAAAGTAGTCTTCATTCATTGTTGGAGATCTGGTTCAATTTTCAAAATGGGTACAACAAAATAGTTACCTCAAATTTTGTGCCCATGCACAAAAACTGAAATAAGGAAAGCATGAAAGAAACAAAAAGGGAAAAGTAAAGATATATTTCCACGTCTGCAACTTGGTCATCAATTCAACTTGGATAAGATGCACTATATTTTCCATACTTTATCAAAAGCATAATATGTACTAAATCCAAGCTATGTAGTGCATTCCCATCTATCCATTATTTATCATGACTGTAAATTTAAAAATTTCAAATTACTAACACACCACATTTTATGTCATAGCCCCCACTCATTCCAAGTACTTGCCTTTCCATGCTAGGAATTCCTCTTTAGTGGGCCAATCAAAATCCATGACTTCATCAACATTCTGTCTATAAGGTGCTTACTTGGTAACAATTTGTTTAGATTCCTTATCAAACTCTAGTAGGACAGTCTCAGCATGAACTAACATATCCATATTTCTCTTCAGTGTCTCCATATCAAATTTCTGAGAAATTGACATAGCCTGATCTGAAATAACCCGATTCGTTTCATTTTTCCACTCATGTAGATTCTTAATGCTATTATCATCCCTTAAAATGGATGAAAGAAGGACATGATTTGAATGCTCCTTTATTTTATTCTCCAATGGTTGAATATTTCCCCTATATCCTTCAGTCTTCCCTACAAGAACTATAGTAGGTTTAAAATTTTTAGGTGGATTGGGATCCTGCTTATCTCCAATTCCCATCAATATCAAATCTTGCTTCCTAGGGATCCAAATTTCCATGAGTGGAATGGATCTTTCTTTGTCAATGTAAAAATTCTTGATAGCATCCACCATAGATGAATAACTATAGTGAATAATATTCAACTTGTTATTCACTCTTCTATTCAAGTGTCCTAGCACTTTTGTGACAATCTTTATATTACTCTTGAAAGTATCCATGTCATGATTGTGACATTTCTCTTTGTACTCATTTGGCTTGCTAAGAAACTCATCCCTATTGATATCCCCTTTAGCCTATAGCCCTTTAGATGTATTGGGTTCTACTATTAAAATTGACACATTCCCCATGTTATATGGTACAATGGCCCAAGAAGAACATACTTCAGCAGTAAACTCTCAAGGTACAACTTCTTGTGCAATAGTGGGGAAGCCAACAAAAATTTTCTTAGGATTTTTAGGTTACAATATTTGTAATATATCCCCCAAGAATTCTACCTTTTTCTCCAACTGCATATTATCCCACTCAAGGTATCCATACATAACTAACAAGTTATTGCATTCTATTATGAGCTTATCCTTTTCTATAGTCACAGATTCTATAGTGGCCCTTGTGAATTGTGCAACATGAATTGAAATATTGGTAGCTTCTAAGGATGATGTTTCTAACACTCTTTTTATTATTATGCCTCCACTATAGTTAGGTGTAGGCTCAACAATATCGGGCTTTCTTGTGCTTGGGGCTTAAGACCATATAGCCAAGGCTTCCCAATCTTCACTGTAAGTAGACCCCTATAATGCAAGTGTACCTTCTTCCTCTGTATCATAGAGAGGCCTATCAAATTTATTTATTGTGTCAAAATCTATGGTAGAAGCAATATCCCATTTTGGTGGAAACAAAATTCCCTTAGCACTTAGCAATTCTCAATCTTCCTTTGTAGTCATTTTCTAGCATCTAGTTCTCATTTCATTTAACACCTTTTTCTGGATGATAGTATTTAGCAATTCTAGGTGAAGGTTTCTTTCTATAGCCATAATTTTTACATATTCATCTCTTTTATCCCTATATGCAAATTCCATCAAATCTTGAATCTGTATAAATGAGTTATCATCTAAGAAATTTGCACATGCCTCAACCTGCATATCATCTCTTCCATTGAGACTAGTGAGATCAACTTTACTCAATATTTTTCCCAATTGATGTGTTACCCTTACAATAGGTGCAGTGGGAATTCCTTCTTCTATTTACTATTCTAACACCCAAATATCATCATTTGAGCCTTCATCATCATAGTCCACTAGACCAATGGCTTCAACCTTTTTCCTTTTCAATGGTGGCTCCCTAGGTGGTAATTTACTAGGTGGTGGAGAATCCATGTTCACAATTTTACGATCTACCAACCTTGGTGGAGATGGAAGTGGTACTTGTGGCACGGGAGAAGGTGAGGCTTGTTTTCCTTTTGATGAGATGTAGTAGCTTCATCAATTTTTATTGCTTTACTCTTTCTCCTTACAAATAATTTTATTCTTGGTTCCTTAGGGGCTTGTGATGTAGATTCTCTTTCTATAGTAGGGATTTCTCCTCTACCTAGTCATTCTAAAATTGGATCTTTACCATTATCTTTACCTATCACCACTTTAGTTTCAAGGTGGCCCACTATTGAATCAAAATTCCTTGCTACATGCTCCACCTTTTGTATTATATCCTCAACCTCTGGGAGAATTTTGAAATCAGGTTCTTCTTGCTTTATGTTTCTCTACATTTTATTGAATGCAATCCATATTTCTAGCCTTTTTTCCTACTTCAAAGTGTTTGAAACATTTCTTATTACATTTTCTACATACTAGAAAATGTGGAAAATTTTGTAGCTTTTTTTTCTCTCTTTCAGCTAAGCCATAAAACCTTCAAGGTCATATTTGATCCTCTCAACTGACCTCTACATGTAGTAAGTTTTAAGTATATCAGGGATGTTATTCCAACCTTCCTTGGTCATTATAAAATTAAAAAACAAATTTGTACAAAGGAAATAAAGTTCCTTTTCCTTGATTCAATAAGTTTTCATTTTATACACTTCCCAGTTGCTACATAACTTCAAGGAAACCAATTCTTTTTAGCATAAAGTTTGGAAGCAAGTGAGCTACTACCATGGAACCATATACTCTGAAGATAGTATAATCAGGGTATGAAATAACATCCCCCCAATCATGATCAACTCCTAGCATAGGATTTATATCCTTGGGTCTTAAGAAATCATATAGAGCTATGAGAATTCTTGGTAAATGCACAATCTAGACCCTCTTTAGTTTAGAAGCAAACAAATTCTGGAATGTCACATAGTCATATGTCCTATCATCTTTGTCCAAGACTATGGTCCAACATTGTACAAGAAAATCCATGTCACCCATCTTTCTTTCGAAGACAATGCTATGTCTAAAGTAAATTGCACCCTTGTATAGAAACATGTGCATCAACAATGTGAACCAATAATTTTGTGGTTGACTATAGACTTCTCTTGAACTCTTAGGATATTTCACTTAAAAGGAGAGAGATAGAGCCCAAAAATTGAAGTGGTTCACTCAAATAGAGGATTTTGTGATGTGAGTATGACTAAATTCAATGTTATAAATACAATTAACTAATGAAATTGATTGACTATCGATATGCAATGTATAAAATATGCAATGCTTGAAAACATAGTGAGATATACAAGAATGAACTAAAACATGAATGAATGCAAAAAAGAGTTGAAGGAAGGATGAACAAAGTGCGCATGGGTAATGAATGTTGAATCTAGAATGATCTAAATGCTAGCAAAAATCAGTGAAAATCACTAGTGGGACTCATTTGCCACTGATGATGATTTAGTCATGCTACTGGCAAAAACACCTAAAATACGCTTTCAACTATTGGGAACTAGAATATGACAGAATTTTCTTTTTCAGCCTTAAGGTGGGACTCATTTGCCACTAATGGTGAATCAATCCTCTCCAAAAATTCTATGAAATCAATGACCAATTCTATAGCTCTAGATCTACACTTGTCTCCTTGTTAGGTTGATAGACAAAAAACTATAGAAAATGGACTGTAGGTTGTCTCCAAGCTTGAAATAGTGTTGATTTGACTTGAAACACTTTTTTGGCTTGTTGACCACTTTTAGCACCTAATTTCTTAACAAATATGCACACAAAATTATGAAAACACACATGCAAGAGGTGAAAAATGGTTAGGGGTTAGAGTATAGGGATTTTCCTTGGTCAAATCCCACTTTTGTAATCAAACCCTAATGAAGAAATGAAATGAAATGAATAAGGAAAGATGAATAAACAACATGTAAATGTCCTAAACTAACCACTACCTTGTTGAAGAAATATGAAGATATATCAATGGCTACTCCAAGATGGTTGATGTTTAATTGATTGAAAGATGCTTGAATGTAATTAGTGGATGAGTAAACTTGATGAATGATTAAATGAATTAGAAGTAAAATGTGAACAAAATCACTTATTTATACACTCTTGTGCCCTAATAACCCAATGATACATCATCGTAGGCCAACATAAGGCAATTTTGAATAAAAATCCAAAAGAAAATTTGAATTATTTTGATTTTGGAGCCAAGAGGGACTCATTTTCTACCCATGGAAAATGGGTCGAACCCTTGGCTTGAAAGTGGGTGTCGGTAATTAAGTCACATTTAATATTATTTTTGGGCTTACATTAAAAAAATGCACTTAAATATGCCTTACGAGTGCATAAAGGGGTCAAATAAAGCATAAGAAAGGTGTACATAGTGAAATTAAGTGTAAAAAAGCATGAAATTTTGTTACAAGACTTTACAACACTTCAAAATAGGAATTGAAAAAAGAGGAAAATGTTATTTTTAGGTTAATTATAATCTAAAGAGTCTAGAAAAGTATAGAAATATGTTACAACACTTCACAACACCTTCAGAAGATGTCATATTTTGAATATTTAGGACCTAATGTGAATGAATAAGTTACATTGCAACATTAAATCAAAGAAAAATAGACCAAGCATCATGAGAGAAAGGCCTAAAAGACCATAAAAAATGTTAATGGTCCATTTTTCTATTGTACATTTAGCCCCCACTTTAGTGAGAGGATGAACTTGCTTCAAACTCACACTAAAGTAGCCATACATATTGAGAGAGAGGTCCAAATGAAATTATGTTGGCAAGATGGAATGGAAATAATCAAGAGGGATGGTCAATCCCCTAGGATGATCCCATGGAAAACTAAACATAATAACAAAGGAACACATGATGTGGATTAGAAAAAGAAAAGGGAGAATTGGATCAAGCTTTAATTGTTTGTCCAACTAGTCATGTATTTGATCTAGGATGTTTGTGAGAGAAAGAGAATGCATACTCACTCTAGGGTGACAGAACTTATGGTAGTCTGCCAAGTGAGAAGACCCAAAAGGTGAAGTACATATGCTAGTTGATATGCACTCACAAACACATAAGTTGCTATAGGGAAAGTCGTGTTGCTGAATGGGCTTCCTGCTCAACCATATTAAAGTTATACCTTCTAATAACTTTAACAAGGCACCACAAGGGAAAATGTTTCTTCGTGCTTCATGAGGCAGAAAAAGCTTCACATGCTTAGAACTCATGAAAAAATGCAAAGGTACTATAGGCATGCAAGTTGCATTATGCAAGGTGGCAAAAATGTAAAATAAAAAATGTAAAAGATGTTCAAAAGAGTCTTGTTAATTTCATGCAATGTCTATAACTTAGGGAACCTTGTGTCTAATATCTCAAGGAGATGAGCAATCAAAGAATAAAATATTCACAACTTACGGGATGCAGTGTGTCATATCAGGCCATCAAGAGGAATGTAATATGCTAAGATAGATCACACTTATGGAGGACATCACTCCCAATGTCATACACAAAGTCACAAACATATCATATGAAGTGAAAAGGCTACACTAAAAACCAAGAATGAAAATGAATTATGCCAATGTATGCCCCCCACTTTAAAGGAATTTCTAAACACCATTCTATGATAAATTACTTTAAAGTAGCAAGGGAAAAATGCAAAAAGAGAAACAAGACATGAGAGCCAACTTGGAAAGCCCCTATGCCAAGTTATATTTTTTGAGTAAGGTTGCTGCATGTAAATGAAAAAAAATTAAAAGAAAGGTAGGCTGACCCACAAAAAGTAACACACCAAACACATAAGGGGTCTATGAATTTGAGGTCAGTATGTTCGTTGCTACAATTTTTTTATTAAAGAGCTCAGAACTATCATCATTCCCCAAAGCACATAGAACTGGAAGACTAACACAAAGAGAGAAAAAATGAAAGAAAAAAAATTCTATTTTGAGTCAACATGGAAGATACATTGTGGTATCAATGCTTTGCTTCATCCCCAAAAGGAAAAAACAACACAAAAGAGAAAAAGGAAATGTAAAATTTATGACATATAGAAGAATAGAGGTACAAATAGAGGAATTTAACAAAGAGAGAGAACATCAAAAACACATTATGGGGGAACACAATATGCACATGAAAGAAAAATGAAAATATAAAAGGAACGAGTAATGCATATGTAAGCTAGCCATTAATGAATTTATTGAATTCAAAATCTCAAGTAATATAAGTGGAGGATGGGTAACGTAGTAAAGAGACAAAAGACAAATGCATTACGAGGACAATGCTAACAGCCTCTTGCTCCCACAGAGTGTAGGGTAAGAATGAGCCAAGTTAGGTGATGGAAAAGGATCATGCAATAGTGAGAATTAAAGATTCTACAACTATAGCATGAAGAGAGGATTTGTGTTTAAGAGATTATAGAAAAGTAGTTAGTATCAATGAAGTGATACTTGTCCAGTATGTCCTTCACTGTTCAACATTCTTTGGTTCGATGTCCAAGAACACGATGATATTTACAATATGGTATGTTAGAATATTTAGGATGAATGACCAACCTATTCATAGGTTGTAAGAGTATAAGACATTTGTTTAAAAGCAATTAAAGTATCCTTTCACATTCAGGTGGGGGATGAGTAGGAAAGTTGAGTTTCTTCAAATTTTAAGGTCGTTTTCATTTCCTAGACTCTCCTTTTTCATGAATGGAAGGAGGAAGCGGAGACATGGGGATCCTAGCATCCTTGGCATGAGAATAAAGTAATGGTTGTTCTCATGGAAAGAGAATATTCAAGTCAAGAGGAGAATCAAAGATCACTCTACCATCATCTTCAAGTCTCCAATACTCAAAAGGAGGCTTATTAGTATGAGGATCTTGATATCCTAGTCCTGTTGTGTTTTCTTCTGTTGGTTTTTTTTCAAGAAGTTGATGAATGTTATGCTCATTTGTTGTATCACAACATTGTTTACTTAGGATAGTAAAGCCTTTTCCATATGTTTCTTCAAGGTTGATGGGAATTCTTGTAACTTTTTTTATCATAAAATGGTTGAGGATGTGGTTGGTTAGAGGAACTAGGTCCACTTGATGAAGGCAACTTAGGTCCTTTGAATTGGTTTTAGGATGTCGGTGCCCAAAGTGATTAGGAGGTGCAACAGTAGGAAGATCTTGCGACTTCATGGATAGATAAAAGACTACTTTTTCTTGAAGGTTATCAAGACATTCATTTAAGAATTTGTTCATGCTTTCATCATCTTCTCCAATGATGTCTACATTGTGAGGAGGAAAATCATTAAGATTTGAAGAATCATGAGGAAGCTCAAGGTCATTAGGATCACAACCAAAGACACAATTAAACATTTCTACTAAGGATTTCAATGAATTCTAAAACTTGTTCAAAATAAATCCATGATGACAATTTATGCAAGGAAACTAACATGCAAGAAATAGAAGAAAACAAAGAATATGGAAAGTTTAACAGAAAGTGAGTAAAAAAATTTGCAATGTAGGAAATACCCAGAAAATGCCTAAAAATGCAATTTATAATGTATTGGTGGACTAATTCACCTAGGGTGGCGAATGAGTCCGGGTATGATATTTTTTTATGTTTTTAAAAAAATTAAAAATGATTTTAATGCTTTTCA
Organism: Sequoia sempervirens; assembly: GCA_007258455.2. Classification (NCBI taxonomy): domain Eukaryota; kingdom Viridiplantae; phylum Streptophyta; class Pinopsida; order Cupressales; family Cupressaceae; genus Sequoia; species Sequoia sempervirens. The sequence goes on along the minus strand of VDFB02270651.1, from coordinate 128,088,537 downwards.
CAAGCCAATTGAGGATACAAATGCAAAGTTTAAATTTTTCAAATATATAAAAATGAAAAAATGAAGTCTATATGAGTCTTTCACTAATACAATTTGAGAAACCCTATGATGCAAAAAAAAAACAATAACCTAGTTGAATTTTAATGCAAATGAAACCTAGGATGCAAGATGCAAAATATAAAGTGGTCTATAAGCAGGTTCACCAAAATGAACCAACAATTTTATGGTTGACTATAGACTTCTCTTGCACTCTTAAGATCTTTCACCTATAAGGAGAGATATAGAAACCCAAAAATTGAAGTGGATAAATGCAATGTTGTAAATGCAACTAACTAATGAAATTGATTGACTATTGATAAAACACCTATGAAATATGCAATGTTTGAAAACACAATGAGATATGAAAGAATGAAGTAAAACATGAATGAATGCAAAATCGAATTGAAATTGAAGGATGAACATAGTGCACCTAGGAAATGAATGTTGAATCTATAATGATCTAAATGCTAGCATAAATTAGTTAAAATCACTAGTGGGACTCATTTGCCATTGATGGCGAATCAATCTTGCTACTAGCAAAAACACCTGAAATAGGTTTCTGACTGTCGGGAACTAGAATATAATAAAATCTACTTTTTTAGCCTTAAGGTGGGACTCATTCGGCACTATTGGTGAATCAGTCCTCTCCCAAAAATTTTTGAAATCAAAGGTCAAATTTTTAGCTCCAGATCTGCACTTGTCTTCTTGTTAGGTTGACGGAGTCAAATCTGCAAAAAATAGATTGGAGGTTGTCTCCAAGCTTGAAATAGGGTTGATTTGACTTGAAACACTTTGTTGACTTGTTGGACACCTTTCAATGCCTAAATGCTTGAAAAATCTGCATAAAAAAGTCTACAAACACACATGCAAGAGGGGAAAAATGGTTAAGGGTTAGAGTATAGGGATTTTCCTTAATCAAATCCCACTTTGGTAATCAAACTCTAAATGAAGAAATGGAATGAAATGAACAAGGAAAGATTAATAAAAAAACATGCAAATGTCCTAAATTCACCACCACCTTGTTGAAGAAATCTAAAGATATATCAATGGTTGCTCGAAGATGCTTGATGTTTTCTTGATTGAATTATGCTTGAATGTAATTAGTGAATGGGTGAACTTGATGAATGATTGAATGAATTAGATGTAAAATGAGAACATCACTTATTTATACACTCTTGTGCCCTAATAACCCAATGATACATCATCACAAGCTAACATAAGGTAATTTTGAATAAAAACCTGAAAGAAAATTTGAATTATTTTGATTTTGGAGCCAAGAGGGACTCATTCACCACCCATGATGAATGTGTCCCCCCTTGGGCTTGAAAGTGGGTGTCAGGAAGTAAATCAAATTTAATGTTATTTTTCAAGCTTACATTAAAAAATACACTTAATTAATCCTTATGAGTGTATAAAGGGGTCATATAGTGCATAAGAAAGGTGTAAATAGTGAAATTAACCATAGAAAAGCATGAAATTGTGTTACAAGACTTTACAACACTTCAAAATAGGACTTGAAAAATGATGAAAAGGTGATATTTATGTGAATTGTAATGAAAAGGGTCTAGAAATGTGTATAAATGTGTTAGAACACTTCAAAATACCTTCACAAGATGTCATATTTTTAATATTTAGGACCTAATGTGAATGCATAAGATACATTGCAACATTAAATCAAAGAAAAATAGACCAAGAATGATGAGAGAAAGACCTAAAATAACATGAAAATGTCAATGATCCATTTTTTTATGGTACACAATGAATACCAGCTAAATATCACTCTTGATTCACCCTTCTTCAACCTTGTTTGTCCTTCATGAATTCTTTTTGAAAGAAACCCCGCATTATCATGTATTGCACAATACTAGTGGTGTTGGATATGGGAAGCCATGTACATCCATTCCATTGGGATTCCAAATACAAGATCATAACCAATTATTTGACAAATGGAATAGAAACTCCTTTTGAAGTAGGAAGCAAAATAATTAACTAGGAAAGGCTCTTTATCATGTGGTCCTATTACAATCTTCTAACTTGCAATTTCTGCTAAGAATCTTAGTAGGACATGGGCTTTGAATGACATCTAGGTAGTTTTATCATACTCTTGCTTAAGAGTTTCTTCATTTATCTTATGCATTTCATCACTCCATCTAGGGAGCTTGAAAATAAAACCCAATTATTCCTTAGTGATTATGACCATTTCTTTCCCATCGTATGTTCTTATAGTCCTTGTAGCTGTGCAATAATCAATAGGTATTAAATTAAGCAAGTCAACATCCATATAAAAAAATTGGCACAATCAACTTTTCCATGCCATAGTTCCAAGGGTTTCCTACTAGGATACCCATATTTCTATTCTTGAAAAAGCTATAAAATAGTTCCCATCTAGTATAAGGTAATTTGATAGATCTCTGATAGAACATCTCTTGTCAAACAAACCCTTTGTTGTACTTGTGAACCTCTAGGAATCAATTGGCCTTTAGGTTTGTCACTGGTTGAGGGTGGTAATTGATTCATGAGGTCTTTATTTAAAGGTATTTTGGGAGCATAAGCTTCCCCTTTAAATGAAGAAACTTTCATTTTAGGAGCCATAACACAAGAGATACTATAATGCAAGGTTTCTAGTTTATTTGAAAAAAGCTTACGACTTTTGTGAGGGTTTGATACAAATTATGCAAATGCAAAATTAACAAATTATTATTTATGAACATAAAACCTTAAAATGATAAACCAAGAAAACCATAATAGCCTCAAGCTTCTAAAACCAAAACTTATCAATAATACTGTGGAGAGGACAACAATTCACTTATTGGTTCTCTTTGTAGGTTGACAACCCTGGTTCTGATGTCAGAAAATGTTAAGAGACCACAACATGAATTCCTTGACTATGTCAAGCATATTTTTCAATGTTGAATTATTCCTTTAAGATAAATACTTAATAATTATGAAGCTCCTTACTTTGGTAGATCAATTTCCTTTAAGTAATTAAGGCTCACTCACGTAAATGAAAATGACTCAGTTTCCCTCAGCTAAGTTTTGAATGCCAACTACCAATCCTTTTAGAGTTTTAATTGATTGACAGTCCATATTTGACCAGCTTATTATGAAAGATCTGACTGTACACATCCACAATACTTATCAAATGATAGGAGGCCACATGGAACCACTTGTTAGCAATATGTGGGCTCCACCATCTATTTTTCACTATAGCCTTGATCCACATGTCCTTTTCCCATCACCCCTATGATTCATAACTCATGTACAACTTTCATCAATGGGGAGATGGGGAGAGGCTAAGATTAGATCCCTCGACTTCTTCATGCAGAATTCTTAGTTACCTATAGCTTTATCCTCCATACAAGATCTACAGTTCAGATTAAAAGATTTGTAATCATGTGCAATATATTTGTGTTAGTAATGCACACTTTATTTTCCATTCCCTGTGTGGAGTTATTTAATTAAATATTTTTTCATATGCCAATGATTCTATGTTCTCTAGATTACTCCACGTGTTAGATGCTTGTTTCCTCGTTGAGAATTTGGTAGGAAAGGTAGGGCCCACACAGGATAGTGGGGAGCAGTCAAGATTAACCCACATCACCCACTATTCCTTTAAAAAGTTAGCAATGTCGACCATTAAAACCATTGGGCCCATCCTCGAAGGAGACATGTGCAAACTGCCTACCAGTTCATGTGATTATTTTAATAAGTATGAAGAAAAAATAGGTGCGTGAGGAATGATCTAGATGCAACCACCTCAATTATCTCCCACTGTTGATTTTCTTCAACAACCATCTACTTGCCTTATCAAAAATTTTGGTTCCACTAATCATTCAAGATAGATGGCCTTCACCCGTGGGCCCACATGAATAAAATAATTCAAAAAAAAAGAATAGGTGTGTGGGGAGTAGTGGTGATCATTTACATCAATCAAATGATAATCAAAGGTCCTTATATCTGCACATGTCAGAAAATGTTAATCTTTAAAAGGGACCTGACTAGATCGACAAGACCATACCCACAACATAAAAGACTTAAGGCTTTTTAGTGGGAAATATTTAGCCTGACTTAGGAAAAATTAAAACAATGGCCCAAAATACATTACCTGGTAAAGCAAACTAGAGGGTCAGTTTCTCAATGGGTTTTGATGGCATAGGTCATAACTTAAAGGACCTAGAACCTACAGAAGGGGTCAACAGAGAAATAAGACCTTGGCGAGGATTCGAAACAAAGGGTTTTTCAAAATAAGACATAATTAAACTAAAATCATTATATGGTGATAGGAGACAAAACCCATAGTCTTTAGAACTAAGCAAGTCTTTTGAGATGGAACATGAATTTTTTTACGAGTTCCATAAACCACAAGGTTGTTTTGGTTTAGATTATGAGATTTTTCCCTCTCCCATGAAGGAAGGTGTAAAACCCCAATCATTAGTAGAACTTATTTGAAAAGGAATCATTTGTATATCACTATTTTGACTTTGAGTGTGAGATTTTGGAAACTTTATCGAAACGGGGTGTAAAATCTAATAACTCCCAATTATCACTAAGGAGGTTTGTTGTAGGTGAAGGATTAGCATTAAATTTTATAGGCTTAACTTTTGATCTTGGAATGAAAGTATGACAAGTGTTGGAAATGTTGTGATCATCTTATTCATAGCTTTGTTCATCTACATCAACCATGTAAATCTTCTTGTTGTATTCAAATTCCATTGTATGGTGGAGAGTAGAGGGGACTCCTTTCATAACATGTGAATCCATGGTCTCCCTAGGAGAAGATTGTATGAAAGGGGTCCTTGCATGATATGTATATGGGTAGGAAACACTACCTTAATAGGTAATGTTATCATACAACTAGTGGTTTCCTATTAACATTATCAAAGCCACAAATATGAACATCATTAAGTTGAATGACCCTTTTTTCCATGCCAATTTTTTCTAGGAGATCAATGCTATAAATAGTTATTTCAACTCCATTGTCTATGAGAGCACACCTAATTGTAGTTTCATTAATGAGCACCTTTATGAGCAACAATTCATTCTTTTTTTGAGTATCAAGTGAGGGAAATTCATGTTTAGGTAACGTGATTTCTAACTATGTAACTTGTGTGGGCTGAAAGGAGGATGTTACATTGTTTGAATTCATATAATATTGGATCTCCTTGTACTTTATTTACAACATTTCTTGAAATAGAAACTTGTATGTAGGTGATATTTGAATGAGTTTCCACATGGATATATTAGTGAGAGTATTTTTAATTTCTTCAACACTAGGAACCATATGTTGAGGAAATGGTGATCTTGTGGGAGTAATTTTTGGTCCCCTACATGTTTTAGCAACTATGTTATATAATAGTTGCTACAAAACATTGTTTTTGTTGTGTTGCATTAAAGATTTCAGGAAATCTGTAATTTTATTTTATGTGATTCACTAATGGGAGGTGATTTAGGAAGCTCACTAATTAAAGGAGATCCAATTTGTGTTGTCATAACCTCAACAAGCTTATGCTTATGATCATATTCATCTAAGGGAGCTCCATTACATGTTTCAATGTTCATATTTTCTTGTACCATGGTATCCTCCTTAGGATGAGAGTTTTTAGGAGAACTACAAACCAAAAGTTCTGGACATTCAAAGCTTAGTTCTTCTAAAATGACTTCATCACAAGTAGGGTAATGATCAATGGTTGAATTATATTTCCTAATAAGGTTTTTCCTAGGTTTAGGGGGCCAACTAAGATTCTCATGACCTTCATTGATTGTGTTTTCTAATATCAAAGTATCATCATCACAATTAGGAGAGATACCTAGAGAAAAACCAATGTGATTGTTATGATCATTGATAATTTCCTTCCTTTTTTCCTTAATGTATTCCAAAGTAGGATAGGTGGGGGAATGAACATAAAGAGGGTTGTCATAGATCTTAAAGGTTTTCTTACCTAACACCAACATATATATCTTCATCATTATCACAAGAGACGTTTGGAAATAAAAGTGGGTAGGTTTCAATAGTTTCCTTTTTTCTTATGTTATCATCATGATTACATATTTCCATGTCTTCTTGTTTAGTAATGTCTTTCTTAATAGGAGAGGTTAGAGGAGAGAAATAACTCAGCTTCTCAAAACTATCATCGATTAGTTCTTCTAATGCTACAATATCTTATTCAAATTTAGAAGAGATATTAGAAGAAGAACAAATGTGATTGTCATGATTACCCAAGGTTTCTTTCACTAGACTAACCTCACTTATAGAAGGGATACTGGGAGAGGGATCAATGATGAACAAAAGGAGAGGGGAAAGGACCTCATATTCATATGCACTTGTCAAAATTTTCTTTCAACATTCAACAAGATCAAAAACTAGAAAGGAGATCCAATTTGTGTTGTCATAACCTCAACAATCTTGTGCTTATGATCATCTTCATCTAAGGGAGCTCCATTACATGTGTCAATGTTAATATTTTCTTGTACCATGATATCCTCCTTAGGATGAGAGTTTTTAGGAGAACTACAAACCAAATTTTCTTGACATTCAAATGTTAGTTCTTCTAAAATGACTTCATCGCAACTAGGGGAATGATCAATGGTTGAATTGTATTGCTCAATAAGGGTTTTCCTAGGTGTAGGGGGGCAACTAAGATTCTCATGACCTTCATTTTTATTTTTTTCTAATATCAAAGTATCATCATCACAATTAGGAGAGATACTTGGAGAAAAACCAATGTCATTGTTATGATCATTGATAATTTCCTTCCTTTTTTCCTTAATGTATTCCAAAGTAGGATAGGTGAGGGAATGAACATACAGAGGGTTGTCATAGATCTTAAAGTTTTTCTTATCTAACACCAATAGACATATCTTCATCATTGTCACAAGAGGAGAAGATATTTGCAGATAAATGTGGGTAGGTTTCAATAGTTTCTTTCTTTCTTATGTTATCATCATGATTACTTATTGCCATGTCTTCATGTTTAGTAATGTATTTCCTAATAGGAGAGGTAAGAGGAGAGAAACAACTTGGCTTCTCAAAACTATCATTGATTAGTTCTTATAATGCTACAATATCTTCTTCAAATGTAGAAGAGGTATTGGGAGAAGAACAAATGTGATTGTCATGATTACCCAAGGTTTCTTTCAATAGAATAATCTCACTTATAGAAGGGATACTAGGAGAGGGATCAATGATGAACAAAAGGAGAGGGGAAAGGACCTCATATTCATATGCATTTGTCAAAAGTTTCTTCCAACATTGAACAAGATCAAAAAATAGAACATGAAGTATGATATCTATAGCCTTTTGCAATGAAAACATTATGTGATTATTGTTCTACAAGCTTGAAATGCAATAATGATAGAGAAAACATGAAAAACAGTAATGCAATTTTTTCACATTTTCAAGATCACAATTGATTGATTATGCTATGTAATAATGTGAAAATGAAAATTTAGAATTAACCAATGCATAAAATGGACCAAATTAAGCTATATTTAATGAAATGTATGTAACAAAAACTTCACCAACTAAAACAGATAATTAATGGCAGAAAATAGAAGTGTAAAAAGAAGGTATTTAATGCTATAAAGGGTTGTTTTAGATATGTTTTGGAACTGATTTTCCCAAGGTGGTGAATGAGTCCCAGTGGGGATTTTTTCCAAAATTTTAAAAAAAATTCAATGGATTTTTTATGTTTTTTATGCTGTATGATGTGTACACTAAATGAAAATGCAATTTTTAGATGTTTTTCAATTATTTTAGATGCAAAAATGTAGCTTATATGCACCTTCACTAATGCAAATAATTGAAACCCTAGAATACTGATGAGGGCGCAACCCGAGACTTAGAAAATAACCCACAAACAAGAGAAATTTTATTATTTAGAAAATGGAACTTCTTACATGTAGAGGATCTCAAATCCCCATGTTCTACAACACATGCAAGTTACAGACAGCTACAGAATAACCCTTTCGCAATATGTGAGCTTGTCCCCAAATAGTTACCCAAAAATTAGAAACTTGCCAATAAATAGAGCTCCTCATTAGTTTGGAGCCAAAATAACATTCAAATCTGAGTTTAGGCGGTTTGGCGCCAAAAATTTACAACATGAAGTTCAAATTTTAAAAGAGCATTTGTAATTGTATCTTCTCGAAAGTGTGCCAACTTCTCGGGACCATAACTTTTGATCCAGGACTCTGATTCGCGAGCCATTGGAAAGGTCTCGAAGTCAATAACATGCTTGAAATCCACTATGTCAATTTCAGAAAGTTTTGGGGCTGTTCCAGGAACTCTAAGTGCCTCAAATCTTACTCGGAAGATTTTAAGGTGCAAATCTAGGAAACTTAAACTATAATATCTTTCAACCCAAGAACAGAAAATGAAAACCATAAATTGGGAATTTTATTATGACGAAAAGGGTATCCAAAAATGTAAAAACATCTAAAAACTGAGAAACTTGAAATTTAACTATTCTTGGGTGATGTAAGATTGCCCTTACACCACTAGATGCTCTTGCATCAGACACCTAGGGTAATTTGAGAAGTGACCCCATCACATCCCAGATGGTGGAGGAAAAACCCAAATGGTCAACATCTACCCTAAGCAACCAGGATGAATCTTCAATAGGCCTTCCTTTCCATTTCACTAGATATTCTTCATACAGCCTATTCCTGGTACTCCTTCCCACACGACTATCCAGGATTTCTTCAATCTTCTACTTTTCTAAAGTAGGTGCTAAAATCTCACACTGTTCCATCGTTGGTACTTCCTCTATGCCATCTTCATGATACTCTATCAAAACTAAAATGTTGAATCCATTTGGAAACTCTACCTCATATGCATTCCCTGAATCATGCCTCTTCAAAATTTTATAGGGACTGAACTTCTTCATCTTCAATTTGTTATATGTTCCCACTAGAAACCTTTCTTTCCTCAAGTGGACCATCACTTCATCACCAATCTGAAACTCCTTATACCTCCTCTGATCTGCCTTGGCCTTATACTGCATATTCATCTTGTTAATGTGTTCTCTTACCTTCTGATGTATATCCTTCATGTGTTCTACAAAATCTTCAGCTTCAGCACTTATTTTCTTCTCTTGGTCCATCTTCCTTAATTCTAGAGTTGTTCTAAGGCTACCTCCATACACAATCTGGAATGGTGATCTACCAATGCTTCTGTTGACAGAATTGTTGTAAGAAAATTTTGGCTGAGGTAAGATCAAGTCCCATCCCTTGGGTTTATCTCCTACCAAACATCTCAATAGGTTACCCAGACTCCTGTTAACAACCTCTGTCTTCCCATCTATTTGTGGATGGTGTACAAAACTGAACTTCAACTCTGTCTTCCACTTCTTCCACAAGGTCCTCCAAAAGTACCCCACAAATTTGGAGTCACGATCTGAAACGATACTCTTTGGCAGACCATGTAGCCTCACCACCTCTTTGAAGAACAAGTCAACAATGTGGACTGCATCATGGGTCTTCTGACATGGAATGAAATATGCCATCTTCGAAAACCTATCAACCACCACAAAGACAAAATCATTCCCTCGTTGTGTCCTTGGCAAACCAAGAACAAAGTCCATACTTATATCCTCCCATGGCCTCTTTGGTATAGGTAAGGGCTGATATAAGCCTGTATTCTAGCTCACTCCTTTAGCCATATGACATACCCTAGAGCTTTGTACAAACTTATTAACATCTTGTAACAACTGAGGCCAATAATAATGCTCACTGATAATGGCAATGGTCTTGTCCCGACCAAAATGTCCTTCCATTCCTCCACTATGCTTCTCCTTTATCAGGTTCTCCCTCATAGAACTCCTCAAGATACACAATTGACTTCCCTTAAATAACATGCCATCCTAGATTATGAAATCCAGCCACCTTGTCCTGTCCACTGTAACAGGTTTCTTGCAAGCTTTCCAAGCCTCTGCAAAATTAGGATCTTTTTCATATAGTTTCTTGAGTTCATTGAACCCAATTACTTCAATCTACATCTTTGTCATCAATGTATGCCTCCTACTTAAGGCATCTACAACCCTATTTGACTTCCCAGTCCTATGTTTCAAAACAAAGGTATAACTCTGCAAAAACTCTACCCATTTCATATGCCTCTGATTTAATTTTCCCTGACTATTTAGGTATTGCAAGGCCTGATGATTAGTATATAGAACAAATTCCTTTGGAAACAAATAATGTCTCCATTTCTTTAATGCTTGAACTATTGCATAAAATTCTTGATCATATACACAATACTTTCTCTTGGCATCATTTAACTTTTCACTGAAATAGGAAATGGGCTTACCTTCTTGGCTCGACACTGCTCCAATGGCACAACCATTAGCATCACAATCCACCTGAAGCACCTTGTTGAAATCTGGGGGTGCTAGAACAGGTTGCTCTATCACCTTCTACTTTAATAGTTCAAAACCTTTTTCCACTCCAGTGTTCCACTTGAATTCTTTTCTATCCCCTCTCATTGTTTCAGTCAGGCATCCACAAATACTACTGAAGTTTCTAATGAACTTTCTATAAAAACTAGCCAAACCATGGAAAGATCTCACCTCGGTAGCAGTTCTTGGGGTAGGCCATTCTATAATAGCCTTCACCTTCTCTGGGTCCATCATGAGACCTTTTGCTGAGACAGCAAACCCCAAGTACACTAACACCCTTTTCACAAAACTACACTTCTTCAGATTAATCAACAGTTTCTCTTCTCTTAACATCTCAAAGACTCTCTGAATATGCATCAGATGCTCATCCAATGTCTTACTAAAAATCAAAATATCATTCAAATACACAATAACAAATTTTCCCAAAAAATTCTTTAGGTACCTCATTCATGAGCCGTATGAATGTGCTCGGTGCATTGGTTAGCCCAAAAGGCATGACTAACCACTCCTACAGGCCCTCTTTGGTCTTGAAGGCAGTCTTCCATTCATCTCCCTCTCGAATCCGGATCTGGTGATATCCACTCTTCAGATCAATCTTTGTGAAGTACTGAGCTCCACTCAAACAGTCCATCAGGTCATCCATCCTTGGCAAGGGAAATCTATACTTGATTGCTATCTTGTTTATGGCTCAAGAATCTATACACATCCTCCACTCGGCATCCTTCTTTGGTGCTAGTACTATAGGTATTGCACATGGACTCAAACTCTCTTGTATCAAACCCTTTCTCAATAGCTCTTGAACTTGTCTATTCAACTCCTCATTTTCTACTGGAGTCATTCTATGAGCTGCCTTATTTGGAAAACTGGCTCCAGGAATCAAGTCAATTTGATGACTGATCTTCCTCATTGGTGGTAAACCCTCAGGTACATTATCAAAAATAATATCCTAAAACTCATCCAATATCCTAGAAATTTCTTCTGGAACCTTCTCACTATCCTCCTTACTCACTCTAGGAATCAATGCATAACACACACACTCATGCTTCATACCTTCTAAAAATTTTCTTCCATCTACATAAAAAATTCTAGCACTACTGCATACCTTTTCTTTAGTCTCCTTTAGGGGTTTCAACTTGTGATGAAACCCATTCTTTGTCAAGGAATAAGTGTTTGCATGGCCATCATGTATAGCTTGCCTATCGAACTGTCAGGGCCTCCCCAACAACATGTGACATGCATCCATGGGGACGATATCACAGAGTACCTCATCATGGTAGTTCTCGATATTTAACTTTACTAGGCACTACTCATTGACCAAAACTTTGTGGTCTTTCTGCAACCAGGCAATCCGATATGGATGTAGGTGCCTTTCCCTTTTCAACTTCAACTTTGTGGCCATCTCCTTTGACACCAGATTATCAGTGCTCCCACCATCAATAATGACATCACAACATTTTTCTTCACACTTGCACCTTGTGCGAAACAGATTCTTCCTCTGTTTTGTTTCCTTTTCCTCAGTCACCAGGGCTCTCCTAATCACTAAGGCTTCTCCCCTTTCAGCATCATCTAAATATTTAGATTGGGCCTCCCCATCTGCATGCACAACCCTTCCACAAACTTCTAGCCTTTTGTGTGCCCTTCCTTGGTGTTGTGGACATTCATAGGCTCGATGCCCTTCTTCACCACACTAGAAACACGTTCCTCTGAAACCACCTCTTCTAGATCCTTGTCCATATCTCCCTCGTCCTCTACCTCTTTGGTCACCACTATTTTGATCACGAGGGTGATAGAAGTTTCCATTCCTTTGGCTTCGGCTGGTACCCACATCTTCACTTTTCTTTTCATCATCATTTTGGCTTCCTGAAGGTTTTCCACTACCCCTTCCGCTTTGACCTCCTCATCCTTTTTGCTTGCCATCAAATCTTTTCTTCAGCTTCTCTTCCACCTTCAGAGAAAACTGATGCACATCCTCAATGGTGGTCATTCTAACTAGGCTCAACTCCTCCTGAATGCTCTGTCATAACCCATTAAGATATCGGGCTACCTTCTCCTTATTGGCCTTTGTGTGACCCATTCTGATAATTATCTTGTGAAAATATTTAGTATATTCTTTCATAGATCTACTTCCTTGCTTCAACCCTTGTAATTTCTTCAATAGATCTAACTCGTAGTCCACTAGTATGAACTACTTCTTCAGTTTCTCTACCATGCGATCTCCCATCTGGTGATCTTTCCTTTTCCTCTTCGATTTCTTTCCAACCGGACCTCTTTCCACCAAATACTGGCATGGCCCTTCAGCTTCATTTTCGCAAACTTAACCCGATCTGGGTCCTCTATTTCCTCATACTCAAAATATTCTTCTAGCTCGTTGATCCAGTCGATCAACTCTTCTGGGTTCAAATTTCTAAAATAACTGCAAACTTCTACTCTAGGTATTTTCTCGATCTTCAAAATATCCCTTATTAGCCACATTTGGTCTTGATCAATTGCTTCTTCTTCCTCTTCTACATTTGAACCTTCTTCCTCTCCTTCATCCTCACTTTCCTCCCTCGGGTTTAACCCTCTACTCAATTGCTCTTGTAACACATCAATCTATCTCTGGAGGGCTGCTAGTGCATCTCTTCCACCAGCATTTCTACTACCTCAACCACCTCTAGCACCACCACGCCTACAAGGCATCAGTCTTGGAGGCATATTTCTTAACCTTGACCCACAACCACAGTCCTGGTATGAACTGCCTCACAATCGGCAATCTGTCCACATGCTCAAGAAAACCCGCTCTGATACCGCTTGATAAGGGCGTAGCCCAAGACTTAGAAAATAAGCCACAAAAAAGAAAAATTTTATTATTCAAAAAATGGAGCTTCTTGCATGCAGACGATCTCAAATCAACAAGTTCTACAACACATGCAAGTTATAGATAGCTACAGAATAACCCTTTCGCAATATGTGAGCTTGTTCCCAAAAAGTTACCCAAAAATTAGAAACCTGCCCATAAATAGAGCTCCTCATTAATTTGGAGCCAAAACAACATTCAAATTTGAGTTTAGGTGGTTTGGCACCAAAAATTTACAACATGAAGTTCAAATTTCAAAAGAGCATTTGCAATTGTATCTTCTAGAAAGTGCGCCAACTTTGTGGGGCCATAATTTTTGATCTGGGACTCTGATTCGCAAACCGTTTGAACCATTGGAAAGGTATCAGAGTCAATAATGCGCTCAAAATTTTTCACATTAATTTTGGAAAGTTTTGGGGCCGTTCCAGGAACTCTAAGTGCCTCAAATCTAACTTGGAAGATTTTTAGGTGTAAATCTGGGAAACTAAAACTGCAATATCTTTCAACCCAGGAAAAGAAAATAAAAACTATCAATTGAGAATTTCATTATGACAAAAAGGGTATCCAAAAATGTAAAAACATCTAAAAACTAATAAAATTGAAATTTAACTATTTTTGGGTGATGCAAGATTGCCCTTACACCACTAGATGCTCCTACATCAAATACCAATTAACTAATGAAAACCCTAATTCATAGTTAACACAAGCTAGATCTAGGATGATGATGGTTTCCAAATCAGCAAAGAAGGTATTCTAATTGTAGGTTCACAAAAATGTAACATATAATTTTGTCTCCATAAGGGTTTTAGCACCTAGGGAAAAAAAATTCTATACTTGACATTCAAGGATAACCTTAGAGATTTCATCGCAAGAGTGGAATAGATGCAAGAGATCTGGAAATAGGGTATCCTAGGGTATGATTTCATATTACAAGAGGGGTTCACCAAAAATTTTAAACTTGGAAAAGATAATAACATGCAAGATGAAATATAAAACCCAGTTTGATGCAATGCTTCACTAAATGACGTGGAAATCCAAACAAAGAAAAACTAGAAACTATAATATAGAAAGTGTACACCTAGAAACTTGTTGGAGATGGAATGGAGCTCTGAAATCCTAAAAAGCCTAATTTTCTATCCTAGTGGGACTCATTCTCCATCTTGGGAAAATCAATCCCAAATTTGGGTCTTTATATAGGATCAAGTTTTAGCCAAATGGGTATCCAAATCTGTAAAGATCTCTAACAAATCATACATTGGGACTCATTTACCACAACTGGGGGATCAGTGCCATTTTGTCGTGAAGTTCCCTAGAAGAAAAATATTGAAGTGAACATTGCAATCCTTTGATGATGGATAAAATAAGCACTTTCCCACTAGTTTCAACTAAATTAGATTGATATTTTTTCCTAGATTTGAGTTTTCATGAGTCTTGAGATCTTTTCATAACTACTTTGACAACATTTGCAACTTTTTCATTTTGGTGCCTTTGAAGGCTTCAAATCCACTTTTCTTCAATCTACAAACCTACAATCACACAAAGAGAGGGAGAAAAATTTGTTGATTGTTAGGGAATGAGGATTTGCATTGGCCAAACCCTATTTAGGTAATTAAAACAAATGATAAAATAAGATAATGAAGCATGAACATGAAATAATGCAATTAGAACCCTGCCATGATGATGGATCCTGAATTGCTGCAACAATTGATGAATAATTCTTCCCTTAAATGCTCTTGAATGCTCTGGAATACACTTGAATGGTCTTGTGAACTCAACTTGCCATTAAAAATTTTCTCACAAAAGTATTAGGTTAAAATGAGTGAAAGAAGCTTTTATTTATACTTAATTATGCAAGAATTTCTAAAATTACAACACTACAAGATAACATAAAATCTCAGAGAAAAAAATCCCATCAGAAATTTAATTAAATTTGAATTTTGGTCACATGGGACTCATTCACCCAAGGTGGAAAATGAGTCACATCACACTTAATGTATGGGACCAAAAATCAAAAGTTCTTAGAAAGGTGTAAAAATAGGTTTGGGACCCAAAAATCTAGGTGGGACTCATTCGCCCAAGGTGGTGAATGAGTCCCAGATCACTAAATCTAGGATACACAAGCTATAAATACTTGAATTATGATTGGTTATTGATTGGTTTCAGAATTATCCTCAAAAAGATGCAATAAATGAGGCTTGTGGATACAAAATAGGGCCTATTAAAGCATAAGAAATCCAAATTATTAATGACAAGGAAAGATTAAGGTTGATTATGATTAAAATTATGTTTATTATGCTTAGTTAATTGATAAAAACCTACAAAAATGTGAAAGTGTGTTACAACACTCCACAACACTTTAGCAAGGTACAATTTAAATCCATTAGTTCATAAGAGCCCAAGACCTAATGTGAATGTGTAAACCACAATACAACACTAAATCAAGGCAACATTAAGCCAAAGTCCACAAGGAGGACCCAAACAAGTGTGAAAATGTCAAGGGGCCCATTTTTTGACACTATACCTATTAGTTGGAAAGAAAAACATTATAGATGTTGTTGAGAAAATCCTACCACATACTGCCACAAAGATCTTTTATGCCTTAGTATTGAAAGCATACCATCTAGAGTAGGGGTATAATAGATGGGTCATTTCCCATCTCATATTTATGTATAGAGAAAGATACAAATAATAGTATAGAAGAAAATGAAGAGATAATAGAGAAAAGTATATAAGAACTATATATAAAATTATATGTAATATGTATAAGGATTATATGTAAGAAATGAAAGAGATAATAAGAGTATAGGGGAAGATATATATAAATTTAGTTTTTTTATATGATTAATATAATGATTAGTGGAATCCTATATATGACTTTATCTATCATTCTATGAATATATAAGTGATCAGTTAATCATGGGAAAAAAAGTGGTGATATGATGGGTATGTGTAGGATGTCGCTCACAACTTGTTTTTACCAAAAATTGATGAAACAAAAAGGGTTTTTAAAGGAGATTTTAAGATTTCCACCAATATAAATTAAGCTTTACTTTGAATTTAATAAATAATTATTATTCATTTTCTATTTGAATTATGACTAAAGTCCTGATTGATAGGCTGATTGAAAAACATCTATAGCTTTCAAATTGTATCACATTTTTTGAATCTGAAACATGTGTCACATTCTATTCTTCACATACAATAGGATTTGAAGAAAAAGTTGAATTTCATGAAGTTTTGACTAAGTTAAGGTGGTCAGACATACAAGTTTTTATATTTTTGAAAAGTTGTAATAAAAAATTATAATTAATTATTTACTTTGAAAAAAAAATAACAAAAAATATACATCACATCGACATGAGTCCTCTCTTATACCTAAAATCTTATAAAAAAATTATCATTTTATTGTGGTTAGGTGGTTGGACATACACCTACTTCTTACTTTTTCCCTAAAATTTAAGTACTACTGCATTGAAATTTCAAATTTTCACCAAATAAATTTTTGAGAAAAAACCTAGTAGTTTAGAAACTAAATTCAATTTGCTACAAATTCTATTCTTACATATTTTTGAAATAATATAGATAACTTATTCAAATTTTTACATCAAGTTGCCTAACTTTAATTTTTTTTATTTTTTTGCCACTTAAGGGCCTATTTTTTCCATGATGATCTTGCACATACCCTTTGCTTTAACCTTTTGGTGTTACCTTTATATGACTAAGTCCAAGGTATAAACTAGAACACTCAAAAAGTCCTTGGGGCTCACAACTATGATATGTTTTTCCCATTGTTTCTTGCTAGCATTGGTTTTGTTGCCGAGACCCTAGTTAGCTAGTATAAAGGAAATTAACATCAAAATTTTTAATTAGACATAAGAAATGGAACAAATAATCGATGAAGATATAAAGATTTTCAGAGGAACTATCCTCTTGGAAATAACCATATGAGAGGGGGTTAGGCACCAAATGGGTGGAGAATGCGAATGGGGGAGATATTTCAAAAGATATCATCGAAGAGATGTGACCAATAAGAAAAGATATCAAATAACTACCATCGAAAAAAATAAAAGTGTTGGAAATGGTTAAGATTGATATCAAAAATTGAGGAAATTTGTGCATTATTTTTGGAAGGGGTTGTCATTGATGTCAACACTAATTGTTATTTGGATATTATTGATGCCAAAATTTGGTGAGATTAATACACATGTTTGTGAGATTTTTGGCAATGGTTGATGATAACACTTGGTGAATTGCCTATGGTTATCATTGTTTTTTGAACTTGAGAAGTAATGAAGATTAATGGAATTGGTTATTATTGATGTCATTATTGCAATATTATTTTCTTGTAATTGGTTGTTATTATTGACAACATACAGTTTGAGATAACATTGTTGTATGATGGTGTTTCCAATGTTTATGGTTGGATATCATGCCTTGAATTGGTTTTCATTGTTGACAATATTCAATTTGGGCTAACATTGATTTATGATGGTTTTGTTGAAGGTAATGGTAATATGTCATTCCTTGTACTAGTTTTCATTCTTGACAACATTCAATTTGGGATAATATTGATGTATGATGGTGTTGTTGAAGTTGATGGTTAGATGTGATGCCTTGTCTGATGTAATTCAAAGAAGTATTCAGTATTGTTGTGGTCAGCAAAATTGGTTTCATAATGATATATCAAGATGAGGATTAGAAGTACTATTGATAATGGAGAGATGTTGTTGATCATGTTCTACAATATATTCCATGCTCTCTCCTCCTTCTCCTGATGAATCATATGTTTCTAAAATAAATTTATAGCCTCTACAAGTTATTGAAAGGGTATGTTCCTAAAAGTTGCAGTGAAGTATTCTTGGGAGAATGCTCCACATTCCCCCATTATTGAAGATATGGTCTTACAGTTTGGGATTCAAAGTTATCTTTATGTGTATGTTGCACTCCTATCTTTTCAGGTCACCAGTAATGTCAAGGATATTTTTGTGAATTGCAAAAGGTTGGCAGTGTTGTTGGATGTTTGAACTATTCTAGAAAATTCTCCACATTTGTTTGTATTAGTGTCTCTGATCCTATGGCTTGGTGAATATGTTATCAATGTTTTTTCCATATCCTAGTTCCAATTTCATGTGTTGAAGTGTTTTGCAAGTTGATCTATTAATGTTATATCTCATTAATGAGGTTTTTGTGCTTTTGGGATAATGTATTGTGTTTTTCATTTCATTTGTAGTGGATGTTAGTGATATGACACTAGGGAAGAAGTTTTTGGAAGTGTTTATGGATGTTCATGAAACATCCTAATATGATTCGTACATTGTTGATTGGCCTCTTTGGTGTTACATTGTGTCTTGAGTTAGCTTCTCATGTTATTTGTGGATATCTAGCCAACAAGGCTTGTTCCTTTTTTTACACTATGTTCTTGGATGTTTGTACTAGCATATGAAGATCTTTTATGATGGATTTAGGTCTTGACCTATCCTTTTGGGGGCCACATTATGTGAATTCAATTAGAGGTAGGTTTTTGAGTCGATTGGTTATGTGCTTCATGATTCATCTACATTCTTCCTTGTTGTTGACTTAGGTTGATGTGCAACAATGTGTGAATCTTTTTGGATCACATAGGAAGATGTAATAAATTTTTTGGGTCCTTTCTATCTTTTGGGTAAGATCACATTATGTTTGTGTGGCTGACCTATTGAATTTATTGTTTGTATTCTCTCTGGTCAACCTAATTAATATTTTGAGGCCTTGTAGTGGATATAAATGCAAGAAAATTTTAGATTATGAGGTATGAAAATATGAATAAGTGGGAAGAAGTGTGAATGTGAAATACATTGAATATCCAACAAAAAAAAGTTTGAAAGTGTTTGAAATAAAAATATATGTTTTTAATGCCTCAATCAATAGAGTGTTGTGTTGAAAATATTATAATTCTTCATAAAACCTTTGTATCCTAATCTGAGATAGCGAATCTCATTAGGTCCTTGTATCTTTCCCTTGAAGTTGTATTAGCTTCGATTGTGCAAGTACTATCGTATCTTTCTCTAAGGTAGTGTGTCTTAGTTTACATGTTCTTTCTCATAGTGCACCTTTATATTGTGAGTTAACTCTCACCATGGTTTTTCATCATTAGGTTTTCCATGTAAAATCTAGTGTTCTATTGTGAATGTTTGTTCTTTACTAAAAATTTCTTTGATGATGATCTGGTTAGAAGTATATTTCTATATCTTTCATTGATGAGGGTTGTTGGACTTATTAAGTAGTTAATCTGCTATATCTTTCAATACTACTAAGGGGTTTCTAGTTTGGTTAAAGAGTTTTATATGTTTGAAGGGATTAACTTCTAAAGGGGTTTTTATTTTGTAGATACTACATCACCCCCCTCTCAATATCTAGTGTGTTCAATAATTGGTGGAAAAGCCAAGTTCCTCTGAAGAAGCTTAACAACTTGAGGCAAAGATCCAGGATGGCACATGATTGTTTATATAATGGTCCTAGGTTTGATGGGACTAATTATGCTTTCTAGAATTTGAGAATGGAAGGATACCTAAACTTTCTAGGGTTTGGTGTGTGACAATCAGTCTAGGATAGTTATGTTGCTCCTACTACTCCAATAGATCCAATTGAAATTAGGCTATATGAATACAACTCGAAGGTTAATAATGTTGTCTCATGTGGATTGTTGGATTTAGAACTTTTGAAGGTTATGAATTGTAGTTCTACTAAGGATGTTTGGGGAAAGCTTATAAATATCTATGAAGGAGTTACTAATGTGAACCAAGCCAAGATGTAGATCTTTAATCATATTTGAGACTCTGAGGATGAATGAGGGTGAATATGTTGCAAGTTATATGTTGTAGGTGTATGAAATTGTTTCTAGAAACACTATCCTTGGTGTAGAAGTAAGAAAAAATAAAATTGTGAAGAATGTTTTGAGATCTCTCCCAAAATATTATAGTCATAAAGTGTCTACTATTGAAGAATCTAAGTACTTGGATTAGTACTCAATTGATGAAATTTTTGGTATTCATAGATCCTTTAAAATGAGAGAGTTTGTTAAAAATGTTCAAAAAGGGGAAGGTGCATTCAAGGCTAATAAAAATATTGAAGATGACGCTATTGACCAAAACAATGACTTTGATGGAGTTGAAGAAAACTTTGTGGGATGATTGAAGAAAGGCACTAGCACATATAAAGAGAATTTTACTTTCAATTGTTTCAATTTTAGAAGGGTTGTTCATTTTTCATCTAAATTTCCCTATAAAGAATCAAATGATAGTAACAAAAGAGATAAGGTTAAAAAGGGTATCTATTCCAAGGAAAGTAGTGGTTCTTTAGAAGATGAGGAGAATGATTCAAATGATGAAACCCTCTTTATGTCCTTTAGTACTAATGAAATAAAGTATTAAGTTGATAAATGTAAGGAGTCCATCTCCTTGAGTGATGAAGATATGTTTTGATTTGAATAAGATCTAGAGACAATGGAAGTTGAAGGTTGGGACTTCAATTCAGTTGATTGGGAAGTCAACTTTGAAGGAAAATTTTGATATTATTTAGATGACCTAAATGAAGAAAGGGAACTAAATCACAAATATGAGAACTTGTTTGAAAGGTCAAAGGAAGAAACTAAAAAATTGAAAGCCAAATTAGGAGGTATAGAATTTGAAATTAAACTAAAAATGGAAAAAGGTTTGATCTCTAATTTGAAATATAATTTCAATACAAAATATGTTGAATTCTTAAAACTTTAGGAGGAGAATGTTACTTAGAGAAATGAACTAAAAAGAGAAAAATAAAAAATTGCAAAAGGAGAGAATTTTGGTACTGATGGTAGTTCCAAATTAGATGGAAGGTCTGAGATAAAGGAGGAGAAACTATGCACTTATTATTTTAAGAAGAATGTATCCAGAGATGCAAAGGACTAATCAAGATAGAAATAAAGAATGTGGATTCATCCATGTTGAGAAACAAAAAGATTTTAAAATTTCTTTGCCTAGAAGGTAACATGCTCCTACTAGGTTCAATTAATATTTTCAAGGCTATTATTTTTCTTGCAATAAATTTTGGCACAAGGTTGTTAATTGTATATCTAGACAAGGAAGGAATGATAATATGGGTACAAGATCATTTTTGCCTCAAATAAACAATACTATTTCATTTCATGATATTTCCATGCTTATAACAACTTGTGCCATAAAGCTACTAAGTGAAGATCTAAAATGAAGAGGAGAAAATTTATTTTAGAGCACAATATTATGTGCTCCAAATGCAATAATATGGGACATAAAGAAAATTGTTCCAGAAGTTGTTTTATAAAGCCACTAGTAAAAAAAAAAAAAGGAAATCCTTAATCAACAAAGGAAGGGTAATAAAAAGTTATGGAAGGAAGAACAAAATCAAGAAAATGAGAAGGGTGATTCTACACTTGTGCATTTTGCACAAGATCCTAAGACAAACTAAGATAGAGCATTATCTCAGTGGGCAATCTAATTTATAGATTTTTTAGCTCCCTGAAAAGGAAAAGATGCTAAAGACTTCAACATGAAAAGAAAAATTTAATCAAATCACTTGATGTGTAAGTCTGTAGTGCAAGAGCAAACCTTTCATTGAAGCTTTAGATGAAAGTAGAAAATTTGTGAAGGTAGGTACATTTTCTTTGATTTTTGTCATTTTGATTGGCGTACCACATAAGTTTCAAAAGATGACTAGGGAATTCAAAACATATATATCTAAGGAAAAGTAATGATTTTTTGGTCCACATACCTTCGTCGAGCAAGACTTAGTCTTGTGGTTCATAAGATAAGTTGGTCAAGATGTGAAGGTGTTATATCTAAATTTTGAAGTCTTTACACCTTATGAAATAAAATATGTATGTAACAGAGTTTTTGCCTATGCTTTGGAAGAGTAAAGTGATTATTTGAATACTTTGTATTCCTCAAGAAAGGATGATTTGCCTATACAATATTTTGGTCAAGTTTAGGATTTTTTAATACATTTTACTCTTTTGTATCAATAAATTTGGAGGTCTTCAAGTACAATTTTCAAATGGGTATGTGAAAGATCATCATGGAAAAAACAATCCCTTAAGTCGCAAAAAATTTAGAAAAATCAGAGTTAAGCAACTTGATGTAAAAATATGAATAAGTTATTTGTATTATTTCATAAACATGTAGGAATAGAGTCTGTGGAAAATTGAATGTCATTTCAAAACTACTAGGTTTATTTTTTTTAAAGTTCCTTTTGGTGAAAATTTGAAATTTCAATGCAGTAGTACTTAAATTTCAAGGAAAAAATAAGTAGGTGTCTATCTTGAAATTTAAGTAGTACTGCATTGAAATTTAAAATTTTCACCAAAAAGATCTTTTTAAAAAATAAGAAGTATTTAAACTACTATGTTTATTTGGTATGACTTTATGAGAGAGAAGGTTGTAGAGAATGAAGTAATATTGGAGTAAGTTCCTACCAAGGATCAAATTGCAAATATATTCACAAAGGAACTTTCAAAGGATACTTTTGAGTATTTTTGGAAGAAGCTAGGGGTTATTTCCCCTCTTTCTAGATAGATGGATAGATGGCGCATCTTTCTATGGGGAGAAATTCATGTCATATCATTTTTCTCTTGGATTGATGTGTACTACCTCTCAAGAGGAGTTGGTAGTAAGAGAGATTTTGGAGTAAAATAAGTGTTGGTCAAAGGGGGAGTTTTTGTTGTTTCCATTGAAATATTTTCTCTTTTATTCTTGAAGTTAGAATATGTTCTATTGTTTTATATAGGTATTTGTGGAAATTTGTCCTTGATTGCAAAGGGGGAGAGTGAGAAGATGCGTGTTTCCATCAATACCAAAGGGGGATATTTCTAGCAGTGATTTTCATTTATGTCAACACTTAAGGAAATTTGTGCAAGATTGTTTGTAGTGGTCGTCATTGGTGTCAAAAATTATTATTTGTTTTCATTGATATCAAAACTTGGTGAGATTGATACATATTTTTTTGAGATTGTTGAAACTAGTTAATGAAATTGCTTGGTGTATTGTTTGTCGTTGTGATTATTGTATACACTTCAAGATTAGGGAGGATTGATGGTATTGGTTGTCATTAATGTTGATGTTATAGTAATTGTTTATTGGAATTGGTTATCATTCTTAAAAACATTCATTTTGAGCTAACATTGATGTATGATTGTGTTGTTGAACTTCATGGTTGGATGCCATGCCTTGTATTGTTTGTTATTTTTGACAACATTCAGTTTGAGATAACATTGATGCATGATGGTGTTTTTGAATTTCATGGTTGGATTTAATTCCATGTGTTGGTTTTCATTGTTAACAACATTTATTTTGGGCTAACATTAATGTATGATGGCATTACTAAAGTTCATGGTTGGATGCAATGCCTTGTATACTGTTATTCAAAGAGGTATTAAGTATTTTTGTTGTCAATAGAGTTGGTTTCATAATGATATATTAAGATCATGATTAGCAGTATTGGTGATGATGAAGATACATTTTTGGATGTTCTATATTATCTTCCATTCTCTCTCCTCTTCATCTTGATGAAGCATATGTTGTTGAAAGAAAGTTCTAGCTTGCACAAGTTGCATTAAAGTCTACTTGGGAGAATTCTACATATTCCTCCACTATTGAATATATGGTCTTGTGGTTTGGGATTCAAAGCTAGTTCTATGTGCATGTTGTACTCCTATCTTTTTAGGTCACTGTGTTGTCGAGATGTTTGTGAATTTTGACACCAGTATTGGGATACACTATTGTGGGTATAGTTGTTTGTAAGGTATTGTGTAGTTTTCCAAATAAGTAATTGGGAATCTTAGATAATAGCCCCCTTGTTATTGTAGATCTAGAAGAGAAAGAGATCTTACCAACCTCAACCATTGGTCCTTAGCCACCCAACCTGAATATAGGTTTATGGTAACTTTCCAAGTTTGACACCCCTAGTAGTTGGAAGGTTGTTAGTGTTGGTGTAATTAATTAATTATTACACTAACATAAGTTAACTTAGGTCATAAATCATTAAGTCCTAGGTTGCATTATTAGATAAATCATTTAATAAATGGGTTAATATTCCCTTCCTTGTTTGGTGGGATAAGATTCCTTCTAGAAGATGAGCTGTCCTTCTAGAACTTATCCCCTCATTTAATGATCATCACCATTAGGGTTCACATGTTGTCACATGTTATTAGATCAAGACACATGGCAACATCTCATGCATATTAGGGTTTAGTTCATGCCTATATATTCAAGGCATCTTGTACATTTGTAATATATCAAGATATCAATCAGATATCTAAATCAATATATCATATCAATATTGAATCTCCATTGTGCATGCCTAGTTGCAACACTTTCTGGGTGGTTGATTATCTTTCCTGGCTTAAAGGTCCTACATCGAAGACTGCAGCTTCAAGGACTATGCATCCATAATCCCAACATGGTATCAGACCTATATCTTAGCTCCAACATCGTATCAGAGCTCATCTAGTGAAATGTCAACCCTCAATCAAGAAATTTGGTGTGCGAGATTCTCCGCAGGCTTGAAGGTTTCCATTAAAGGCTACTTGTTTCCACCCAGGGACCAAGCTGATTTCTGAAGCAGATAGAGTCAAATCCGAGCTCGCCATTGTCTTCATAAGGCCTCGAAACCCTAGGATCACCTGCCCATTCATCAAAATCAGATACATCATCCCGGGAGCTTCAGAGGTTTTTTTTTTAGGGTTTGCAAAATCAATCGTACTATCCATACAATTTGCAGTGAAAAATCATCCTAGTCAGTTGTCCTCTAAGGAAAAAAAAATTTATACGTAGGCCACTTTTCATTTCAGAAAAATCGGGCTAATATCTTTTATTATTTGGCAAAAAATCTATTTTTCTATAGTTGTAGAAAAATAATTTTGGGCGACCTTCAATTTAATATCCCATCGGCATATAAGGGGTTTGATTTTTCAAATCATCGGCATTTAATTTTTTTGCGGGTTTATTATTTTTTTCATCATATATATATATATATATATTTTTTATTTTTTATTGTTGTTGGCAATATAAGAAAATCAAATATATATATTGTCGGCATTTCTTTTTGAATTGCCATTTTTTGGCAATATTCAAAAAAAATCTTTGTCGGCCTATTCAATTTTTCCACAGACTGCAGAATTTGTACGTCAACCGCACCGGTGGTATTTATTTGTTTGCAGGCCCACCGACCGGCTGTCACATCTGGCAATATCCACCGTCGGCTTTGTCAACTTCTACCAACTGTCGCTTTCACCGATGGAATTCAATTCCTGGCCCGCCGACAGATCTCCTGCCAACATCCTTCCGGCCATTCTACCTTGTCGTGCTCCCACCGACTGCCGAAGTGTTTGACCCACCGGCGACATCACCGTCGGCATTTTTACCGGTGCATTTGAAGCCCAGCCTGTCGAGACCTCGGTCCCATCGACGACTGAGGGCCCCCGTCCATCTCCGCGTAGCGCCACCATCATCAGCAGCCCCGCCCAGATCTCTCCACCCAAGCTCAACTCCGACGTCGCTCCTGGTGGGGAAATTTTTTTTGCCAATGTAACCGACATGGTCATATTAGCGACCAAGTCCTAGCGCCCGGGGCCAAATTTTTTGACCCTATTTAGCCTACAGGTGCCTAATCAAGGCATTTTTTTCATTTGATCATAACTTTCACCTAGGGTATCAAATTTTTGCAAACAATATACCATCAAAAAGGGAATTTTGTGTACTTTCCAGTGGTGACATCCGTTATATGAAATTTTTCTCACATAAATTTCTACATCCAATTGAAGTCCAAACCCTAATTTCGACATAAAAGCTTGTATCTTCGCAACCGGTCATCAGATTTCAGTGATTCTAGCGGCATCAAGAAGGTGATTCAGCACTTTTTTTCATCAATCCAACCCCTTGATCAATTTTAGCTCCATGTACTCTTGCATGATAGTTTTTTTACTTTGGTTCATTTGATCAATAACCTGGTTATTCTGAAGCTTGGGACAAATTTGTTTGATTCGGGTTGCATCACTTCAATTGCAAATCATATTTGGAAGTCTTTATTTGCTGTTGAAGGTCATTTGTCTTTATTTTTTGTGGAGAAATTTCATTATGGGGCTTGCATGTTCTCCTTTGACTACGTTGCACAAGGGTAACTATTTGCAATGGTGAGATGGGATCTGCCACCATCTTCGATCACTTGATTTGTTGCCACATCTATTTGGTATTGTTCCTCATCCAAGTGAAGGTATTCATGAACTTGCTTGGAGTTGCAGCAGATATACTTTTTTGGAAATTATTTCTATGCACGTTGATTGTGATGTTCTGAGTACTATTGATCATTGTGATTGTCCTCACATTCTTTGGACTAAGCTTTGGGAGATCTACGAAGATTTAGATACTCCACCATTCCCCAATGATCATGCTTCAGAATGTCATTCTTCAGATCAAGTACCCCATGATGTTATTGTTATGTGGGAAGTTGATTACCTTGATCTTTCTGAAGAGGTTGACAAGGTTCCTTTCAGTGCTTCTTCTTCATCAGAGACCATTGGTATCCCTTCACATTCAGTGATTCCTTGTCGAGAATCATTGATTCAGGCTTCCACTATCATCATTGATCAGGACACATTCAGTTTTTCAGACTTGGCATCACATGATGGCTTCATTTCAAGTATCAATGCCTTGGCCACTTCTACAGGTTTGGAGAACATTCTTGAGGAGATATCACTCCTCTATTCAGATTTGTCTTTAGAGAGTTCTTTTGAGTCTCCTCATTCCTTTGTCTCAACCTTGATTGGGAATTCAGAGACTACATTGGAGGCATTGAGTTTCTCTTTAGATATTTCATATTCGAGACTTCTTCCCTGTCATTCCATTCAGGACTTGAAGTTTCTTCAGCATCTACCATTGGATTTGCTTCAAACTTCCTTCAGTGGTTTTGAGGACACTTCATTCAAGGGGGGCTATCAAGTCTCCATCACATTCATCATATCATCATCTTTGGATATTGTTCAGCATCAGTTTCTGCATCATCCTGGTTTGTCACTCTCTTCATTGATTGTGGCATCTTCATCAAGCAAGGAGACATTTGAGCAGCGTTCAAAGACACCATCATCCACCTTCATCCTTCCTTCCTTCAATTCCTATCTGGAATGGGAAGCATCTCTCCACTTTTAGTTGGTTTTTTTCTTCCAAAAGGGAGACAAGTTGTTTGTCGACATTGGATCTTGTTCTATCTTCAGACACTTACCTTTTTTGCAGGTGATATCATCTTTTGGGGGGGCTACATAGTCTCTCTCTTTCCCTCCTATGGGGGGACATTGATTTTATTGTATCCATGTGATGGATGGTGTACTTGGGGGGTATTTGGGAGTCCTCCATCCTTTCCTTCCCATCCTATCTCACATCTTTTTTCTTTTTCATCTCTTTTTTGGAGAGGGGGTTTGTTCCCATTGGGTTTTCTCCTTTTCTCTGTTTGTGGGAGATTTTCTGCATCATCGTGTACATGGGTACCTAACATGGCCTCGTAGCCGGGACCCATCATGGATCATCATCCTTGCATAATCATTGCATTTTTCCTCCCTAAGTTGCACTTATGGGGGGGTGTTGGTGTAATTAATTAATTATTACACTAACATAAGTTAACTTAGGTCATAAATCATTAAGTCCTAGGTTGCATTATTAGATAAATCATTTAATAAATGGGATAATATTCCCTTCCTTGTTTCGTGGGATAAGATTCCTTCTAGAAGATGAGTTGTCCTTCTAGAACTTATCCCCTCATTTAATGATCATCACCATTAGGGTTCACATGTTGTCACATGTTGTTAGATCAAGACACATGGCAACATCTCATGCATATTAGGGTTTAGTTCATGCCTATATATTCGAGGCATCTTGTACATTTGTAATATATCAAGATATCAATCAGATATCTAAATCAATATATCATATCAATATTGAATCTCCATTGTGCATGCCTAGTTGCAACACTTTCTGGGTGGTTGATTATCTTTCCTGGCTTAAAGTTCCTACATCAAAGACTGCAGCTTCAAGGACTGTGCATCCATAATCCCAACATGGTATCAGACCTATATCTCAGCTCCAACAGTTAGACCAAGTAGGAATTTGTGATTAACAATTTTGATCACCAACAAGCTACCAACCTTGAGAAATATGTATTTTTATGTATATTATAATTATGGATTTCCAATCTAAGTGGGGTTTTTTGTTGTCAAGGAAGTGGGTAGTATCTATTAGTGGGGGAATACAAATAGATATTTCTTATTCCATTATTCCTTTACACATTCAAAAAGTGATGTTGGATAGAAAGAAAAAAATCCTTGATAATATTGAGGACCATTACAAATATTCTAAGGAGGAAAATTTTGTTTGATTTAATTATTGACCATTTGATATGATATTGTGAAGAAATAAATATTGAAACAAATTGTCTTATTTTGTCCCATGCTATTAAAAACATATTGAGGATATATGGACTAAATTTTTATGGATATTTATCATAACAAGGTTCTATTTTAGGTACTTTCCTAATGTCTCTATGTGAGGAAAGATTAAAGTTTCATTTACAATAGTTTTCTGATGCACAAAAAATACAAGGGAGTATGATTCCCTTGTTGGGGTTAAATATTGCTCACAATAATCGAATCAAATGATTAAGAATATATGGGATTCATGATAATTAATAGTGCAATTAGTAAAAATAATGTATGCAATCAAAGAGAAGAAGCTAATATCATACAATAATATTTCCTAGGATAGTATGGAACTATTTGATGCTATTAGCATTGAATGGATGTATAGAAGTGAAAAAACTAGAGTAAATGCTTTTATAGATGTCACATTAAAATATGACCTAGAATTTACCTACTATACCAAAGGATATACATATATGGCAAGTGATTCATGATAATGAAAAAATATATAGATTCATTAATGGTTTGGATGAATTTGAAAATACATTGATTGATTGGAAAACAATGATAGAAATAGAAGATGGAAGAGACAACTTATTTGAGAATGAAGTGGTACAACTTAAAAAAATCCTAAAGCATTGGTTTATTTAGAGAAGAAGTTTGATAGTTGGAATCACTACAATAAAAATAATAAACCAAATTGTGAAGATGATATTGAAGGTGTGAACCTAAGAATACACAATTACCCAAATATGGTTTAGAATGGTAAAAGACTTAAAGAAAATGAGAAGTAAATGATAATAAATTTATTGAGAAAATTGAAGTAGTCTTTTTCTTGGTCGCATAGGGAGCTTCAAATATACTAGGAAGATTTGTTTCAACAATTTATCCTCTTCAGCCAAATGTAATCCTTTTAGGTAGAAACAAAGATGTATCAACCCTACCATAGACCAACAAGCACAAAATGAGCTAACAATAAATTGAAAGATACAACTATTATCAAGGCTATTAGGAACTTAGAGCATGTATCTAATCTCATCCAAATGACAAAGAGTAATGGAGAGATAAGGTTGTATGTGGACTTTAGGAGCTTGAACCTTAAGTATTTGAAGTAAAAATACCCTATCCAAAGAATGGATGATATATTACAAAAGGTAATTAAATGAAAAATAATTTCCATGATGGGTGACTTGTTTGATTATAATAAAGTGGTTTCCAAGGAATCAAGAAACATAAGATAGTCTTCACAACTTCATGGGGTAATTATATCTTTGTTAGGATGTTGCTTAGTTTAAAAAATGTAGGTTCACTCATTCAAAGAGAAATGGATGTGGTATTTTAAAGTCTCATTATTGTGATTATTATTTTATATTAGAATTATTTGATGAAATTATCAAAAGAAATAGATAAAATTGTAAACACTTAGATTTAATATTTGTGAGGTGTTTGGAGTTTAGGATTTATGTAAATCCCAAGAAGTGTATACTTGGTATTTGATGAAAATTAGGGGTGGTGATGAATCAAGCAAACTCAAATTGATTAGGTTCAACCAAGAAACTAGCCCTTTAGATCCTATTTTTTCCACTTATCACCCTCTCACTTCTATATGCTTATAGCCCTCCAAAACTATTTTTTTTCAATATATTTTAGAGAAGGCCATATAGAGCCTAACCAAACACCAACTAAGACTCACCTCGGGGCCTATCACAACATACCAAAATATTTCAATAGGTTTATTTGTAACAATACAGAGAAACAATAGACTATCCCTAGGCTTAGGCCACCAAATAACCCACTTTTCCAAAGGAGGTACCCTCAAAACACCTTATTATCCACCAAAATAAAATGAAATTCCCTAATTGTGTTACAAAACAAAAAATTCTACTATTGTTTCTCTGGGCCATGACCTGTAAGACACTAAATCACAAAACCCTCAAGTTACATGCAAATGACAAGGGTTTAACGGAAATACTATGCCCTGGGCTTAACTAACCTATAAAATGCATCCAACACTTCATAAATACCTTTTAAAAACACAATTAACATTTATATAAATAGTTCTTTCAACATTTTGTTGAAACCAAACCTTAACACCCCATCTTCAATTGAAAAATACATTGTTCTGAAAAACACATTGTTCTTCCCTAGGGAATCACCCAAATCCAAAAAATTCTCTTCCACTACCCTCTAAACTATGTGGAAACCTAATTTATAATGTATTGGAACCATTCCATGAGCTACAATAGTCACAATGAGTGTAATGGGTCGTTATAACATTTTAAGTGACTATCAACCCTTAAAAGACAATTAACAGGGATTCTATAGAAAACTAAAGGAATCTCCATCAAATCTCAATGATAGACTCTCAAACCTAAAGAAAAAGAGAGTTAATTCATTTCCCTATAGAGAAAAAAAATATTCAAATCAATATAACACAATATGATACCATACAACTTCTAGAAAATACAAAATAACAGAGAAAAATGTAGGAATTACGTTATCTTTGATATGAATGATTCAATACAATCATCTTCAACCCATGTTCGAGCCTTTTGAAAGAAAATTAAAATTTTTCCATTCATTATAGCCATACTAATGCTTATAAATTCCTTTTGAAATACTATGACCCTTCATATTCCTAAAAGTTGTATAAGTTGCATTTTTTGTAATTTTGCCCTTAACAACTTTTTACATCTTTTCAACTTTTGACTCTTTTACAAAAATGACTCAAAATTGATCCCTATTACATGTAAATGGTCTCAATGGACATTATTTAATATAAAAGGAACCTAAGCACCTATTCCTAACATACTAGACCTTAATGAAAAATTCACTTTCTTGGTGCTCTTGCACCATACAACCCACCTTGGAATTTTTCCAAGTCTCTTGGAAACTGAACTTCCAACTTGTCCACCTCTAAAAAATTCACCCCATTTCTTGATCACTTTTCCTTCATACTCTACATAGTATCTTCGATATGGTAGTCCCTTCCACTTGGTTAAATATTGGAAATTTGCATCATGCTTTTCTATCTTGTACTTTGTGTCACCTAGTCTTTGCTCCATCTCCTCACACTATCCTTGTAGATATCCTCTAATCTTCCCGTGATCTAGAATTGATGTTGCATCTGTTGCTTCATTTTTTAAAACAACCTTACCAATTGAAGACTAAAGTGTCTTTGTCTTCACCCTTGGAAGAAATTTAAACTTATCTACTAATGCTTTCCTTTCAACTTGATATGATTACCTCTTTGCAAATCGGCCTGCCTTATACTCTCTAACCTTTCTTTCATCAAAACTTGATGCCATACCTACAATCAAACACTTGAATCTTGTTTCTTGGACTCTCTTCCTCATGATCTCTACTGCATATTTGAATTTACCCCATTTTCCTTGCCACACATCCATGTTTATTTCATTTTTTATCCTCTCACTCAATCTCAAGTCCTCCACTCTTGGAACCTTTATAAAATTAGTTTTTGAAATCTCTATCATAGTGGCCTTTGAGTGTCTACCAATCAATTTTGACAACCAAGGACAACTCACTATCCTTACCACAACATTATCCTTCTTCTCCACTTCATTTGGAGAATTCACAAACACTTTCTCTTTAGCCTTTTCTTGGCCAATCACTGTCAACATAACATCATTAGTCTCTTCCAACATTGAGACCTTCCTTAAACTCTTTACCTTCACATCTTCACCTTTCAGGGTGACTACAACTTCTTTTTCCTCTTCAACTTCTATAAACTCTTCCACCAACCTTTGCCATTTTCTTTGGCTCACTATATTTTCTACCTTCTTTTCCTACACTGTACTCTCTCTCTTTTTTATCATTGTACTCTCATATTCATCAACTACTTGTCCCCCATCAATGGACAATTTACTCCTCTCACCATGTTCTCAATTTGTTTATTTTCCCAAGGTTGTCTTCCCACAACCAAATCAGTCTTAACCATCTCTATATCAGGTTTCAAACTTTTATCCCTACCTCCTACTTGTGTCCTCTTGACATACTCAAGCCTTAAAATAGTTTCACACTTTTCCTTGTCCCTTGACATAATCTCATTCTTGAAATTACCCATTTTCTCTTGTCTTCCACCTCTTTCTTTCATTACTTCCTTTAGACTATTTGTTGTTAATACCATAGTATTCTCCATCTTCCTCATCTTTGTTATGACAATACCTATTTTCCCCATGTCTTCTTTTACCTTTAATGGACAATTCAGTGTCCCTATGATGATCTCTACCTCTAAGACCTTTTTTCCATTAGGCCTTTCATCTTCTTTTCTATTA
Source organism: Sequoia sempervirens (assembly GCA_007258455.2). Lineage (NCBI taxonomy): Eukaryota > Viridiplantae > Streptophyta > Pinopsida > Cupressales > Cupressaceae > Sequoia > Sequoia sempervirens. The sequence continues at coordinate 128,055,528 of VDFB02270651.1, read as the reverse complement.
GACATTTGTTGCCTCTCATCTTCTTAGCCAATTAGTGGACAACTCACGTCTCCAACTATGACCTTGCTAGGCCAATTTTTCCTTTCCTTAGTCAACTCACTCTTACTTTCTTTATCCACTTGTCTTATCTCTATCATCAGGGTCTCTACCCCTTCTTCCACCTTCCCATCAAACTTGCACATCATAGTATTGACAACATAAGAATGCTCTTTAGTCACCTTTTCCTTCAATGAATAAAATGATGTCCCTCTAATGTCTTCATCATTCTTTTCAAGATTATCTCTAATCTTTAAGGTCAATTCATCCTTAACCATCTTTGTCTTATTTTCCTCTTTACTCTTTAGCATTGCACCATTCTTCACCTTTGTTGTCTCAACATCCTCTTCTCCTGTAGTGGCTTCACAATTTTTGTTTTTGTCCCCCTCATGCTTTAGAAACTCCTTTTTCCCTATCAGCACTATCCTTTCCATCTTATCTTGTGCTCTATCATCTCCCTACAATGATGTTAGTCTGAACTTGATTCCATATTTCTCAATTTTATAAACATTATCCCTACCATAATGTAAGGCATATATGTCAAACTACCACTACCTTCCAAGTAACAAGTGACAATAACTTATTGGAAAAACATCACACATAATGTTATCCTTATATGAACAAATATGAAACTCCACTAAAGCTTTTTCATTAACCACAACTAATTGATCACTATTCAACTAAAATGCTTTATATGGTATGTCATGTCGAATTCATTCTAACTCCAATTTTTCTACCATTTCAATTGACATAATATTATCAATGGAACCTAAATCAAACAAACTCAAATTTATCAAGTTCGACCAAGAAACCAACCCTTTCAATCCTATTCTTTCCACTTATCACCCTCTCACTCCTAGATTCTTGTAGCCCTCCAAAACTGCTTTTTGTCAATATGTTTTAGAGAAGGTTGTATAGAGCCTAACCAAACACCAAATAAGACTCACCTCAGGGCCTATCACAACATGGAAAAATATTTCAAGAGGTTTCTTTATAACAATATGGAGAAACAATAGACTACCCATGGTTTTAGGCAACCAAATAACACACTTTTTCGCCATAGACTGCCATGGTTTTAGACTGCCCATGGTTTTAGGTACCCTCAAAACACCTGATTATCCCCTAAACTCAATTAAAATTTTGTAATGTGTAACTACAAAACAAAAAATTCTGCCATTATTTGTCATGGCTATGATCTCTAAGACACTATAATGCCCCTATTGTGAACCCTAGAGGACAACACACTAGTAGGAGGAAATAGAATGATTTTTTTTATAAAGGTGCAATGTTACATGAATATAAATGAACATAAAATGAATTACTATCCTATTTCTTCTAAGGTTCCTGAGTGCATTACATAGTTCCCATTATACAAGTTAACAAAACCATAAAACTTCTAAAAACATATTTCTAACATCAATTAGGAATCACATCTGATCATTACATACACTCAAGTGAATCATGAGATACAATCATAATATAAACATAAAAGATTAATTGATTACATCCATTCCACTTAACATGTACAATACCATTGGATACATAATTCATCACATAATAGAGTTACATCAATTTCATCTTCACAATTACATTTTATATAATAAAACCTATTCATTACATGTGAGGAGTGCTAAAAAACATGATACATGATACATAATTGAGATACAACACAAATACAAGCTCAAGGATCGTAAATCCCAAGAGTAGTTACAAAGCAGAAGTCATAGAATCAAGTGAAGTCACCACAACACGTACAAGGGAAGGGAACCAAATGGAGAACGACACACGTTCCACCCAACCATGTGGACCAAAGGGTCCACCCCCTATGTTAAGAGATAGAAAAGGGACCTGCCATCACTAACAGACAAAGGACTAATAACTTCACAAGGTTGACATGACACACAAGAACAAGTAGAACTATATCAAACAATAGAGACTATACATCTAGAGGCACAAAATTATCCAAAGTAAATAAAGAAAAAGGGATAAATGGTTGTCATAGGGGAAATTTCATCACATAGTTGGTCATAGGTTATCCAAGTAGATCTTCTGAGGCCCAAACCCCCATCTTGGGTTATCATGGTAGCTTCTATCAATCTTTGGCACCTCATGCCAACTTATACAGAATCAACTTAACTCTCATGGAGATGAGGTAGTTTATTTTCCATTCTAGGACTTCTCAACTCACTCAAGCCTATACAAGTGCTTGAGCTCTGAGCGAGGTATTGGTTTATCTTAATTAATATTATAGCTACCCAACCCACTAGTTAATTTTAAGATTATCAATTGCTTACAAACCTTCCACATGGGTTATCCAAGTTCCCCTTTGTGTGTCAGCCCCCATTAGAAGCCACTCCCCTACTAACAATAGAAAATAACTAAAATAGAAAACAACTCACTTGTACAAACTCAAATCTAAAGGAAAATCACATTGTGAGGTTCAATCTCCTCCTGCTCACAAATTTCAAATGTAAAACCAATCACATAGGTGAACACATGGTGCAAGGCTAACGACCAACATATATACACAATCAATCAAAATGATCAACATTTCCATCAAGAGAATAGACCTTCCTAGCCTCTGGAAGACTCTGAGATTCACTTCACAATAACACGATATTGAACTAATCATCCAATTCAATTCCAAATCACACCCATGCACTAGATACACATATACGATCCAAAACACAAATAGCAAATATATTCTATGTTGGGTTACGAGAAACTTTTTCGTATCAACCATTTAATCATTGAAACAATGGTACTTCCTTTCATTGTATACTAGTTTCTAATTTTCAACTTACCTAATTGTAATTATAAAAATTTTAACCACAATGATTTATTTATTTATTTCTAATTCACATATGATCCAACCAAAATTTGATAGCATTAGATCAACAATATTCACTTAAGAGGTACACATATAAATATATACCACTAGATTGATGGAGTATGGTTCACTCTAACTACCACTAGAAATTCACCATATAACTCAACTATCAGGGAAATAAGACAAGGGTGAGGGTGGAAGGAACAATTAATGATAGTTTGAATACATTAGCTTTAGTTCCCAGCCACAATAGAATCTATCTTAAGGAAATTTCCTTTAGATTCAAGGATTCAGAGCACATCAATTATATAGTACTAATGAATAAATTCTCTCATTGATCTACAGTGATTTAAGAATATAAAAATACAGAGAAAAGGACTAAACTGGAACTCAATAGAAACACACATACACTAGTTAATGATCATAGCGACGGTCCTTTGATAAAGAAAAACTATTCTATTGAAATGTGTTATAAATTTGATTTCAAAAAGAAATGTTAACTACTGGCATTCGGTCTAAAAATTATTTAGAGGTAAACCATACAAGGATACTAGCAAAGGAAAAATAAGATAAGCATGCCTTTTTTTCATTTCTCGCAACCCCATCAAGAGTGCTTCTAATCAACAAAATGGAAGAAAAACTTGTATAAAGATAATTTCAATATGTCAGATAGTAATGGAAAGGTCTAAAAAGATAGAGTGAGCCAGGCTCGAGAGAGGGAACTTATTGCATTAAAACAAATATCTACACATGGCCAAAAAAATTTATTATGTTATTTCCATAATCCACTAATTGCAACTCTGAAGGCTGATAACATATTGCTAAGGAAAGTTAGGTAACTAGACTATAGATAGTAGCCTATTGAATGAGAAGTGTTTAGAACATTAAAACTATGATAGCTAAAGGAAAGACCTAGCATTCATGAAACATACAGAAAGAAATGCGAACCCACTGCTAGAAATAATCTAAGGAGAATATGTATACATTTAAAAATCAAATCAAGGAAAATAAATACAGAGTATAGGCATTTTTAAGCTTAAATAACAAGCAGAGTTGAATATAGACACTTAATTTTGTATTAGAAAGCACAATAGCATTATTACGTTCTATCTTAATATTGAAATGAAATGATTTTACTAGAACTTGGTGTATTAGTTTGACGGAGTTGTAGATTTTATGTAGGGTTCTCCTAATCCGCAGCTGCCACTCTACAATTAAAACAACTCCAAAAATCCACTGCCACAGTGAAACCCACAAATCCCAAAGACTTTTCCAAAAAAAAATTTAGAACCATTTTTTAGGAAAACTCCCAAAATATATTCACAACAAGCATTCTAGAATCAATTTTGTATCTGAGACAAATACGCCAATTTCCCCTCTCTAGTTAACTCCACTTCTCTTTTTATTAATTATTTTCTCGTAGCAACATTCCACTCCTTAACTGATTTTATTTCTTTCTTTTCAACTTTTTTAATTAATTTATCCTTCTTTTAACTTTTAACCTTTTCTCAAATTTACACACAATGGTCAACTAATCAACCCATTAGTTTATTAATTTATTAATTTAAAATTTTTTCATGAATTTTGTTTATACAAACATGTAAGTAATTATATAGATATATATATTATTTAAATAAATAATTTGTTTTATACAATAAATCTTAATTTACTAAAATTAAATAAATACCTTCACCATTTTATTTTAATTTAATTATTTGCTTTGAATAAATACTTTTATCTTTATTAGTGAAAGGCTACAACTTGATAATCTACATTTAATGTAATAATTAACAAACAACAAGTCATGAGCATGAATCAGTGATGGAACAATCAAACAATATCAACCAAAATAAAATTGAAGGTAAAACCACAACAATAGAGACAAACCAACACAACTAACATATAAACAAGATGTGACAACAAGCATTCATCCTTGATGAGGATGATGGTTCAATGTGGGGGACCTAGTGCTACCTATGAAACAACAACTCCATTGGGCTATGAACACTCAAACCTAATAATCAGGTGGAGTCAATTCCCTATACCTATAGCCTATAGCAAAACATAGGGTCGAACATGTGCATAAAGAGAACAGTTACTCACACTATGAATGGAAAGTTGTAGCATCACAAGACACTCACAAGCGAGTGATGTAAACCTATTTCCCTTCACTAAACATAATAAATTTTATCAAAACATGATTATATTTCCAACAAACACATAACAACATATCCACGACTACTCACATAAGCAATTCACTAATTTTCTAACCATGATATAAGTATGAAACATTAGTTATCACATTGTCATCAATATCATCAAACTACACATCATAGTGTCATCAAACAATCACAATATCTCAATAACATCCAATAGTATCACAATGTCTAACAAATAGTATGATAAAGTCTAGCAATAGTATCATAATTACTAGGTATAGTCCAAGTAGTTGTCCAAACCAAGTCAAACTGAGAGGGAAATGCATCCTTCCCCCTAGGACAAGGCTTACTCCTAGAAGCCTATAAATAGATACAGATAAAGCTCTCTCATCTTGGAAGCATCCTACTAGGTAGTAGGAGACTCATCATTTGGATCCCACTAGACCCTAACCTGCTCATTGTCTCGTCCCCTGAGTGTGAGTCTCTTGTGTTCAATGATGCTCACAAGATTCAAAGCCAGGTTCCCATCATCTACCTATAATGCATTCCAATCGAGGACATGAGATATATTAGGATAATAAGGTCTAAGCACTAAAATGTGAAACACATCATGAATGTGTGAGAGACTGGGTGGAAAAGAAAGACCATATGCTACAAGATAAATCCTCTCCAAAATATCAAAAAGCACAAAAAAGCATGGTGCGAGCTTAGAGCCTTTTCCATAATGGATCAGACTCTTTCATGGTTGCACATGTAGAAATACTTGGTCACACACTGAAAACTGATGGTTCATCCTTTCAGCATCAACATATTTCTTTTGTCTATCCTGGGCTACCACTAAATTCTCCCTAATATGAACCACCTATTGGTCCATCTCCTAAAGCATCTCTACACCAAAAGGAACTGTATCCTCCAAATGATCCCAAATCAACGAGGTCTAACACAGACGGCAATATAATTCCTGTAAGGGAGGCATGCCAATAGAACTATGAAAGCTATTATTGTATGCAAATTCTACCAAATATAAGTAGTCCTCCCAACGTGACTGTTGATTGATGATGTACATTCAAAGAATATCCTCGAGGATCTAATTCACCCTCTCAGTCTACCCATCAGTCTCTGGATGATAAGCTGAACTAAAGTTCAACTGAGTGCCCAAACCATGTCGTAGGGATGCAAAAAGAGCTAAAGTAAACACATAATCTTTGTCTGAAATAATTTGGTGAGGAATACCATTTAACCTAATAATGTCCTCCATGAAAACTCTAGCCACTGACACAATATTGTATGAGGAATGAACAATACAGAAGTGTGCCACCTTCGTCAACCTGTCCACAGTGACCATAATGGCATCATGTCAACGAGAAAAAATGAGAGAACCAACAATAAAATCGAATGAGACAAAGTCCCATTTCCACTTTGAAACCAAATGAGGCTACAAAAGTCCTATAGGATGCTAGTGTTCTACCTTCACTCACTAACACATCAGACATCTTGACACAAAGTAAACATCATATCTCCTAATATTGTCCTAGAAGTACAACTATCAAAGATCAACATGCATCTTTTTGAGATCAGGATGAGCTGAATATGGTGCCTGATGTGCCTCTATCATGATCAATGTACACATATCTCTAGAGGAAGGTACAAAAATATGACCCAAATACCTCAATAGACTGTCTGACTCAAGGGAATATCCTACAATTCTACCATCTAAATCCATGCCTGGCTCCACCTTAGACCTCACCTCCTGATGCCAGCTATCTGAAGGAAGAGCTAGAAGTATCTGACTCAAATCTACATCAAGAGTCACTACCGATAACTCATCTCCATCTACTAAGTGTGTCGACAACAACATTATCTTTTCCCTAGATGAATTTCACCTCAAAATCATATTCACATAAAACTCCATTCACTTTCTTTTTCTCGCATTCATATTAGGCTACGTAAAGATGTATTACAAACTATGGTGATCAATGTGCAGCTCAAATTGATTCCCCAATAAAAAATTTCTCTGCCTTGTCAAGGAATGTACCACAACAGCTAACTCTAGATCGTGGGTAGGGTAATTCAATTCATGATCCTTGAGTTTGTGAGACTCATAGGAAATCACACAACCTTCCTCCATCAACACAACTTCTATACTCTCCAAGGAAGCATCCATACAAACCAAAAATTCCCCAGAAGGATCAGGAACAACTAATATAGGAGCATTGGTCAATCTCTCCTTAAGAGTCAAAAAAGTTTCCTTGCACTACTCTAACCAAATAAATTTCTTCCCTTTCCTCTGAAGAGAACTAATAGGATAGGATATCCTTGAAAACCCCTAAATAAACCATCAATCATAACCTACCAACCCCATAAAATTGTGAACCTCTACCACATCAGTAGGTGTAGTCCAACCAATGATAGATTGGATCTTTGCAGGATCCACAACAATGCCCTCACCAGAGATAACACATCCTAGATATTTCACCTATGTCTTGAAGAACTCACACTTTGACAAGTTAGCATCAACTAGTTTTCCCTCAGACACTATAACACCTATCTTAAGTGATCCTCATGCTCCTCCATGGTCCTGGAATAGATCAATATATCATCTAAAAACACTAAGACAAACTAGTCAAGGTAAACATTTATCAAACTCATGAACATCGAGGGTCCATTCGTTAACATAAATGAAACCATTGTGAACTTGTAGTGTCCATATTGAGTATGAAATCTGGTCTTATGGATATTCACTTCAAATATGTGTAACTCATGATACCCTAATTTAAGATCAATCTTCAAAAATACTCTAGCACCCTTGATTTGATCAAATAAATCATCTATCCTTGGTAACAGATATTTGTTCCTTATTTTCACCTTATTCAAATTTCAGTAATCTATACACAATCAAAGGGACCCATCCTTCTTCTTCACAAAACCATTGGTGCTCCTAAGGAGAGACACTAGGATGAATAAATCCCTTCACTAACAACTCCTCAAGTTGTAACTAGAGCTCCTTAAGCTCCTGAGTGGTCATTCAGTAAGGAGTTCATGAAATGGGCTCAACTCCAAGTACAAGATCAATCTTAAAGTCCATGTCACACTTAGGTGGCATCCCTAGAATCTCACTAGGAAAAAAAATTAGCATACTATCGAAGAATGGGATGACTATCAAGTGACACCTCCACCTGACTCTCTCCTAATCTAAAACATTGACTGTCACTACAAATAACTGACAACCCTTCTGCATACACCTCCTCAACTTCATAGCTAAGATCATCCTCAAGTAAATACATCTCTGAATCCCAACTACCTCAGCCTCACTGCTCGAATTATGAACACACTTCACCAACTTGCAATGGCAATCTATGACTACTCTGTGAGCCTCTAACCAATCCATTCCCAATAAAAAATCATAAGAGCCAAGAGGAATAATACAAAGATCAAAAGTGGTTTCAAGAGATCTAATCCTGAAACTACAACCACAAATGTCTTGAGACTCAACTGTGACCTTAACACCAAAAGCTAACTTAACTTGTTACCTATCATCCTGCTTCACTACCACTAGTCCATATTGTGCTACAACAAAAGGAGAAATAAAGAAGTCTGAAGCACCTAAATAAAAGAGAACAAAAACTCTACTACCCTATAACACACCTCATGTATCAACCACTATACCTTGGTGCTTAGCCTAGCGGTTATCAACCAGAGCAAAAACTTTGTGTTATTTACCTGCATCCCCTACTATCATCTCTGAAGATGCTAGCCTTTTTGTAAATCTAGAAGTGCCCTTAAGAGGACACTGATGAGCAATACGAACTTTCTCGAAGAAGGTCCCTCATATGAATAGGTAATATCGAATCCTACTCAATAGCTAACTCCCTCCTCCTAGGATACCTCTCTCTCTCTCTTTACTGAATCACTAATTAATCCCCCTCCTACCTTGGACTAAGCTCAGCAAGAACTTCCTCTAGTAATTGGTGCAACTGTGTACCATCCAACCCTGGCTAATCCAAATTTTGTCCCACACCTTTCTGATTGTTCTATGAACCCTGATGTTTCTCACGATCTGACTCATGGAAACTCTATAGAGAAGAATCCTGGTGATTGGCCCCATGGCCACCACCATGACCTCTACCTTGCCCTTGACCTCTACCCCATCCTCTAGGAATGATCCTACACAGAAATTGCCAAGGAAAACTTTAGCGTATTAGATGAGGTCAACAAGGGAAAACTTGAACTTCAACTATACATTTAAGACAACTTAATTTGATTATTTATATACCCAGAGCACCCATTGTTTGAGCTTGGGCTCGGATAAATGTGTAACACCCCCACCATGAACCCTAGTGGAAAAAACACTAGTAATAGAAAATAAAACAATTTTTTTTATAAAGGTGCAATGTTACACAAATATAAATGAACATAACCTTAATTACTATCCTATGTCCTCTAAGGTTCCTCACTGCATTACATAGTTCCCATTATCCAAGTTAACGAAACGATAGAATTTGTAAAAGCCTATTTCTAACATCAGTTAAGAATCACATCTACTCATTACATATACTCAAGTGAATCATGAGATACAACCATAATATAAAAATAAAATCTTAACTAATTACATTCATTCCACTTAACATGTACAATACCATTGAATACAAAATTCATCACATAATAGAGTTACATCAATTTCATCTTTACAATTAAATTTTCTACAATAAGACATTCTCGTTACATGTGAGGAACATGCTCAACAACATGATACATGATGAATAATTGAGACATAGTACAAATATAAGTTCAAGGATCAAAAATCCCAAGAGTAGTTATAGTGCAGAACTCTTTATATCAAGTGAAGTTCCCATGACACGTACAAGGGAAGGGAACTCGATGGAGAACAAAACACATTCAACCCAAGCGTGTCAACCTATAGGTACACCCCCATGCTAGGATGTAGCAAGGCCCCTACGATCACTGATAAACAAAGGAACAAGAACTTCATAAGGCTGACATGACACACAAGAACAAGTAGAACAATATACAATAAAGACTATACATCTAGAGGCACAAAATTATCCAAAGAAAACAAAGAAAAAGGGATACATGGTTTTCTTAGGGGAAATGTCATCACATAGTTGGTCATAGGTTATCTAGGTAGATCTTCCTAGGCCCTAGCCCCCATCCTGGGTTATCTTGGTAGCCTCTACCGATCTCTGACCCCTCATGCCAACTTAAGTGGAATAAACTTAGCTCTCATGGAGATGAAGTAGTTGATTTTCCATTCCAGGCCTTCTCGACTCACCTCAAGCCTATACAAGTGCTTGAGCTTTGAGCGAGGTATTCACTTATCTTAATTAATATTATAGCTACCCAACTCCCTAGATAATTTTAATATTATCACTTACTTACAATACTTCCACATGGGTTATCCAGGCCCCCCTTTTTGCTCTGGTCCCCATTGGAAGCCACTCCCCTACTAATAATAGAAAACCAATGAAATAGAAAGCAAGTCACTTGCACAAACTCAAATCTCAAGGAAAATCACAAGGCGAGGCACAATCTCCTCTTGCTCACAAATTTCAAAAGTAAAACTAATCACATAGGTGAATGCATGGTGAAAGGCTAATGACCAACATATATACACAATCAATCAAAATGATCAAAATTTCCATCAAGATAATAAACCTTCCTAGCCTCTAGAATATTCTAAGATTCACTTCACAATAACGCAATAATGAATTAATCATCCAATTCAATTCCAAATCACACCCATGCATTAAACACACATCAATGATCCAAAACACAAATAGAAAATAGATTCTAGGTTGGGTTATGTGAAACTTTTTCATGTTAACCATTTAATCAATGAAACCATGGTACTTCCTTTCAATGTATACTAGTTTCTAAATTTCCACTTACCTAATTATAATTATAACAATTTTAACCACAATGATTGATTTATGTTTTCCTAATTCACATATGTTCTAGCCATAACTACAAAGCATTAGATCAGCAATATTCACTTAAGAGGTACACATATACATATCTACCTACATATTCTTACATTCTTTCATATATATATATATATATATATATATATATATATATATATATATAATCTAATAATTAATTCTTATTTTAAACTACAAAACACAAAATGTACAAACATTAGTAATTATAAGCATATATAAATAAACTGTAATATATATATTAAAGTTTATTTATATATGCTTATAATTACTAATGTTTATATTTTTTGTATTTTGTAGTTTAAAAAAGGACTTTAATATATATATATATATATATATATATGTTAAAGTACTCGCTTTAACTTAAGACTTATGGCATATGTACAAGTTTTGTGTTATCTTCAATCAGATGGCAAGACTCACTAATGGCGAAGCTTCAGTTTGCATGAGTAGAGATATGGCATGTGTATCCATAGTTAACAGTACTTATTTACCAAAGGTTGAATCAAGATATGTAAGATTGATGGAGTATACTTCACTCTAACTACCACTAGAAATTCACCATATAAATTGACTATCAATGAAATAAGACAAGGGCGATGGTGGAAGGCATAATTAACGATAGTTTCAATACATTAACTTCAATTCCTGGGCACAACAAAATGTGTGTTAAAGAAATTTCCTTTAGAATCAAGAATTTAGAGCACATAAATTATACAATACTAATGAATAAATCCTATCATCGATCTACAATGATGAAAGAATCTAAAAATACAAAGAAAAAGACTAAACTAAAACTCAACAGAAACACCCAAATGATAGCTAATGATCATAACGTTGGTCCTTTGGTAAAACAAAACTCTTCTATTGACATATGTTATATATTTGATTTCAAAAAGAAATGTTAACTACTGAAATTCATTCTAAACATTTTTTAGAGGTAAACCATACAAGGAGACCACCACCAAAAAAAAAGACAAACATGTTTGTTTATTTCCATTTCTTGCAACCACCATCAAGAGTGCTTCTAATCAGAAAAATGTAGAGAAAACTTGTATAAAGATAATTTCAATATGTTTGATAGCAATGGAAAGGTCTGAAAAGACAGAGTGAGCCACGATGGAGAGAGGGAACTTATTGCATGAAAGAAAATATCTATGCATGGAAAAATAAATTTATTTCCTCATTGTTTCCATAAGCCCCTACTTGCAACTCTGAAGGTTGATAATAGATTGCTAAGGAAATTTACGTAACGAGACTATTGACAATGACCTATTGAATGAGAAGTGTTCAAAACATAAAAACTATGATAGCTAAAGGAAAGACCCAACATTCATGAAACATATAGACAGGTGCAAACTGACTACTAGAAATAATGTAAGGATAATATGTATACATTTAAAAATAAAATCAAGGAAAATATATATAGATTATAAACATCATGAAGCTTAAAGAACAACTAGAGTTGAATATAAATAGTTATTTTTGTATCAAAAAGCACAATAGCATTATTACTTTCTATCTTAATATTGAAATAAAAGGATTTTAGTGGAACTTAGCATATGAGGTTGACGGAGCTGCAAATTTGATGCAAGGTTCTTCTAATCTTTAGTTGCCACTCTACAATTTAAACAACTCCAAAAATCCGTTGCCATTGTGAAACCCCCAAATCCCAAAGACTTTTTCCATTTTTTTTAATTTGAGAACCAATTTTCAGAAAAACCTCCAAAACATATTCACGACAAGCATTCTAGAATTAGATTGCATCCGAGACAAATAAGCCAATTTCCCCTCTCTAGTTAACTGCACTTCTCTTTTTATTTATTATTTTCTCGCAACTGCATTCCACTCCTCAACTAATTTTATTTCTTTCTTTTCAAAATTTTATTTAATTTATCCTTCTTTTAACTTTTAACCTTTTCTCAAATTTACATACAATGTGATGACAGTCTCAAATTTTTCAAATTTGAGATGCTTATATCAAAAAATTTGCCTCTACACTTTCAGAAGTGCACCTGATGAACTTGCTTGAATGACCTACTTTGGAGGGTCATAATTTGATGCCTGTTGATTTTTGTGTAGAATCCCTTTGTAGACACACTCATGTGTCATATATGAGTATACTTGTCAATTTTCAACTTCCCACAATGAGTTTTGTCAGGGTTTCAAAAAGTGAAGCCAAAGGGTTTTAACAAATTTCTATTGTTTGCAAACATTCAATTTTCAAAGTAGTCTCCTGTTTGAGCTTACATTTTGCAACTGGTTGATATTCAAGAGAAAATTAATCTTGTTCTACATTTTCCATACCAAGATAAGCTCACATGTTAGTTTTCAAAGCCTCATGAGTTGATTTTCTATTTTTAGCAAGTCAAAACCAAATGCAATTTCTTTAGTTTTGCATCTGCATTGCTAACAATGTTTGCGAGAGGTCAAATTTTCCTATCAATATCTTTTTATGGGAGATTTTTCATGGAAATCCTTCTTTCACATATTCCCATTGCACCAAGATGTTCTATTCTCTCCAATGGCAGCTCGCCAGGAGTTGATTTGGTAGTTTTGCAATGAGGTGATTTCATCAGTTTTAATTGGTTTAGAACAATTGTTCGTTGCAAAAAGTTTGAGTAAGCAACTTAGACAGCGAATAAATTTTTTCTCATGATTGATTTCTCCAAGCTGTCTTTTGCACCATATTCTCTAGATCAAGGGTTACATGCTTGTAATTTTTCATGACTTCATGAGGTCATCTGCCCAATTTTCAAAGCCGATTTCAAAAGCAACTTGACCAGTTTGCACCATTTTGCAAAAGTTCCTAAAAGAAAAATTTTAAGGAAAACCTATCTCATGTTTTATTTCAGACGCATTGAGAAGCTACATCATTTCAATTTGAGGAGAAAAGATTTTTGAAAATGAAAAATTTGTTAGTCGGGCCCACAAAGGGACCCAACATGAGATACAATTTAGGTAAAGCATTCAACCATCTGAATGAGGCAGTGAGTTACATATCTTGAGTATTGATTTAGATGCTCATTACTATTACAAGTGCAACATTAATGATTTTATACTTTGAGGTAGAAGCCCTTCATGCTTTTCTTCTAAACAAGGATATGATGGGTCAAGTTAGGTTTTGTGATGATTTTGTCAATTGGTAATTGAATCCAAAGAAAGATAGAATGTCAATGTCTGAAGGAGTTGATAGGCATGATTTTATTGATGATGTTCCACTAGAATTATCATGGGATACATTCACAATCCTTTTAACATTGTTTCACTATGTGAATCGTTACATAGCATTGAAAAGACCAATCTTGTGAAATCTTTTCATATTGTGAATGTGTAATGAGAGTTTGCATTTGCAAAGGTGATCTCCACAGTTCCAATAAGTTGTTGCACATATACTCAACATGGAGGGAATTTTATCAAATGTTGTGACATGGGTAAAATATGACTACAAACATTGAGAAAAGTGTGGATATCCATCCAAGCAAAAAACAAAATGAGTCACATGTTGGCTGCAAAGGTAGTGAATCAGCAAAGTAGGAAAATCTTTGTACAGGGCAGCCATTGATCAAGGTATGTGCCATGGATTTATCAAAGGAATTAAAAAAATTTCAAAAGGAGATAGAAGAGGTGCCATATCTACCATGCACAATAGAAAGTTTATTTGTTGATAAGGCCTCAGCAACATAGAGTAGGGTATGGCCATTTCTCAAAGAACCAAGTGAATGGATCAAATACCATGCAGTGTGGAGGGTGTGGTTTGGTTTGGAGATAAGAATGAACATCAATCAAAGCAACACATGAAGAAGAAAGCTCCAACAATGTAGTAAAAGAAGACAGTTGTGCATAAAGCTTTGAGACTTTGTAGCCAATGCAAAGGGCATGCCATGAACATAGCCAGAACAAATGGAGGATACACATCAAATAAATTGTTGAAATTCTATAGAAAAATTTCAAGCAAATGTATTTGGATCATGCCCATCAAATCCAAAGAAGCTCAAATCATTGAGGAGAAAGAAGAATGCCATCACAAATGAAGAAAGGACTATGCCATAGATATTGTAGCCACACACTTGATGGAGAGTTCCACATTGGAATGAAGGAGGCCAATACAAGTTCTTCGAAGCACAATGCTAGGTAAATGTTACCATTACAAGCTCGAGCTATTTGCAGAGCGAAAAAATGTCAAGATGGAAATTAGGGAAAAATTGAAACGAAAGAAGCATAAGGGATATCAATGATGGAGATGGAGAGTTCAATGCAACAAAATCCTCACCGTTCCCCACCAAATCAAAGGATGAAGGTGCATGACCTTTAAAATACATGAAATGGTGGGATCGTGCCATGTGACAGGCATGGCCCAGGGTATTTGCAAGGGTAAAGTTCTAAAAGAGGCCTAATATTTTAATTATTTAAATGCTCTTTGTTTGCCCATGAAAATATTTTTGAAAGCTTTAAGGAGAAAATGAGGTCTGCCCAACATGTTTGAATGCATAGGACAATTTTTAAAAGAGTTTTTACTATTTCTTTAAAGAAAAAACATTTCCAAAGTTTTCTCGATAAAGTTGAAGGAAAAATATTTAAAATGGAAATATAAAGGTGGGGCCCATGGTATTTACAACAAAGGGAGCTTGATGAAATAAAAGAAAATAATTAAAATTAAATATATGTTGTCTATGAGAAGTAAAATGGATGCATGAGTGATTTTGAAATCTTGATGTAAAATATTTTAAAATATTTGTTGGATGGGTAAAGTGCACACATGGAATGTTTTACATAGTGAATATAATGTTTACTGTGTGAAATATTCTATTAACTGGAGAATGATTTTTTTTTTATTGGGCATTAAAGTATGATATGTGGCTATAAGACATTTCAGTGAGGGATAAGAAAAGTGAATTTAGGATTCAATTTATAAAATATAAAATGTTGTTTTGGGAGTTAAATGAATTAAAGCCTTTAATATTAAAGTTGGACAACTTTAATAAAGTGAAGGTAAAATATAAAGTGAATGTGAAAGTAGTATGCAACCACAACAAAAGAGCAGAAATGAAGCTTTTCATGGGCACAAGGAGGAATTTTCATGTAGTTGTTAAATGGAATGGAATTCCATCACATTGGCTAATTTTTAGTTGAAGAACAACTTGGTACAAAGGAAAATTCAGTTTGTTGGAGAGAGAGGAGAGAGGCTTTTCGAATTGTTGATCAACGGTGAAGAGGTTTCCAAATGGAAATTCTCAATTAGTTTTAGGGCTACTTTTGGGGATTTCTCTTTTCTTCTATTTCCTCTCTTCTCTTCTCATTATTTAGAGTTCTCAAATTATTTATGGTTTTGAGGTTTTGTATGGGGATGGGTAGATAGAAAATGCTAAGTCTAAGTTATTTCTTGAGTCTATAAGCTATAATTTTTGATTTCATGAGCAAATACAACTGGTTTATGAAAATAAATCATGAAAGTGTTGGCTTATTCATGAATCTCTTCAAATTGTCTCTATACTTGTATATTTTAATTGTATGAATTCAATAATACAAAGTATCTTTGAGTTTTTCATCTCAAATTTCATGAGATTGTGTTATTTGTTTATGGGTCTATTTCAAAGAAATGGTTAAATACTTTGAGTAGATAACAGTGATTTCAAGTGTATAGGTCGAATTTGGTAAGGAGAGTTTGATTGATAATAGGAGTCTAATTGTTGGTGTAAGACACTAACAATTGATGCAAGGCATTAACGATTTAAATCCACTAGTTGAATGTCATTTTTTGATGAAAGCTTTTTATGTGTTTGACTCTATGGCAAAGAATTTGGCACTAATTTATCTTGCAACTTAGTGCATCTTAGAAATGTTTTATAAATTCAAAATTATTTTAAATCCCTATGTGTTGTAGTTATCTCATGCTCCAAATAGTTGATATTATTGATGAACAACTAATTCTATTCGGTATTATCCTATTATGTTGAGCTAGCATTAAATGAGATTATATGTTGTTGTTAATGTTTTTTATGATAATGGTGCAGAGGTTGTAAACACATTAACGGATCACCCTCCCAGGTCTTGCAGAACCCAAAGTGTAGGAGGTCTTTAAAATCCTCGTCAGTTGGTCCAGGTCCTTCAAGCTTCCCTTGATTGGAATTGGCAATTCCATAGGTAGATTAGAAGACCAACCTACTTATAGTAAAAAACAACCAACACAATGGTAAAATAATCAACCCACTAGTTTATTAATTTATTATTTTATTTTATTTTCATGAAGTTTGTTTATACAAACACATTAGTAATTATATAGATATATATATATTATTTAAATAAATAATTTGTTTTAGAGAATAAATCTTAATTTACTAAAATTAAATAAATACCTTCACCATTTTATTTTAATTTAATTTTTTGCTTTGAATTAAGACTTTTATCTTTATTAGTCAAAGCCTACAACTTGACAATTTACATTTAATGTAATAATCAACATAGCACAAGTCACGAGCATGAGTAAGTCATAGAACAATCAAACAATACTGACCAAAAGAAAAGAAAAAAAGAAAGTAAAATGACAAAAATGGAGAGAAACTAACACAAATAACTTATAGATGGGATGTGGCAACATGGATTCATCCTCGATGAGGATGATGGCTCAATGTTGAATGCTCGACGTAGGGGAACCAGTGCTACCTCTAAAACAACAAATCCCTTGGGCTCTGACAAGCTCAAACTTGATAATCAGGTGGAGTTTATGCCTTGTACCTGGAGCCTACACTAAAACATAGGGTTGAACATGTGCATAAAGAAAATAGTCAGTCACACCATGAAGGGAAAGTTACAACATCACAAGGCACTTGCAAGAGAGTGATGCGACCCTATTTCCCTTCACCAAACATAATAACTGCTATCAAAACCTGATATCACATATATCCAACAAATAGATAACAAAATATCCATGACTACTCTTATAAGCAATTAACTAGTTTGCTAACCATGATGTAAGTAAGAAACATCAGTTATCATAATATCATTATAGTGTCATCAAACAGTCACAATATCTTAATAAAATCCAATAGTATCACAATGTCCAAAAAAAAGTATGATAAAGTCTAGCAATATTTTCATAATTCCTAGATATAATCCAAGTAGCTATCCAAACAAAGTCAAATTGAGGGGGGATTACAGACGCTAAATCACAAAACCCTCAAGTTGCATGCAAATGAAAAGGTTTTAATGGAAATCATATGCCCTAGGATTAACTAACCCAATAATGCCTCCAAAACTTCATAAATACCCTATAAAAACTCAATCAACCTTTACATAGACAGTTCCTTCAACATTTTTTTGAAACAAAACCTTAACACCCCATCGTCACTTGGAAAACACATTGTTCTACCCAAGGGTATCACCCAAATCCAAAAAATTCTCTTCCACTACACTCTAAACCATGTGAAACCTAATTCCTAATGTACTAGACCCATTCCATGAGTTACAATAGTCACAGTGAGTGGAATAGGTCACCTTAACATTTTAAGTGACTATCAACCCTTAAAATAGAATTAACAGAGCTACAACCGAAAAGTGAAGGAATCTCCCTTAAATCTCAATGATAGACTCTCAAACTTGAAGAAAGATAGATTTAATTAATGTACCTATAGCTAAAAACAAGATCCAAAGCAATAGAACACTATACAAGACCGTACAACTTCTGGAAAAAATACAAAATATAGAGAAAAATGTAGAAATTATGTTGTCTTTCATATGAATGATTCAATACAATCTTCTTCAAGCCTTGCACAAGCCTTTTGAAGGATTTTTATACTTTTTCCATTCAAATTATAACCATCTTAATTCCTATAACTTCCTTTTGAAATACTATGACCCTTCATATTCCTAAAAGTTGCATAAGTTGCATTTTTTGCAATTTTTGCCCTTAACAACTTTATACATCTTTTCAAATTTTGACTCTTTTACACAAATGACTCAAAATTCATCCCTATTTGATGTAAATGGCCTCAATATACCTTATTTAATACAAAAGTACCAAACACCTATTCCTTACATACTAACCTCTAATGAAAAATTCATTTGCTTGGTGCTCCTACACCAGTATCGAGGAAGGAAAATTTTTAGAAAATATTGTGTCAAATTATGGGGTAAGAATAATTCTAAAAATATTCAAGGATATTTACCTCTTACCTAAAATATAATTAGTAAAATTAATATAGTATTTATTTTGAAAAATAAAATTTGTTAGGAGGTTTGTTCCTAAATTTGTAGAAATGAATGCCCTTTTCTATGATTCTCAAGAAGGGGTCATCATTTATTTATAATACTTTGATAGCTCAAGTATTCAAGGATATCAATAAGGGTATCAATGAAAAACATATTATAATAAGTACCAATTACTTTAATCCTCTCTATCTATTATCTTTTTCTACTATTTTACTTCAAAAGAATGGAGAAGGGTATGAACAACTAGTATCATTCTTTAGAAAATAATTATGAGCTACTAATTTGAAATATTCTACAATGGAAGAACATGCATATGATCTAATTAAGGTTGTACATGAATTTAGATCATATCTTATGAGTACGATTACCATATCTTATATTCCACACAATAGTGAAGGATATATTCATGCAACATGAATCTTTAGGTAAGAGTTATAAGTGGATAAATAAGATTTAGAAGTATGGCATGGATACAAAAGTTACAAAGCTTGTTATATTCTATGTATTTACTTTATTGATGACTAGTTCCAAATAATTATAATAAATAGATAGAATAAATGTTGATAATGCTTCTATTCCTTGATGGTTGAATGATAATGCATGACATAAAGATGTGACTTTTTATCAAATGGACATGAATTTTTTATCACATATGGATGAAAATAAGTAATTTAAAGCTAACATCTCAAACGTATGCACTGGTGATATAGAATGGGATGATATCAAAATATAATGGGAGGTATTACTTAAGTACATATATCATGAAAAAGATAATATGGTTATGAATAAGTGTCACCATAGTTTTTGTGGAGAAAATTTCAAGGATAAATAACTATACATAGGATCTTCTAATATGGGTGTTAATGACCTATGTTTTTCAATGATGTGAATTAGATGATAAGAAGATGTGATACTTGTAAAAGATTTTTTGTTAAGATAAACTTCATTGGTGCACCTCCCTTTTTCCTCTCATATTCAATGCCCAATTTTGATAGTGGGGAATTAGCTTAATTAGAGAGAAATAGAAAAAATCTAGTAATGGATACAAGTGGATCCTTATGCTTGTCAATTAATTCACCAAGTGGACTGAAACAATTTTGACCCATAATGCAAGTTATAAGGTGGTATAAAGTTCTTGATGAACAATATAATAACCAAGTCTAATTTTTTTTCAAATATTTTTGCCAAAAATTTACTATGTTTTAGATCTCAAGACATACTAAATATGTATTCAAAATTTGGTATAAAGTGTAACAAATATATACTATAGGATGTAAGCGCTTTATAGGTCCTCAGACTTGAAAAGGAGGAGGCCCTAACTGCTCATTCTTGAGGGAAGCTTGAGAGGCTTTGAAAGAGTATAATGGAGCCTTACAAGTACTCGGTCCTGCAAGGTCAATTGTAAAGTAGCTTCACAGGCATACCTATAAAGCAACATGTTAATCCATAGACAAAGCATGTTAGATAGAAAAAATCCATGTAGTTAGATAGATAGACAGTCACACAAACAATCGACAATTGAAGGAGAAACTTTCAAAGGGGTCTCTTAGGAACCCTTCAAAGGAAATTAGGTCCACTCATGGGATGCTTTGTTTGAAAGTGATAACATTTTTTTCCAATGATTATAGCATCAAGGGTTCCTTCTAAAAGATTCCTTTCATTAAGAAATTTGAAAGAAGGAATGCTCCCTTGTAATGGAAAGTCTAGATTCTATCTTACAAATTGAAAATGAAAGAAAAATCCCTTCTAGGGATCCACAATGAAAAATCAATTTTTGAAAAATATTTTTAAAATTAGAGATTTTCAAGAAGGGATTTGTTGGCCACTGAATATACCTTTTGAAAATATATGTATTATGATATCCCCCCTTAGCATGGTGCATGCCAAAGAAAAGGGTGCATGACATCCTAAGGAGAGAAAATCAAGAATGAAAGTGATGTTGTAGCCCACATAACATGACAAGATGTAATCATGGTAATGTTTTCACACACATGAGGGACAACACATAAACACCACAATATCAAAAATTGAGTAAAAAAGACAAAAATAAAAAATAAAAAATAATGACATAATGAATGAGAGACAGGGGATTTGATATTTTTTTGGTTAGAGCTATTCATAAATATAAATAGATATAATATAATAATATATAAATGAAGTATCATCAACCCCCTACTATATCAAACCATGTGAAGAGGGGCACATGAAAACAAAATAAAAATTAAAAAATGGGTAAGAATGGAAGGGAGGCCTAAATTCCCCCAACACTTTGCATTGTCCCCAATTTTAAAAAATCAAGGAAAAATAAAGAGAATAATGATATGACAAATAGAAGAAGTTTTATGACACCAAAAAATCCTATATCTAAGAACCTATGAGGGTGAAAACAGTCCTCTAGGAACACACAAAACAAGCATGGGGGAACACAACACACACAATATAATCTACAAGTAAGCAAGAGGTGCCCCATAGTCCTCATCAACCAAGAGGTCATCATTCTCTGATTCTAGAACATTGTAACAGGAGGGCAGACGATCTTGCAAGGGTGGGATAGCAAGGGGGTAACCTTTGAATCTCCTATAACAAGTTCCAAGGAAGAAGGCTCTTTGAGGTTTTCTTAACTCAGTTCCTTAATGGTAAACATCAAAAATCATGCAAAATTTACTAAAAGAGCCATGACATTATCTACAGAGTTGAACATGCACTTCATGGGAGTGAAATGTGTTAACTGTGAGGGTGATGAAAGAGGTACTTGAGATTGACTATTGTCCTCATTAAAGGACTCAAGGGAAATGATGAATTTTGGGGATGTTGATGATACTTTTGTTGCTAAGATGGTGCAAGGAAATGGGAAACCAACTTTTGAAGAAGGTGATGCCTTCATATCGACCCCCAATGGAAGAAAGGTCATCCTCCATCTTATGCTTCATTGAGGGATGTGAGATGCCCACATATGAAGTAGAAAGTGAGGGAGAAGAGGAGAAAATGACAATGGACACCATTGAGGTATTCAACATGTCCAAAATTTTTGGAAAGGGTGGGATGTCGATAAGGGACATCATAAGGCGAGACTCAGCTAAAGGAGCCATGAATACTAGCACCCTCTTGGGGTGAGGATTATTCATGCTTGTAGGGGGTGGTAGAAGCAAGATTGAGGTGGAGGGAGATGAAATAGAAAGGGTAGATGAGGAGGACACAATAGAAGATGCTAAAGAGAGAGTTGTTAGCTCTCCTTCCTTCTTCTACAAGGTGGCCTACTCAACAACAAAATCCTTCCTCCAATGCTTATTCTCACATTAAAGGTGATTTATTCACCTCTAAGAGCTAGATACTACAACCTGATGAAGAATGGAAGGCTCTCGTTTAGTCATTAGAGTTTCCATCATGACTATTACTGGTAGGAGTGAATCTTTGACAAGAAAAAGACGAAGTGGTGTAGGAGAAAATGCAACAATAGATGGGGGAAAACTTGAGAACCGTAGAGATGGGTCTTTTCCCATTCACTTATCTTAGATGTACGAGTAGTAGGAGGCCACAAATGCTGAGACATAGAGGTAGCTCCATGGGTACCCTTGCCCTTACCATACAAAATAGGCCAAGCATCCTTGATCAAGATAAGAAGGTGGAATGCCTGAATCTTGGCCTTCTACCTAGTAGGCACCAACAGACTCCCCAAGAGATGCATAAGGCTAGAAGTTGATGGTGTTGTAGTTGGGTGAGAGGTATAGGTAGGTGGATTTACAGAGGAAGAAGAAGAAGAGTCTTGAGTATGAGTGGGATTTCCTTTCCCTTTTTGAGAGGAGGAAGTAACCTATTGTTACACTATAAGGTAAGTCTTTTTTATCTATACCTTGCCACTAATCTTGTATTTCATGTAATTTCAATAAAGTAGGTCTATTCTTAGAGGAAGTGAACAAAATACGGAGGTCCAAAAATGATACAATGAATATCCCCCATGTGATACAAATAGTTGATATTTGGTGTCGTGCATAACATGCACAGTACTATTTTCACTCTTAATAAGTCATCTTTTTTTATGATGTCAGAGGTATTATTCACATCCTTGGGCCCTTCTAGGATAGAAAGAGTTACAAGGAGCAAGAGAGAGGCCATCATGTGTACGTATATTGGTTTTCATCTTCTTATATTCCTCCTATAAGTAATTCAGCAAGATATTCTCCCCTATGATAACATTCACTCAATTCATAGGGTCCACAAGGACTCTTGTCATAATGATTCCATTGTCGTGAGTGAGAATATATAGAGGAGATGCTTTGGTATTCATGGGTAAATCCTGTGAAGTGAAAGACACATCTGGTGAACTAGTCATGGGTTGAGGGGGTGAACTATGAGTAAACGAAGTCACATTTATATTCTTAGAATGGAATTTTTTCATAAGACCAAGAATGGAAGGCTTGAAAATAAAATTTGTAGAGTGTGTCAGAAACAAGTCTATATAAATTTGGAATTAACTATTCGCCTTAGCCACAAACTTGTTCACATTCTACTTTTTACCATCAAGATGGATGGTACCGTCATCAATGTGATCTTGTATCTCATGATGTAGGTGTTTTGTTCAAAAAAGTTTCCTTTATCATTTTTTTGCACCTTTTTGTGTCCTTATGGATTTTGGCTTAATGTTTCCTTGATTTATTGTTGTAATGTTGATAACACATTCACATTAAGCTTTGGACCCTTGTAAACTAAAACGATTCAAGTGCTACCTTACTTAAGTGTTGTAAAGTGTTGCAACACACTTTCACACTTTTCTAGGGTCTTGTTAATATTTAATAACCTCCTTTTATCATTTACCAAATTTTTTTTCAAAGGGTGGTAAAGTGTTGTAACACATTTTCACACTTTTCTAGGTTTTTCATTAATAATTAGGCTTTCTTATGCTTTAATTGGCCCCATTTTGCAACACAATCCTAGCTTATGTGTATTTTTGAGAATAATCCCAACAAACATCATTTAAAATATCAAAATTTCAAAAACCCACCTTAAATGCCTAAGGTGGGAATCATTCATCATTTTGGGTGAATGATTCCCCTTAGATGGGAGCTATTCACCCAGGGTGGCGAATGCGTCCCCTTTAACTCAAAATTAAAATCCAATTCAAAATTCTCCAATGGTTTTTATTCTCCAATACCTAAGGTTGGCTTGTGATGTTGTAATTTCAAATTTTGTTGCATAATTAAGTATAAATACAAGTGTTTTTCTCTTGTTTTCATCCAAATCATTCAAGTATTCATACCTAAAAATTTTTACAAGTATTCATGCATATAGTTCACAAGAGAATTTCATCATTCATAAGAGTATTCAAGGAATTTCAAGAGTAGGTTATCAAGCATTCAATATCTCCTTCAAGTGTCTTCCATCATGTCAAAGATTGCTTGCATCATGTTGTTTTAGAGCTAACAATTGTGGTAGACGATTTGTAAGCATTGCATTCAAGATCCATCAACATCAAGTTACAATTCAGGTCTATATCCATTGGAGCAATTATCTACATGTTTGTAGTACCTTATTGCTAGGTTTTAGTGAGTTACAACATCATTATTTGTTCATTCATCATTCTCCATTCTATTTCATTTCATTTCAATGGTTTAATTACCAACAAGGGGTTTGACCAAGGCAAGCCCCTATTTGCGAACCCTTGCAACATTTTTCCTCTTCTTGAGTGTGATTTGTAGGGATAGCTTGTAGATTTACCAAGCAATTAAGATTTGAAAAGTGATCAAAGCAAGTCAAAGTTGTCAAATTCCTAAGAGAAGCTTGGAGAAGATCTACAAGCTAAATTCTATAGTTTTGGACCTAGAAACCTGTCGGGAAGAACATAGCAGACTGAGGGATATAATTTCCTATTTTGAATATCCATAGTCCAAAATTCAACTGATTTTACACTATTTGTGAATGGGTCCCACTACCCAGGCTTGAACATGAATTTTGTAGATCTAAGTACCCATTTTTTTGAAACTTGTCCCTGTACATTTTCTAGGAAACTGTACTAAGTTGCCTAACTTGGTGTATGAGTCCTAGCTAGCATCAATATTGAATATTTTAGGATTCTAGAGCCCCATCCTATCTTATTCAACTTCTTAGGTTCACATATCTAGTTTCATAGTTTTCGGTTTTATTTTACTTGCATTCTTAGGCCATTTAGTATTAGTTTGCATATCACATCATGTTTTCAAACATCTTGCATTTTCCAAGTTTACACTTGGTGGTGAACCCTCATCTATTGTTATCCTTTCCCTAGAGCTCTCCCTTCATTATATTTCAATCTCCTCTACCTTAAAATCTCAAGGATTTGTTCTTGAGTGAATTGAATAGTAGTTTTATGGCACCCTAATCCTTTCTAGCACTTCTAAAGTTTTTCACCTAAAAGGAGAAAGTAGACCCAAAAATCTAGGTAGATTCACTCAAATTATGTAATATACAATGAAATTATATCTAAATTCAATGTTGCAGATGTAGCTAATTGATAAAATTGAGTGATTGAAGAATGGAAACTAAAGGAGAACAACTTTTTTGAAAACACATCATGTAATACAAAAAGACCTAGAAATGGATGAAAAACTAAACAAAAACTAATCAAACTGTAAATGTGCACCTGGGATCTTGATGAAGGCTAGAAATCACTTATGAAATATTTTTGATGTTGAATTTTAGGTCTAGTGGGACTCATTCATCATTCTGGGTGAATCATTCCTAGTTTTGGAAAACTATGTCAGAACCTATTTCAGAAAAAAAGGGTATCTAAAAACGTAGAAAGTTCAAAATTGAACTAGAAGGGGACTCATTCACCACCCATGGAAAATGAGTCCACTTTTGAATTTATGACTATTCAAAGGTGGAATTCAGAGCTCTTAGTCTACACTTTGATTCTGTACAAGTGTCTGCTTCTAAAACTTTGATTTTTGAACCTAAAAATGAGTTATTGTTGATATTTTCACTTGTTGAATGAAGTGAAGACATAAAAAAATTTATAACTTGATCCTCAATGATTTCCAAGCTTGCAAGAGTCCTAAATCTACAAACACACAAGAAGAGAAG
This sequence comes from Sequoia sempervirens, assembly GCA_007258455.2. NCBI lineage: Eukaryota > Viridiplantae > Streptophyta > Pinopsida > Cupressales > Cupressaceae > Sequoia > Sequoia sempervirens. Next base: position 128,029,282 of record VDFB02270651.1, on the reverse strand, counting down.
GTGAAATGTTGAATGTTAGGGCGTGGGGATTTTCCTTTGTCAAACCCCTTTTATGTAATTAAACCAAAATGATGAAAGAATGGAATGAAATGTCCAATAATGTATTGGATTATATTTCCATGATATTTGATCTTGAATTTCTACAACAAAACATGAAGAATCTGCCCTTGAATGTCTAAAAATTGATATCTTAGAGACTTGGAATGATGAAACCCTAGATTGCTTGACTTGAGATAGAAGAATGATGGATGAATGAATGATAAGAGATAAGAGAGATTATAAATGAGGATAAAATACTTATTTATACACATTTGTGCCTTAGTAACTTGATTATACCTCATCATAGGCCACATGAAGTGAAATTAAACTCAAATTTCACTTTTTTCCTACTCAAAATTGGGCCAAATGGGACTTATTCGTGACCCATGGTGAATGGGTCCCACTTAGATGGGGATAATTCATCATGGATGGTGAATGGGTCAAATAGGGGCCCTTTTGATAACTGGGATGCTAGGAGATAAGGAAATAGAGTTTAAATTGCAACTTTGTTGGGTATTCAATCACTTTAGGCCTCGGGATGCACAATATGCATTAATAGGGGCGTATTAGTCATGAAATAAAGGTTAATTAGGGATTCGGACACAAAATTCAATGTGAAAGTTTGATTTAATACACTTTACAACACTAAAATGTGGTCCACATAGCCTAGGAAAGCACAAGAACCAATGTGAATGTGTGAGACACATTACAACACTATTTTATAATTAAGTTTAATTCAAAATCCTTTTAGATTGGTGTGAATATGAAACTAAATACATTTCATCATGTTGAATTAGGGAGAAATGGGTTCATTAAGTCTAGAAAAGTGTGAAAGTATTTTACAACACTTTTCAACACCTTTCAAGACATCATTAAATGCATTTGGAATTGTCCAAGACCTAGTGTGGATGAATAAAATGGTTCACAACACTAGATTAAGACCTCATTAAATCCATTTTATCATGAATTAGTCCTATGCCAAGCAACATGTACTTTTATCCTTAGTGCATTTAGCCCCCACTATAGTGAGTGGATGAACTTGCTTCAAACTCACACTAAAGTAGACATTGAAGAGAGATACAAGTTTACAGATTTAGATGACAAAGAATGGCAAAGATCAAGAAGGCAGTCAAGCCTCTAGGATCTAAGATCCTAAGTCAAACCATCAAGATACAAAATCATGCAATTGAAAGAACAAAAAATAGGGTGAAAAAAATGTGCTCACTCTGGAGCCATGGGACATTAGGTCATCTATGGGGTGAGTAATCCACAATGTGCTCACTCTATGGCCATGAAACTTCAAGTTTTTCATAAGGAGAGTTGTCCCAAAAGATAAAAAATAACTAGTTTGTATGCGCATAGGTGGCTATGGGGAAATTTGTTCCTTAGAATGGGATTCTCACTCAACCATATTAAAGTTATACCTCCTAATAAATTTAATAAGGTGCCACAAAGGAAAATGGTTTTTGTAAATTTTTTTGAATGTCTTGTAAAAAATTTGTTAAAGGGGATTTTTCTTTATTCATGTAAGGTCTCTTTCTTGGGGAGCATTGTTACTAATGTCTCCAAGAGAGGACAATTCAGGCTGTCAGATCATCATCCATGGGATGCCTCATTCACATCAGGACACTTTAGTTGATCATACACTCTTGGAAGGCATCAAACCCAATGACACCACCAAGGAGAGGACATGAAAAAGTAAATCATGCCATGAAATTTGTATGAAGACATTGTATATGTATGCCCCCACTTTAAACTAGTTTCTACACACCTATATGTGAGAAATTGCCTTAAAGTAGAAGAAGGTATGAGAGCTTATTCGAAAATTCCTATGCCAAGTAATATGTTTTTGATAAGCTACATTATGAAGAAAGGGAGTATGTAACGTGTGAGTCAATCTTAAGACATGTCATCCACATCCCAAGCCTGCTCTTATGTATTCATGGAAGGTTAATGATGATCTAAAATAGACAATGACAAGTGACATATGAGGACAAGGATATCGAGCCCCTTGCCCCCCACTTAGTGTAGGACAAAGGGGGGCCTGGAATGGTTAAAAAGGAGTATCAGGTAGAGAAATTGGGAGCTTCCACACAAGGAAGAGCACCATAATCCTTGAGAGTTTGAATGTTATTGTTGTGCAAAGTATTTGATAAAAGTGGAGATAAGTATAATCTATCATATTTATTTGTGTGTTCATTGCATCCATGTGTAGGAGGAAGGTTGTAACTGATATCATAACAATATTCCAACTTAGATGAAGGGTCTGTGTGTGTGTGTGTGTGTGTGAAGGATTGGTTTATCCACAAGAACAAAAATCCTTTTTAATGTTATGTGTCATTTTTTCATGAGGGATGGGAGTTATATAGCCCCCATCACCACGATGGGGTGATTGGGTAGAACTAAGTTGAGCAAATAGGACACAAGGTTGTTTGGGTTGAGAGTCGAATATAGCACACCCTTCTTTAAAGGTAGGTGTGAAACTCTAATCACTACTAGAACTTGTGTCTAAAAGTTAATTGTTTGTATATGAATCTTTGGACCATGAGGGTGATATTTTGGAAATGTTATGGAAAGGAGGTGTATAATATAACGACCCCTAATTATCACAAAAGATTTTTGTTGTAGGTGAATAGTTTAGACCAACTTGTATAGGTCCAAGTTTTGATCTAGGAATGAAAGGATTAGGGTAGTTGGAACTGTTTTGGTTTTTTGATGCATAGCTTTTCTCATCTATATCAATCATGTATATGTTGTTTTTGTATTCAAATTTCATTACATGGTGAAGAGTAGATGGGACTCCTTTCATAACATGAATCCATGGTCTCCATAGGAGAAGATTGTAATGAAGGGATCTTTGCATGATATGAATAGAGGTAGGAAACACTACATGTTTGACCTCAATAGGTAATGTGATCATCCTAAGTGGTTTCCTATTAACATTGTCAAAGCCACAAATATGAACATCATTAAGTTGAATGAGTTTTTTTTCAATTCCAAGTTTGTTTAGGAGGTCCATGCTACAAACATTAATTTCCGCTCCATTGTCAATGAGAGTGTGCCTAATTAAAGTTTCATTAATGGTCACCATTATCACCAAGGGATAATTTTTGTTTTAAATCTCAAGTGAGGGTAATTCATGTTTAGGTAATGTGATTTCAGACTAAGTGGCTTGTATGGGAGGAGAGGAGGATGTTACATGATTCAACTTGATGTAAGATTGGATCCCTTCCTTATGTATTTCCAAAATTTCATGAAAGAGAATTTTGACTATTGGTGAGAGTTGAATGAGTTCCCATAGAGATACATTAGTAGGATTCTTTTTAAGGTCTTCAACACTAGGAATTGTTTGAGGAAAAGGTAATACTGTAGGAGTGTTGTGTGGTCCCCTAGATGTTTGTGTCACTAAGTTAAAAATTAGTAGCTATAAAACATTGTTGAGTATACTGCATCATGGATTTCAAGACAACCCTAATTTTTTTGTGTGATTCACTAATCTAAGG